>JARHVA010002969.1:680000-1245000 GCA_037957365.1 Torreya grandis | reverse complement strand
CCAAATAAGACGAGGAGCTTGAGGGAAATATATGAAGTAACTCAAGGTAATCAATGTGATAATTTGATTTTAGATTTCGTATTATTTTCTATTATTGATCATGTATGCTTTGAAGAATAAATCAAGAATGAGAGTTGGAAAAAAGCCATGGATGATGAAATTGAGGCAATAGAGAAAAATCACACCTAACAACTAGAAGGAATAGATAAAATTGGTGTAAAGTAGGTCTTCAAGACAAAATTTAATGCTAAAGAAAATATTGTGAAGCATAAAGCAAGGTTATTTTCAAAGGTTTTTCAAAACAACATGGAATCGATTATAATGAGACCTTGGATTCTGTAGCTAGAATACATATAGTGAGATTTGTATTAGAAATAACAACTCAACGAAAATACAAGCTTATCAAACGGATGTCAAATCAACCTTTTGAAATGAAATATTGAATAAAAAAGTATATGTGCAACAACCACTAGGTTAGCATATTATGGGTCATGCACATAAAATTTACAAATTGAAGAATTTTTTGTATGGTCTCATACAAGATCCAAGAGCTTGATACACTCACATTGACTCATATCTCTTGAACAATGGATTTAACAAGTACAATATTGAACTGAACCTTTACATCAAGATGAGTGATCAAGGTGAGATATTAATTGTTTATTTATATATTAATGATTTGATATTTATAGGAAATTTCTAGTTGAATTTTTCAAATCAGCAATGAAGAAAGAATTTGAGATGATAGATTTGGGACTAGTGAGATATTTTCTAAGAATTGAAGTAATCCAAACAAGTGATGGAATTTTCATTTGTCAAATAAAATATGGAAATGATGTTTTGAAAAAGTTCAAGATGTTGAATTACGAACCACCAACTACACTTGTGGCAACAAGATTGAAACTAAGCAAAAAATATAAGGGCACAAATACAAATCCAACACTGTGCAAGAGGCTATTTAGTAGCTTTATGTATTTAACTACTATTAGCCCTAAAATTATGTATGTTGTGAGTTTGATTTCAACGTTCATGGATATAGCTAAGGACTCCAATTGACAAATAGGGAAACAAATTTTGAGATATGGTAGTGGAATAAAAGATTATGGGATTTTCTATTTAGCATCAAAAGATTTTAAATTGGTTGGTTACATAGATAGTAATTTTACATGGAGCTTTGAAGATAGAAAGAGCACATTTGGATATATTTTTTGTTAGGTTGTGGAGCTAAAAGCTTCACTGATGCAGACACGGAGGAGGTTGCAGGAGAGTTGCTGAGTGTCAGAGACACCGGCGTCGGTCAGGCCAACCGACGTCGGCAGGATAGGGCAGGAAGGAAACCGACGTCGGTCAGAGATCGGCCGGCGTCGGCGACCCCCAGGCGGACAGGGACCGACGTCGGTCGCCTGTGTGGTTCAGACTGCGTTTATTACGGGTAGTTAGCTGACGAACCAAGTGTTTGCATGAAGAGATCTATTTTTAGACTAAGAGCTGCGGATCTAATTATTGTAATTAGATGTCTAATTATTGTTTGATGAGATCTATATAATAGACTCATGGTTGTATTGGAAAAGGGGGCTAGTTTGAGTTGAACAAAGTTTGCTCCTTCTATGTGTGAGGTGAGCAAGGGTGTTCCTCCTAGTTCCACAGCAGTACTAGGCGTGTTGGTGCTGGTTTGGAGAGTCAACTGGATTCTTCAGGAGTGTAGGATCTTGGTCACAGTTGCATGGCCTATATAGGAGATCTACATGGTAAGTAAGATCGTTGATCTGCAGGTGTATGTGTGTGCAAGGTCGAGGTTCACAGGTGAGCAGAACCGTTGTTTGATTTGCAGGTGTGCAAGATCATATAGACAGCAACACAACAGGGAGCAGTATCAGGCAGGATCTACTTGGAGTACAGGTGTGTACTTGGATAGAGCAAAAGAGGAAGGCAAGAGAGTTCCTTCCATAAGTACGGTCTATTGAATTGCAGGTTATTGCAGATTCATGGGAGATCTACTTGAAGTACCTTGAGTACTTGTGGAGCACGTGGAGTGCTTGTGGAGTGCGTGGAGCACTTGTGGTGTGCGTGGAGCACGGGAGGTGAACACCAACTCTGTATTTGAGTTGTGTGTTGGGACCTGTGAGAGGGAGAGCTTTGGGGAGAAGATTTACTGTTCACTTGAGGTGTGGGAAACCTCTGTAAGGTGGTGGAGAAGATGTGGGATATTCTCTATTGTATTCTTTTCTGTATAAAGTATTAATACAAGTTGTGTATTGTCTCTCATATGCTGTGTTATTCTGAATTCTAGTTACTCGGTGAATCTAGTTATTTCCGCATATTATAGTTGCTTGGTATTTGGTAATCAATTGTATGCTTCCGGTGTTTCGCATCCCTGACAAGTGGTATCAGAGCCTTGGTTGTAGGTTCTTGAGCTTGATACCAACAAGTGGTATCAGAGCTAAGGTTGCAGGAAGCAGGGTTGTGTTTGGTTACAGGGCACTCTCAGGGGTTTCTGATTGACTGGGAGTAGAGCAATGGCAGATGAAAGTAAGCTAAGAATGGAGGAGTTGAAAAGCACAGATGGTCACTCACGGTCCGATGGAAAGAAAGAGCAGGTAAAAGAAGATTGTTGGTTGGTAGCAGATCAGTATGAAGAAACTGAAGATACAGATGTAGCAGGTGTTGTTGCATAGGATGTGTTTGCAGGTTTCTTGGATAAAGTTGAATCTTGGATAAAAGATTCGGTTGCCTCTTTCCATGCAGCCCCAGGTAGAGGGGCTGGTAAGCCTTGCCAAAGAATTGGCAAAGGGGAAGTGAAGTTGAAATTGCAGGCGGCCAACACACAGGTGTTGATGAAGGTCATGCAGGTCCCAGGTCTGGAGATATGGCTAATTTCTTCAGAAAGATTGGGTGATGAGAGATGTACAAGAACTCTCACAGCAGATGCACTTGAATTAGTTGGTGGTAAGAAAACAGGTATACTTTATCTACTTGTTTATATTACTGATTCTTCTTCT
The DNA here is from genome assembly GCA_037957365.1 of Torreya grandis. NCBI lineage: Eukaryota > Viridiplantae > Streptophyta > Pinopsida > Cupressales > Taxaceae > Torreya > Torreya grandis. The sequence goes on along the minus strand of JARHVA010002969.1, from coordinate 1,242,001 downwards.
GTTGCGGAGACGTGGCTTCGTAGGCTTGGTCACATGAGTAGGAAGGAGATGCATGTTCTTAAGCGGAAGACAGATATATTTGACAGGCTTAAGAACTGGAAAGCCTTGGTGTTCTTGGAGGAGATGGCAGACAGAGTTCAGTGGATGAGGCTGGATACATTTGAGTAGAGCAGTTTGGACATGTGTTTTGATCCAAAGGAGCTCGCGAGTAAAAAGTCATCACTCACAGGCGAACACAGGTACCGGCGTCGGTCAGGAGGAATCGGCGTCGAACAGACAGGTGCCGATGTCGGTCATGTGCAGACCGAAGCCGGCGATGTCGGGCAGGGTAAGACCGACGTCGGTCATGGGACCAACGTCGGCAGTATGTAAGACCGATGTCGGTCAGGAGGACCGACGTCGGCAACAGGGACACCAGCGCTGGCAGGTTGGTAGTCAGGGACAGACGCATGGAACCGACGCCGGTCGGATGCAGACTGTGGGGTGGCCGAGGTCGGTCACTGTAACAAATTTTGGGTGGACAGCATGCTGTCAAGGAGTCTCAAACACCCATACGGAGGACTGAAGGCGTAAGTAGGCCCTCAAATTCGTGTTCCTCTTCTTCATACTTGTTGCTAATTGTAGAGCAGGAAGGATCCAGGAAACAGGTGGGAGCTAGGCAGGATTATGATACAGAACTAAATGGGAGTTTTGGTAGGTTTGCCAGCTGGATGAAAGCACAGAGACAAATGGATGCCTTAGTAGAAGAATAGAGAGAACGGATACGTGAGACGGAAGACCAGGCATATGGTCTTGAGGAAGCTGCAGGACAGTGGTACAGGGTTTGACAGGTGGAGGACAAAGCATGGCTTCAGTCAATGTCAGTGTAACTACTGTGGTTTGTCTTACCAGGTGGATGATGAGTCGCGACATCATTCTGTTGCTGTATGTGGGTAGTATGCTAGCTAGCAGGGGTGTACATACAGGGTTTTGCTGAGCTAAGGGTAAGATTAGTTCAGTGTCATGTCATGAGGAGTTTGGAGTAGCAGAATTCTTTGACATGGGAGGCATGGAGATCACAGGTTGATTTTGTCTCGAGTGGGAGCTGATGTGAATCAGGTGTTGGTGAGGTTCGGGATGCAGAGCTGGAGCACACTAAGGGCTGGACAGGTACAGTGTTCGAAATCACATGAGGTCTGGTATAGACCTGAGTATTCCCATGCAGTGGGCGCTGTCAGAGTTAGGAGCCAATTCGGGGAAGTGGGTTCTCAGGTTTTTTGAGAGGGATCGGCAGCAGGTGTTGCTATGCAGGGTCAGGACTTCACTACAGGTGTTGTAGGTTCGGATGTGGCAGGGTACTCGGATGACAGGTGGTACACCACGGGATGTGTGGTGGGTTGTCTTCAGGTGGGAGCTTGAAGAGGGATACAAACCAGGGAACAAATTAGACGGGGTACAGGTACAGATACAGTGCAGCTGTTTATCTCCAAGTGGGAGATTGTTAGGTTGTGGAGCTAAAAGCTTCACTGATGCAGACACGGAGGAGGTTGCAGGAGAGTTGCTAAGTGTCAGAGACACCGGCGTCGGTCAGGCCAATCGACGTCGACAGGATAGGGCAGGAAGGAAATCGACGTCGGTCAGAGATCGGCCGACGTCGGTGACCCCCAGGCGGACAGGGACCAACGTCGGTCGCCTGTGTGGTTCGGACTGCGTTTATTACGGGCAGTTAGCTGACGAACCAAGTGTTTGCATGAAGAGATCTATTTTTAGACTGAGAGCTGCGGATCTAATTATTGTAATTAGATGTCTAATTATTGTTTGATGAGATCTATATAATAGACTCATGGTTGTATTGGAAAAGGGGGCTAGTTTGAGTTGAGCAAAGTTTGCTCCTTCTGTGTGTGAGGTGAGCAAGGGTGTTCCTCCTAGTTCCACAGCAGTACCAGGCGTGTTGGTGCTGGTTTGGAGAGTCAGCTGGATTCTTCAGGAGTGTAGGATCTTGGTCACAGTTGCATGGCCTATATAGGAGATCTACATGGTAAGTAAGATCGTTGATCTGCATGTGTATGTGTGTGCAAGGTCGAGGTTCACAGGTGAGCAGAACCATTGTTTGATTTGTAGGTGTGCAAGATCATATAGACAGCAACACAACAGGGAGCAGTATCAGGCAGGATCTACTTGGAGTACAGGTGTGTACTCGGATAGAGCAAAAGAGGAAGGCAAGGGAGTTCCTTCCATAAGTACGGTCTGTTGAATTGCAGGTTGTTGCAGATTCATGGGAGATCTACTTGAAGTATCTTGAGTACTTGTGGAGCACGTGGAGTGCTTGTGGAGTGCGTGGAGCACTTGTGGTGTGCGTGGAGCACGGGAGGTGAACACCAACTCTGTATTTGAGTTGTGTGTTGGGACCTGTGAGAGGGAGAGCTTTGGGGAGAAGATTTACTGTTCACTTGAGGTGTGGGAAACCTCTGTAAGGTGGTGGAGAAGATGTGGGATATTCTCTATTGTATTCTTTTCTGTATAAAGTATTAATACAAGTTGTGTATTGTCTCTCATATGCTGTGTTATTCTGAATTCTAGTTACTTGGTGAATCTGGTTATTTCCGCATATTATAGTTGCTTGGTATTTGGTAATCAATTGTATGCTTTCGGTGTTTCGCATCCCTGACATTTTTCACCTTGATTTAGGTGCAGTGTCATGGACACCTAAAAAATAATCCATTGTTACTCTTTCAATAGCAAAAGTGAAGTATGTAGCAGCTACATCAGCAATAGTCAAGCCATATGGATGAGAAGAATAATGCCAAATTTAAAGCAAGAGTAGAAAAATGCAACACAAATTTACTACTATAAGAATTCAGCAATTGAATTATCAAAAATCACGTTTTTCAAAAAAGGAACAAGCACATTGATATGAGATATATTTCATAAGATAGTTCATCAGCAATGGAAAAATATACGTGAAGTTTTGCAAGTCTAAAGGTCAATATGCAGACATCTTCATGAAGCCATTAACAAAAGAAAGCTTTGAGTATCTAAGAGATTGTTTGGGCATCATCATGATGTGGAGTCAAGCTTGAACCCACCAACTTTTGATTATGTTAATGAAATGATCTTAGTGGAATATTAGGTGGCGATAAAATATGTTAATTGAATATTATGTGGTAATAAAATATGTTAGTGGAGAATAATGCAAGTTAGTGGGCTGTGAGTGGAATTTGTGGATGAAGCAAATAATTTCTATAAATATGTATTCATGCTCTTTTGTAATCTCAAAGCAAGTAAGTAAAAAAAAAAGAAGTAAAACAAGTTTATTCTCCATAGTCTTGTGTGTGTGTTAATTCATCTATAAAATAGTATAGAGTCTTGTTTCATTTTCCTTAGCACACACCTTCAAAGTTAAATTTGAGATCTAACCCCTTAATATTCTTTGGAGCTCCTTCTTCCTTTTTATTTCAGCTATGCATGGTGTAAACCATGCTTTTCTTCCTCCTTACTCTATAACAAAGTAGCTTTTCCCAAGATGACTAAACTAGCTTGTAGAGCCATCAGTGCTTTGTTCATATCCAAAACCTTGACTAGTTTCTTTTCTCTTCTAGGCTCCAATACTTTCGGCTTAATGGACCTCTTCTCCTCATCTAACTCCTCTCATCGGTCTTTGCTTATATTACCATCATCTTCAAGAGTCCTCTTGCACCAGATTCTTTTCTTGTGGTACTTGCTTCTTTATCCATCTTCTCATACTTTTCTCTGTTAAAACACTTTTCTCTTGACTGTGATTTTTTTTTTAATTTTTCTTAAAAGCCTGATTTTTAAATCTTATGCCATTAATACGTATCTTTATTATCAATCGACATGCTCCAATTTGTGAAGATATTATTTACACAAGAATTTTATGTTTCATTATAAAACATATGATTTCTGTTTTACAAATCTATAATTTTTTTCTAAAAAGTACCGACTATATTATTTTTATAACAGAGAATGATATTTTTGAAGATGCAATCGGTAGGCCTTCTTTCAACAGGTATACCGAAATGCCTGATACTTTTCTTGAGTGTTATTTGGCATCCCCGAATTGCAACAGAGAAGGATATCTTACATTTTGGAAACAAACTTATATATATGCAAATTACAAACAGACGTTGGCATTGAAATTTCAATTTTACATGGTTTCATTAGGTCGATATAGTCCCGTAATGACAAATCTAATAAAAATTAGCAGGGAATTAAAAAATGGCGACTTACATTCATCAGATCAATGGTATTAAATACAAGATATTTGGTAAATTTGAACTTCAGCATCCAAAACCCAAATCATTTTCGTGACTCGACGTTCAAAATCTCTGGTTATGAAATTACACGGAAAACCCACAACATACATACATACATAAAAATATGAGATTATTTAAGCAGCATCAGGTATCAATGTAAATAAAATTACACAGTATAAAGACTGCGAAAATACAGGAGAAAAACTTCAAACCCGAGGAAATTGATAATTAATTTGGCCATGATTGTTGATTGGGACTACCAATGATGCTACAGATCTGATGACACCTCTCAGATTTGAATGCAAGTAATTGAGCTATTTGTGTTGCATTCAGTTGTAATCCCTTCAGGCCATGTCTGATGATTGGGACTACCAATGATGCTAAAGATCTGATCTAGTGGAATCTATACTCATACTGAAAACATATCAACGCATTATTTAAAACATATAAACACTTTTTTACAGATAAAAGACATTAATACATATCCGATCAAAAGCTAAGATCGAAACTTGCTGAAAATGCCGAGAAAGCCCAACGCAGGGCTGGCAATGGCGGTTACAAGTAGGACAGTTGCCACCACAGGTCCGCCAACAACACCACAAGTGGCTACTATACCCAACGCAGTTCCACCAACGCCCAGCAAAGCTCCGCTAGTGCCAACTACAGTTCCCATTCCGCCCAACCCAGATTTAATATTCGCAGGATGCTTGGTTTGATGAGGCATCTGCTTTCTCGCCATCGGCCTTTTTGCTCCCTGATTGAGGTAAGGATGCCTGGTAGCATACAAGGCTCCTTCTTCTTACAGTCTCCCTTCTCCCTTCTCCCTACTCAGGCAAGGATCCGATGAGATGCTCTGCCTGCCTTCAATTCACTCCTCTTTTATACAGGCTTCTGTAATGTCGTTTAGCGAAAAAGTCTCTGGTGGGAGGAAAACAATTGCGTGCTCTGCTCGCCTACAAATACTGTCCACATAAGGTGTAAACGAAATTTCTTACCGCTTTCGTCGAAGTTTGAATGCTTCGTGTGTGAAGTGTTTGGAATTTGGAAACTTCCAGGCAAGTTGCAACTAGCGTAATTTTTTATTTTATGGGTCCGGCGGTGAGACCTACTGATGAGGTTTCAGTGAGTTATCATTCTTCATTCAAGTTCAACATTCTTTAGGTTTTAAGGGATCAATTATCCTTTCATTTATATAGCTTGTTGGATATGGGGAGACCACCTTTGTAAAATTGAAAAAACTTTAAGTTGTTGGGTTAAATTTCGATCTTCAGTTATTCAAAAAAGGATTGCTATTTTACAAATCGAAAGCAAGCAAATGTCACCTTGAAGAGTCCAACTATGATGGGAAAACCTTATCAAAGATACTACCCACACCGGATTTGGATTATAAGTAGGGGTTCTAGTCCAACTGTATGATGGAGTTCCTATAATTAACTAAGGTATCATCATTCTTCAAGCTACAAATGAGAGTTAAGTTTACTACAACTCCTCTCCATAATATGTAGGTCATACTCAAGAGAAAGACACTTTGCAAACACAGATGAGTCAATGGACTGTGATTCCATCAATACTTGATCAGGATTTAGTTTGTCACAAAAAAACCTGTATATGAGAGTGAGATTTATATCATTGAATGTTTATATATTGTTTAACCATAAATAGATCTAAAATTTCAAACCTTAATCATAAATGGATCCAACATTTCAAACCTTTGACTTAATAGAAGCAAAGCTTGTGACGGTTTTGTAATCTAACATTAAAGGGTATAATTTTCAATTTTCAAGTTTTTGTATCTATCAACAACCTACACATTTGGCTTAACATTTTTATCATTCACTACTATAGATATCTCCTTTAATTTTTAATCTCTTGTATAGGAACTTACACAAATAATAACATATTTCATTACTGTTGGAAAGCCATTTCTCTTCGTGGAATATTTTAACGAAATGTCCAACTACTTGTTTGCACCTAACTATACAAAATCAATATTCTAAATCATCAAAAAATGTTTTAGCTTGTTTGTGTATACATTAAAAAAATATGTTTTGTAGCCCTTCAACAAATAGGGCACGATGCCATAGAAAATACCAAGACTTCATATGCTTTTTAATACATCAACTCGACTTATAATATTCACTTCTCACTTACTACATTGAATTATGGGAGCTTTGTAGGATGTCAAAGTGATAGTATATTTAAGTATTGCATACTCATGCCAATAGTCCAAAAACTCTTTCTCACACCATTGAGATTGAGATCTACAACATGTGCATACTTGACTTGCCTAGTAGTTCTCTACAATAAATCATTCAAATCCTCTTAGAGTATGTGCATAAAGAGAGTTACCTTGATACAAGGATATAAATGTGAGCTATATAGATGATCAATTAGCATAGTACAACAAATTTGTGTGCTAAGCTAGGAGATTTATATCAAGTCAGTAGCTCCTTAAAATTTGCATTCAAAGTAGAAAATATTGATAGCCATTATCTCATGAAAATTTGCATTCAAAGTAGAAAATATTTTACAAGTAGACGTGGTGTCTCTTGGACCTCTCATCTAAATATTGTTGATTGTTTTATCACTGTGTCAATAGATTTCATTTTCAAATTTTAACATCAAAATAAATCATCAACAACACTATATCACAAGCAAAAATTGCATTTTAAATGTTACACAAGGAATTATAAGTCAATATAGTGTCACGTTGACCTTTTGTTTAGCTCTTTGAAGGATTTTCCATTGGTATCTATGAATGTTATCCATATTATGTGTTAAAGTTATATATTTTATAAGATATATTAACAAACATGTCATTAACACAAATAAACCATAACCCAAATTCCCCTGTAATTAAGGGAAGGAGTGTTATACATAATTTGCACATGCAATCTAATACCATTAATTTTATATGCATGCTATTTCTTATGAAAAAATTGAATATAAGTAATAAATACCAAGATATATGACATAGATAAAATACAAATTGAAGATCACGCATGCCAATTTATCTAAATCTTTAATTTTTTAATATATAAATAAATGTGCAAGGTAACTTATTTGATCATGCAACACATATCGAACACATTCAACACATATTGTATGCTTGATGCTATTAGTATGGATTCACATCTAATAGTTAAGTTTACTACAAATCCTCCTCTTCACAATATATAGGTCCTCTTAGATATAAATACCCTTTTAAAGCATATGTGTGAAGCATTATATTTCCATGCCATGAATACATCTAGGTGAAAATTTACTTTATCAGAGACAAAGCCACTTGAAACAACAAAAAAAATTGAATTGCATATCAGAGTATGTTTTAGGATTGTGTGTCGAACTCAATACCTCATTTGTTATAACAAGTGATACTCATTCAACATACTCACATATACACAACCAGAACCAAAGGAGGTGATCTAAGATAATTAACTAGGGGCAATTACTCACAAAGGATGTTATGGAGAAGCAGGTTATCTAAAGGGTGGTTTATGAGGTTCGGGGCATATCGATGTATAAATACATGGATAGGTCCCAAGCACCATATGAAACACTAATTTTTATGCATAAAACCATTTATAGGTCCTTAACCCTCATTAAATATCTCACTCTCCTCAGTCAATTTTAATTCCACTCAAGGATGGTTAAATGGTTACTTTTAGACTAATCAGAGGGATAAATTTATACACCCTATGTTACCATTTGGTTATAATAGGTCTATGAAATGAGAACAAGATATAATGTTGTACTAATTTGATAATGAAGTATGATATCTAAAATGCTAATCATAAGTAACAACCAATAAATAATTTAAAAACATGCAGATTATATGAAAATCCATAAGTACATAATATAATTTATCACTGCTTAACAGAAAGTACAAACATGAAACAAAATAAAAACCAAAGCATCACAGACAATTATTAAAGTACTACCATTCGAGGCTATCAACTTCCTCATGGCTTAGGGTCACTGCACCATTGCCAACATATTATTTTAAGTTCAAAAACTGTCCAATTAAAAAGCATTAATGACCCTATCTAAACAAATGAACAATGATATAATTTGCGATCAACTTCATTATTTATCAGATAAGATATAATGTTAGCCTATAATTGAATCTATGCAAACAATATTATATTGGCAAATAGTCAATTCATTTATGATCAATAGGAGGAAGGAATTGAGTGAACAGAAGTATATTACATCCAAGTGTATATTCCTCTAACATTAATTATCCAAACAAACCATTATAGTTAAAATAAGGGAACATATTTAGTACATGCAAATTTTACTCTTCTTAATTATTTCCCAGCAATACATTTACTTAAAAAGGAATTAAGTGAACATAAGTATATTGCATCCAAATATTCCTCTAACATTAATTATCCAAATAAACCATTATAGTTAAAGTAAGGGAACATATTCAGTCCATGCAACTTTCACTCTTCTTGTTAACCTTTTTTACAATAAGAGTTTACTAAAACAACAACAAACTTCATGTAACGTCTTTTCAAAGCATGATCAAACATGGTTGAGTAATATGTTTCCAACATGAACAAGTATAGAAGGTATAAGAGCATCATAAATTTCCACATGAATTGAGCATATAAGATTCATACTATCAACAAGAATTTCTAACCATGTTTCATATGAGCGGAACCCAAATAAAACAATTCATTTAAGAAACTTTTCCAACATAATGATTGAACATTTCAAGACACAAAAAAATATGTTCATTTCCATCCAACAATAAAGAAGACTATACATATACTCAGTCCATAAAAATGAAGTCCAATGTCTCTCTCTCTCTCTCTCTATATATATATATATATTCAACCACCATTCATTTGTATAAACATTAAGCATGGAAGAATAAAATACTAATAAATTTTATTTCTTAATACAATTAATTCATGATTACTTTCTTCATCTACAAGTTGACAGTTCATTCTAGATATTGATTCAACTTATTCATATACTAGGCAACCCTTAGTATAAATATTAAACTTAAATTTTTATTAATTCCAACAATGTAACTAAGAATGATACTAAAGAAGGAAATCAAACAACAAATAGATTGTTTAACAATAAACATACATACCTTTATTTGCAACCTTATAAATCCAAGGTATGCAAGAGAGAATTCCATTCATGATCCCCATATATGCTATCTACAAGCATAAACTGAACTTGTTCCCAATAATACATATGCAAACTAAAATCATCTAAAAGAAGATATCTATATTCTCATGCTACCTTAGTAGTTAAACTAATGTATATAAAAGAATCACTCTCTCTCTCTCTCTCTCTCTCTCACACACACACACACACACACACACACACACACACACACACACACACACACACACACACACACACACACACACACACACACACACACACACACACACCAAAAGAAAATAGTTAGATAATTCCTCAATGGATATCTCTTCAAGTAAAGGTTTTAATTTATTAGCAATTTAAACTAGTATACTTATGTATGCTTAAAATATCGAGGATAAGAAATATATTTATATAAGTAAATATCTACTTAGATTTACTATGAAATACTCATGTCACGAAACTAAACAAATATTCTATAAAAGTTCATAAAGAAATTAATGCTACACTAAATCATGAATAAGATCAGTTATAGTTTATTACCATAATAATGATAATAATGTAATGTAATAATAAAAAATAGTAATGATAGTCATCTAAACCTCCAAGATAAAACCTAAAGTACTTCAAAATGATTAAATTCAGATAATGTAAGTGAACTTTAACATCTTACCATATCTTCAACATTATAAGCCTTTTTACTTCTTTTCCAGCATGATCCATTTTTAAATACAAGGTTCGCATACCATAATTATTAAGTATAACTAAACCAATATCAAAATTAAATTAGATTATAACTGCATTCAATAATCATACTATATGAAAGTGATAAAACTACTAAGTTAATAAGCATATAAACAACATATAATAACATGTTATCAAATACATCACACCTGTCTATGAGATCATCTATGATTGTGAGAAACATGTAACCATATCAAATAAACCCTCTCAATTAGCTATATAAACCCAACCATTAGTGGCCCTTACCACTCCATCCATCAGTTAGATGGCTATTTCAACAACCAAGCTTGGGAAGGGATTATGAGCAAGTTGGGGTTATCAAACCATTGGACAACTCAACACAATATAGAATGGAAAATAAGCAGTTGACTATAAAAAATGCCATTCCAAAATGAGATATAAATAACCAAGTAATGATATTATTATAAATTGAAAGTGGGTATAATCCACTGCAAGCTATTTGAAGGTCATAGCTATGAATTTATAAACTAAATCCATGTCCATAACATTCAATAATACCACACTAGAAAAACTCTAAGCATATGGTCAGCCTTAAACATCCTTGATACCAATCCATATTTCGTGCTCATTAGCACACAACTACAACATAGCTATTTAGGCATAGTCAAAGAATAATTGCACAACAACATTAGAATCAAATAATTAATTAATAAGATAATAATTGAAAATATAACTCAAAATAAGTTATACTCAGCTGAAAGCCATAGTGTAATAAATCCAAAAATTTAAAAATAGTCAACACATATAGACCAGTGAATGCTTTCCACATGACTTACAATAATACAAATAATTTTCAAAGTGACAATAATGATTCTAGCAATCATTCATAACTATAAATCAATTCAAAATCAAGATTCGATACAAGGGATTCATCAGATCATCATGAGGTCTCATGACCTCACATGATCCCAAAACTAAAAATTGGGTTTTAACATTTTTAACAAAATAACAGACCTCCATATTGGTCTTATTTTAAAATTCAAAATCTCAGTTATAAAATTTCAATTCCAAATGACTTCTCCTATATCCCAATAGGATCAATAGTATATACAACACACAAGAATTCTTCAACAAAACTGCAACACATCCATACAACATAATTATGTTATTCAAAATAAAGATGCATAACTAGTTTCAACATAAAAACCCAGACAATAATATGATTCAAAAGAATCTATTAATAGTAGAAAACTCTGCCTTAAAAATTCAAGATAACCGAAGTTGAATTCTAACTTCAAGACAAATTAAACCCTCAAGGTGTGAAAATCATATAACAGGGTACGAAGACCCATTCTAAAAATATATATAGTTCAAACAAACCAAAAATGAAAAATAGTAGTGTAAAATAATAAAAGTAAGCACAAGAATTTATAAAAATTAAACCCATCTATTTTAATATCAATAAAAATATACACAGACATGACTATTCCAAAAAAAGGTAACATTTCCTCAAAGCGACAGGGTCAATGACCCAATGTATAAACATACAATAGGTTAAACAAATGGAGAAACCTATAACCCATATATCCATAAATAATCATTCAAAGGATGAACACATGGCCCTTTAAAACTTGTAGAGAACCCTCAAACAACAACATTCACCCATGATAAAATATAAATAATTAGGTATATAAAAATCAAATAGCAGAATTAAATTCTTTTTGTAAGTTTATATGCAAAAATTATATATCAACTTAACCCATTGGGCACTGGATACCCATCCTAAAGTCTTATGACTTCACAGTTATGTATGCAACATCCAATATCCCCTTTTTCAATTTCTTTCAAAATAAGAATAACTAGAACTAACAGTCACAGAATGACTTACCCGAATCAATGCAAGTGAGAAAAACCTAAGTAATGCAAGCATGGTCTATATCTAGTTCTATAAATAACCTTATTTTTCACACAATGCAATCAACCATCTAACTAAATCCAAAAACCAAAGCTAAAACCCCAACTGTATATTTTTCTCCATTTTCCCCCATTCTTCTCCCTCCTTGGATCCTCTCCACCAACCATCATTTACTTTTTCCTTTTGTTCAACTCGCCCATACCCCTAATGAATTTGGCATTGAATACGAGGTGAGAGAAACTTTCGTCCTATACTGTTGACCAACTCCCAAGACATCCAATTTACTAAAATCATAAATGCAATGGTTATAAATGACCTAATCCTAAAAAATCTAAGATCCAAAAATAATAAAAATAATAAGTTTAAATGTTTTAATGCCATACAATTCAACCAAACAACCAACATATACCAATTCACCATGGTAATAGTCCATGTGGGAAGGGGGAGTTATGGGAAGAGGTCTAGGTAAGTCCCTTTAGGCTATCCAAGTCCTAGTAAGGGTTAGTCCAAGAAAAGTTTGGGTGGTGATGAGTTCATGAAGGAGAGAGAGAGAGGAAGTCCAAAGTTTAAAGTTTCAAATGAGAATAATAGAACCAACCAACATCATGATAACATGTGATAGCCAAACAACAGTACGACAAGGCACGAAAGACAAGACATGAAGTTAAATTATGATTAAACAAATGAAGATGATAAATTATCCAATAGAAAGAGACCAAACTAAAAAAACATGGATAGTTATCGAAACCCATCTGACTATTCAAAAATCACTTTGATACCCTAAACATTGATGCCATCATCCAGCTTAGATCATTTATCAGTACTTATAACACTGAATATACATCAGTAGTACCTAATCGATAATAATAGTTTGATATATAACTACAATAAAATATTAATTACATCAAATAGTCCATATATCATCAATTATAAAATTAAAATATAATATGTCCATTAATCTACAATCAAAGTATCATCGTATCGAAATCCAACAATATAGTCCAACTAGATAAAATAAATGTAGCAATCAACTATACATATGATAATATTAATATTTGAGCAGTCATATAAAAGTATTAAAAAGTCAGGGTTATAAAATCCTCCCCCTTAAAAGGGAGCCCTCCTGGTGACTAATCAAATAGCCATGCATAATGCTACCTAAAAAGATGTGCATCTTCTCAAGTATCACTTTTTTTACTCAGTGGGCCCCATTAAACCAAAATTTGTTATATGTCCCTATTTTATAGTTTAACACTATGATGGTCTAGGATTCTCACTGGTTCTAGCTGGATCCTTTCCTCTTTTGTGACCTATAGATGTTTCCAATCCAAAATATGAGAGGGATCGAGAATGTATTTTCTTAATAAAATAACATGAAATACATCATGAATCCTTGATAGAGAAGGATGAAGAACCAACCAATAGGCAACAGGACTAATCTTCTTCACAATGTCGAAGGGCCTAACAAAATGTGGAGCTAGCTTGGAAGCTTTACCAAATTTTATTGAACTTTTATGTGGTCTAACATGCAAAAAAACTTTGTCATCCATGATGAATTCACATGGAGTCCTCTTCTAATCAGCATAACTCTTTTGACAATCGGATGACACTTTCAAATTTTGACATATTAATTCCATCTATTTGTCATATTTCAGTAAAATATTAAGGCCAATAATAACCCTATTTTCCAAGCTATCCTAGCCAAGTAAGGTTCTACACTTTCATCCATATAAAGCTTCAAAAGGTTTCATTTTTATTACAGAATGATATGAATTATTATATGTAAACTCAACCAAATGGTGATAATCTTCCCATTTCATTTTCTAGTCAATGACATACATTCACAACACATTCTCAACCACCTAATTAAGCCTTTCAGTTTGGCCTTCCATTTTTGAATGATATAAAGAATTGAAATTTTACCACATTCCAAATGTTGTGGTGAAAGTTCACCAAAACCTTAATGTAAACAACTTATCACGATCTGACATAATTACTTCAAGCATGCCATGAAGTCTAACCACTTATTTTACAAAACACAAGCATAAAAGCATCATCCATTAGATTTCCAAAAATAAAGTGGCCAACTTTGGTAGCCTTATCAATCACCACAAGTATGATGTCATGTTTATTGTGTGATTTAGGTAGACCCACAATAAAATCAAATGAGATTACAACCCACTTTTCTCTTAGAACATCATGAGGGTACAACAACCCTCCAAGATGGTAATGCTCAACCTTAACCTGATAGCATTTCAAGCATCTTTCTAGAAAATCAATGACATCACACTTTATTCTAGGTCAAAAATAAAGTCTTGTCAGATCTTGTATCATCTTCGTGATACTTGGATGAGCATAATGAGGTGTTTTATGCACTTATTTTAATACATAATTTCTTAAGTCACCTATGTTAACTACATAAAATCTATTTTTGTGCCTTACAAAGCCATCTATTTCAATGGAAAATCCAACAAAATTCTTTATTATAGGCTTTTTAGCCAAACCTACTCTTACAACATGATAGAATTCATCAATAAGTTTGTTAGGAATAAGTGATTAATTAATTAAGAAATAATATGCAACATAGAATTTATTCCTCAAAATCACAACAATAGATACATATGAAATAAAATATAGATCTAAGTAAATACACACATAATATCGATATAACATGGTTCACCCAATGTGGGCTATGTCCACCAAGAAGCTCTCTATAATATTATAAACAAGAGTATAAGACAAATCTTAACAAAGAACCTCTCACAGAGATAAAATTCTCCAATCTGAATTCACACCAAAATTTTAAAATGCTAAGCTACACCTCAAACCCGATCATACCGACTAAAGAGAGAATACAAAGCTCAAAAATGAGATGCAAAATAAAATGCATAACGTGTTCCCCCTCACCCCTATTTATAATTTCCAAAATCCCTTGAAAAATGTGCCATACCTTGGAGATAAGCATATCCCCACCAAAATGGCAACAAATAAGGGAGGTTACAACCAACTGGGATAAAGATAATCCCTTGATTCTCTCAACCACTTTAAATCACACCCACTTCTACATAAAATGTGCCAAAAATGTGGGAAGTGGTTGGCACACTCAAAAAATGTACCCCACCATTTGTGTAAGTAAATATTACATGTTAAAAATGCCATGTTAATTTTATTTTAAGCTTAGGGGTGTTGAAATAGGCTCCACATTCAACAATCTCCCACTTGGAGTTCCTTTCTCCTTGAACAAAATTTAACACTCCTCCATGATTTTCAAGAAGACCAACCAAAGCTAAAAATAATGTCATCTTTTCCAATATGACTATTTTGGTCATCATATCCTCAATATTATGGCTCATATGTATCTTCTCTACCTTCACCATGTTTTTATCCAAAGTTATCTTGATGAAATGATACCAAAACTATATGTGCTTCATCCTCAAGTGGAAAACAAAGTTCTTGGCTAAATGTATAGCACTCTGACTATTACTATGTAATCCACCAACTTTTTACTTATGTCCCAACTTATTAAATAACTATTGTAACTAAATCATCTCCTTGTTAGTCTCTATAACAACAACATACTCAACCTCTATGGTTGATAAAGCCACAACCTTCTGTATCCAAGAAATACAACTAACCTCTATATCCCCAATAGTAAATACATAACCTATTGCACTCCTCCTATCAATATCCCCAGCCATATTTGAGTCCACATAACCATGTAAAGTGGTGTCTAATCCACAAAAAACACAATGTTATACCCATGGTTCCTCTCAAATATCAAAGAATCCACTTCACTGCTTGCCATTGTTCATAATGTAGATTATTCATGTACCTACTGACTACTCCCACTGCATGGGCAATATCTATCCTAGTACAAACCATATCATACATTAGGATACCAATTGTTGATGAGTAAGGTATCTTGGATATCTTTATCTTTTCTTCTTCTATCTTGGGACACTACTCCTTTGTTAATCTTTTATGGCTTGCCAAAGGAGTCCTAATCGGCTTAGCATCTTGCATAATAAACCTCTCCAAAACTTTCTTCACATACTCTTCTTGGGATAAGATCAACTTCCACTCCTTCCTATCCCGAGTTATCCTCATACCAAGGATTTACTTCGTTGCACCCAAATCTTTCATAGAAAATAAATCATCAAGATGCTTCTTGAGTACTTGAATCTGTTGCATGTTCTTTCCTACAACCAACATGTCATCTACATACAAGCATAGGATAATATAATTGCCATCCTCAAATCTATTGACATACATTTAATGGTCAAAATGACACCTGGAGTAACCCTATTCCAACATAAAATTATCAAACTTCTTATACCATTGCCGTGGAGTTTATTTCAGGCCATATAAGATCTTCTTTAGTCTACACACCAATTTCTCCTTTCCTTTGACATCATCACCTTGTGGCTGCTATATATATAATTCATCCTCCAAATCACCATGAAAGAACACAGTCTTCACATCTAATTGTTCTAAGTGAAAATAATCTACTAGAACTATACCAAGCATAGTTCTAATAGAAGTCATCTTAATAATAGGAGAAAAAATCTCAACAAAATCAATACCTTTCTTTTGTGAAAACCCCTTGACCACCAACTAGGCCTTATACCATTTTGTTCCTCCATCCTCTTATTTAATTTTGTATACCCACTTATTCTGCAATGCTCTCTTGCCCTTGGGTAACTTCACCAAATCCCACGTCTGGTTCTCCATGAGAGAACTATGTTCCTCTACCATGGCTTGCTCCCACTTATTCTTAGCATTCACTTGCATTGCTTCCTCAAAACATTCTAGTTCTCCACTTTTAGTAACAAATAACTCAAATATGAGGAAAAATGTTTAGGATCTCTTCTTACCCTAGAATACCTTCTTACTATAGGAGTTTTGAGTTCTTGTATAAGAGGCTCCTGAACTATCTCCTTGGACACCTTACCATTCGTAATATCATCCAACATTGTGTACTCTATTTTGTTTTTGTTCCTGCAACTGATCCTTATACATGACTTTTTACTTAAAGACAACATCCCTAGACCAAAATATTTTCTTGTCTTTAAGACTCCACACCCAGAAACCAAAGTCATCCTCACCATAACCAATAAAGGTGCATCTTTCAGACTTAGCCTCTAACTTGGTCCTATCTTTCTTGGCAACATGAACAAATGCCTCACATCCAAAGACCATAAGAAAAGAATAATTAACTTTTTATCAAACCAAGATTCCTTAGGTATGCCTCCATCCAAAGGCACTGAAGGTCCTCTATTAATTAGATATACCACTGTGTTAACTACTTCTATCCAAAACATTAGGGGCAACCCTACATGTAGCCTCATTCTCCTAGCACACTCCATGATTTTCCTATTCATCCTCTCTGATAGTTCAGTCTTCTATGGTATCCTTGGAATCATCCTTTACCTAGGAATTTCATTCTGTGAACAATAATCATCAAATGTTTTGCTACAATACTCACCTCCATTGTTTGACCTAAAAAATTTCAACTTGAGACATGTTTCATTATCAACCAAATCTTTCCATCTCTTGAATGTTCCAAACAAATCAAATTTATTCTTAATGCAATAAACCCAAACTTTTCTAGTTACATCATCAATAAATGTAACATAATAATTTGAACCACTAATATAAGATACCTGAGCTAGATCCCATACATTTGAGTGAAACAACTCCAACTTATTCTCCTTCTTCATAGGTCCAACCCTCAATAACTTAAATCACTTATACTTCCCATACACATAATCATCATAGAAGTCCAAATCAACCTATTTCAATATGGGCAACTTATCTTTCAAGATATCCATGCCTTTTCAGCTCATATGATAGAGCGTGTAGTGCCACAAGGTTGCATCTCCATTTACAACAACTAAATTAAAATGATCAACACTACTAGTCAAATACAAAGTGACAACTTTCTTACCTCTCACAACCACAAGAGTACCCTTGGTAACTTTTTAAGAGTCTATTGTAAACATCACCAAATAACCCTCACTATCCAACTGCCCCACTGATATTAAATTTTGCCTTAACTATGGGACATGTCTGACATCCTTTAGTAGCCATGTGTTTCCATTCTACATATTCAACTGAACACAACCTTTCCTTACTATACTGCATGGTCCATCATCACCAAGATAAACATGCTCAAAATCTCCTTGAAAATAATCAGTAAAATGGTGCCTATGTGGGGTGGCATGAGAAAAAGCCCATGAATGTAATATCCAATATTCAAAAACATTATCCAAGGAAAGAATTAAAGCATCCTAACTAATAGTACCTATTATCATATTTACCTCCTTGGTCTCCTCATGTTTGGTCTTCTTGTCTTGAAGTTCCCAACATTCCTTCTTTATGTGTCCACTTTTCCCATAGTGCCAACACACCATCTTGGCTCTAGATTTAGATCTTCTTTGATCCTTTGACTTTCAACAGTTTCCTTTGATTCTATCCTTTTGTCTCACTCTAGCCTCCACCATTAAATAATTCACTGAAGATGATTCCCCAGTGCTCTTCCTTCACATTTCTTCACTAAGAATCACATCTATAACATCTTTAAACTTCAAACTTCCCTTAGCAGGGATGAAATTACTCATAGCCATAACTAGGATATCCCAACTATTATGTAAGGAGAAAAAAATCAATAAATCCTTAACTTCATCTTCAAATTTGATACCAATAGAAGTTATCATACTCACAACCATATTAAAATCATTTAGATGATTAGCTATAAAACCATTTTTAGACATTTTCATATTAAATAACCTTTTCATCAAAAATATTTTATTAGAGGCAGAGGGTTTTTCATATAACTCCCTTAATTTATTCATCAGACCAAATGTGGTCATCTCCTCTAAAATATTGAAGGCAACTAAAGATGTAAGGCACAACTGTATGGCTCCCAGTGCTTTCCTATTGAGCAAATTCCAATCTGCCTAATCCATACCTAAAGGTTGACCTACTTTCCCCATCAAAGGGCAATGAAGATCCTTCTAAAACAAGTAATCCTCTGTCTACATCTTCCACAATCCAAAATTTTTCCCATTGAATTTTTCAACTCGAGATCTGCCATTATCTACCATAGCTCCCACTCAAGCTAATATCTTTCCCTACAATTCACCACTTTAACAAAACTACTAAATCTAGATTTGATACCAATTTTTAGGAATAAGTGATTAATTAATTATGCAATAACATGTAACATGTAATTCATTCTTTAAAATCATAGTAGTAGAGACATGAAAGAATATTTAGATCTAAGCATATACACACATAACACTAATATAACATGGTTCACCCAATATGGGCTACATCCACCAAGAAGATCTCTATAACATTATAAAAAATAGTATAAGATAACTCTCAACAAGAAACTTGTCATAGAGATAATATTCTTCAACCTGAATTCACACCATAATTTTGATATGCTAAGCTACACGTCAAACTCGATCGCACCGACCAAAGAGAGAACACAAAGCTAAAAAATGAGATGCAAAATATAATTCATAATGTGTTCCCCCTCACTCCTATTTATACTTTCCAAAATCCCTTGAAAAATATGCCATAGCTTGGATATAAGCATATCCCCACCAAAATGGCAACAAATAAGGGAGGTTACAACCAACTAGGATAAAGATAATCCCCGGATTCTCTCAACCACCTTAAATCACATCCACTTCTCCCTAAACATGCCAAAAATGTGGGAAGTGGTTGGCACACTAAAAAAATATGCCGCACCATTTGTAAAAGTAAAAATTACATGTTAAAAATACCTCATTAATTTTATTTTAACCTGGGTGTTGAAATGGGCTCCACATTTAACAAAGTTGTTCTAACACAACACTTCTAATTTTTGTTTGTAGTACAGACAAGGTAGTAAGGTACGTGCATCTTCTTAATGTATCAACAAAATGATTTTCCTTGCCCTTGACATAATATATGTCCATATAAAAATTGCTTGAAAATTCTATCCATTTGCACTCATTAGCCATGACTTTATCATCTTGAGTCAAGATGTCTCCACAACTTTTCTTATAAGCATCAACCCACACCTCAAAATTACCATTCAAGTTATGAAATAATAAGTATAGGTGTTATTATTAACAACATTTTTAGCTTTGTAGAAGCCTCTTCACATTGAGGCATATACACAAACTTCTTCGCTTTATGCGGTAAAGAAGTGATAGGATGGGACACACTAATTTTTTTCCATAAACCACTAGTAATAATCAACCAAGCCCATGAAGCTGCACACTTCATGCACATTAGTAAGAGGAGCCCAGTCTTGAAAGGATTTATCTTTGCTGGATCTACAATAATGCCATCATTTGAAA
The DNA here is from genome assembly GCA_037957365.1 of Torreya grandis. NCBI lineage: Eukaryota > Viridiplantae > Streptophyta > Pinopsida > Cupressales > Taxaceae > Torreya > Torreya grandis. Next base: position 1,221,641 of record JARHVA010002969.1, on the reverse strand, counting down.
TAATGTGGCCCAAGTAATGAATTTTAGATTCATAAAATGCACATTTGGAGAAATTTTCATACAACTTATGTTGTCTTAGTCTTTGCAAGACTAAATGAAGGTGTTGATTGTGTTCAGATTCATTCTTGAAATAAATAAAAATGTAATCAAGGAATACCAACACAAATTTATCCAAAAAATATCTAAACACGATTTTCATAAGGTTCATAAATTTTGTTGTAGCATTAGTAAAGCCAAATGGGAGTACCATGAACTCATAATATCCATACCAAGTTTGAAAGGTTGTTTTATGAATGTCTTCTTTTTTGATCTTTAGCTAATGGTAGCATGATCTTAAATTGATCTTTGGGAATACTATTATACCTTTCATTTGATTACACAAACCATCTATCCTTAGTAAAGGATATCAAATTTTGATTGTTACCTTATTAAGTAGGCGATACTAAATGCATAGTCTTAAAATTCCATATTTATTTTTAACAAAGATAACTAAAGTACCCCAAGGAAATGCACTTGGCTAGATGCTTCTGCTATCCAAAAGTTCTTATAGTTGCACATTTAATTCTTATAGGTCAGCCATGTCCATGCGATAGGCAGCCTTAGATGCAGGGATAAATCCTAGCATAATATCAGTTGAAAAATCAAATTCATGCCTAGGTGGTAAACCAGGAAGCTTTTTGAAAAAAACATCCATAAATTTGTTCAAGATAGAAAAATCTATGAACCAGTTCCTTATCTTTAGGTAATTCTTGCAGTTGGACTGCATAAAGCTTTCAACCCTTTCTCATAGCCTTTTCATCTACAAGAGTGAAAGTGCCTTTTCACTTTCAAGCCCTTGAATACCTTGCATTTCTACAAGTTTCTCAAGGTCATCAATGCACTACATTCCTTTAACAATGTAATCAAGCATGGCTTGGTGTTCTTGCATCCAATATATTATGGGGATGAGATCATATGACCCCAAAGGTGCTAGGAATAGATTTAGCTTGGATTTGAAGATGCCAAGATCAATTTCAACTTGTTCCAAGCATTCAAGAATAGGTACCCTTTTTTTGGTACGAAACTCAACCTCCCAACCTTATCTTATCATTACAAGTTCAATTTTACATTGTTTAGCATCATTAAGAGATGCAAAACTATCATTTGTACCTAGTCAATCATAATAGATACGGTAAACCCATTAATGGTACCTGTAGACACCTAAATCTGGCCACTGATAACCTCCAACTAGGCTTTTGACCAATTTCTACCCAAAACACACAATTTGGCCTAAAAACACTAAAAGATGCTAAATGATGTGAAACTGACATATTCAGAGCTGATTTTGACCAGGGTATCCCTAAATGGGGTAATGCAATTTATGGGCTAGCTAACTTTGATTAGATTATTTCGAGTCAAAATGCCAATTTTGCACCTGGGTGCTCTGGATTGCTATTTATTATCAAATCTCTTACATAAGACACATGGATTTTTTATTTGTTTTTGGTAACATCCTAAATGGGAATACGGTTCCAATGCATTTGACAATGACTTCTAATTCCAATCTAGTCAAAATTTGGACTAATAACAAGACATTCTGATCAATTTGAGTAATTTGTGCATAAAGTGCTTAAACATGCTTAAGAGCTAATTAATCCAAATTTGGGCCTAATCAAGAATTCCATGGAAACTTGTTGAATAATTTTTTAAAAAATGAATATTGAATATCTACATCATCAGGTGACCTCATTTCTTGGGAAGAGACCCCTAGGCCATAAATGCCATAAATACCAGGATTCATGCCCTCCATGCTTCATCAATGCCTTCCATGATGCCCTCCATGCCTCTTACTTTCCCCTTATTCCAATGTCATGATGACAATAATTATAAACTTAATTCTAAAAATTGAAATAATCCTTAGCCCACATCTCAATCCTGAGATGGATAGTTAAGGTTTATTCTATACATTCTCAAAAATCTATAAATAGAGAGGCCATGAATATCATTTCTAAGATATTTTGGAGAAAACTTATAATGAAAAAATTTATTCAAGAAGCCATTGTAATTAGTATTACCATGCCAAATTGATTCAAAGCCAAGCCAAGCCAAGCCAAACTATAAGCTAAAGGTGCTAAGGAGAGATGGAGGTAGCCAAGCTTCCATTGCCAAAGACTTCATGAGCATAAGCTGAGCAACCCACCACTACAAAGACATTTGGAGCATCCAAGGAAGGTGAAGGAATTCTTGTGTTTTCATTTCTTACTTTTTAGTTGTGTTCGTCATTTTCTTTTGTTAACTAAGATCTCCCTAGTGTCTAGGCCTAGATATGTTATGCTATTAGTATGTTTATTTCATTTTGTTATCATTTTAGAACTAACACCATACTAACCATCCTCTCTTGAGTCATATTCATAGATCACATAATGGCATGCCCGATGAGATGAGATGCATCTCACAGCTGAAGGAGATCATTTTGCAACTCTAAAATATTTATTTGATCCTTTAAAACTCTTGCAAATTGATTTTCTAACTTTATTTTTCCATTTTTGTTTGCCATGGTTTTACACAGTAACCAACATCGATAAGTAATACTGACATCGGTTACTTGTTTAACTGATGTCGATTAGCAAAACTGACATCGGTTAGCCAGAGTAATCGACATCGATCATTGTGTTTTTACAAAAACATAAACATGAGAGCTACTTTTTTAAAGTTTATTATTTCAAGCTAAAAAGAGATTCAAATATAAAGGACATATTAACAATTTTTTTATAGGACCAAGCTTTATATTTGTTCAAAACATGTTTAAGTCACTTTTGCATGCTTAAAAATCAATTAGGAACCTTATTTTAGTGTTTAACAAGGACTTAGATGTTTTGGTGAATGTTTTTAAAGTTTTCAACTAAGACCAAGGGGTTAAATGAAAACCACCAAATCTTTCATTTTGGGTTTTAAGATTGAACACACTTGTCAATTATTGTTTGCAATAGTTGTTTAATCAAATTGTTGTTTGGAAAAAAGAGGAATGATGCATGTATGCTCTTCCTTTTGTCCCCTATAGGGAACCCTTAGAATCAAAAGTGCTATTCTTATTGCAAATATCTTAGTCTAAGGCTTAGAAATAAAGTCATCTAAATCACTCCCCAAAAACTCGTCAAATTTTGGGTGACCTTGAAAATGACCCTAAAGTCTTTCTACTTTCATGCTTTCTTTATTTTTATGCATTTTGGCTTGCGAGGGGGAATTCATCACCTCCCACCAGTTCTTTAGGGAAGCTTTGACCTGGGGTTTCATCTCTTGATATTAACTTCATTTGGCTCATTTGGAGTTACACATGGGACGTAGTGGCACTTTGGACATCACACTACACTGAGCAAATAACAAGATGTAACGGTTGTAAAAAGGACTAGATCTTTTTGCAATAATCCAAGTGATACAGACCCAAAACCAATGCTTTTATTTTGCATTATTTGGCATGAAAGTCATTGTGAAATTGATTCTCCTAGATCATTCAGAAACTTGTTAGATCTTAGACAAATTGCCACTTGCCACAAAAGTATTGTTGATGCAAGGTGTGCCTCAAGGTCCATGTCACAGTACTATCATTTAAGAGAAGGGGGGTGTAAAAAATTTACTATATAATGTGCATTTACTTTTTGATGAACACTTAAAATCCTCTCAAATGATGTATATTGATGGATTCTAACAATACCAAGCAACCTTGTCAGTTTAAGATCTAAGGGCAATTAATTAGTTGGTCTTGTCCTAGTTTAAAGTCTTATTTGGAGTCAAAAACTTGGTGTAAACAAATAATCCAAACCAAAACATAGTCCAAATTTTCCTTTGAACAAAGAGGCATTATGTTCCCATGTAAGATCATTGATTTGCCTTGTTCAAAAAGTTCATCAAAAGTTTGAGAGTCATATCATCCACTTTGGCACAATTATGTTGCCCAATTGAGTCTCGACCTTTACCAAAGTTTTTTTAGTCCTTCACTTATAAATCTAAATTTGGAATTACACCTTTACAAGTTCATAGGGCTGATGTGTTAAGTGGGTTTTCCATTTGCACTAAACTTGAGAGAACTTAGGTTTAATTTCCAATTTAGGTTGAAGGCTATTTAAAGACTCATAATCATTATCACTTGATAAACTTAAGCCATTTTGTGATAAACACTTTCACTTTAAGTCTATGCACCACAACATCTTGAGTCAAGAAAGGTAGTGTATGCTGTCAAAATTTTAGGAAAATGTCTTTGCCTTAGAGGATTTTTGAAACAAACCTTTTTGTCATACCTTTTTGGTAGTATAACATCATTACGCTGCCCAAAACATTTTGAATATTGTTTCATAGATCCTCTTGCATAGAGTTCCAAATTTTCTCCTACATTTTCAAACCAATCTAAGTGTACTTTTGTGATCTTTTGTCTAAAATGGTTATACTATTCACTTTTGTCTAGCTTGTTTGTCAAAAAGAACCTAGTTTTATACCATTTTTTGTGAGAAAATAAACTATTTCTAAAAGTGTCTTTTGTTTCATACCTTATACCTAGTTGATCAAGTTAATTATCCAAGAATCAAATGCCTAGTGTTTTTTAGAAGTGTATTAAATCTGTTATATTAAAACTTTCTTCTATTTTTAAAGTCTAGCTTTTGATGCCGTTTAGCCAAGAGTCCTAGCACATGCCTTGTTTGAGCCTAGCTTTTGACATCACGTTTGGCCAAAATACCTAGCAACTTTTAAATTCATAGATTAGAATTATTTGAAACACTTCAACCTTAGAGTTTGGAATTTTGATTGTAAGTCCATTTACTTGCTTATCTTTGTGTGAATAGTGAAATGTTAGATACTTCACACTAGCTTGTTTCCTCATAACACTTTACATAAACCTTTTCATCTTTTTGACGAATCTAGACCAAGTTAGGACATCATCTATTTTACACATTGTCCTTTTTAGAGTTTGTATAACTCTTTGACATTTTATCACAAAATCATTGACTATGGATCCCAACATGTATTCCTACACTCGTAGTGGACTCATGTACAATCTAGGGATTAGTAATGTGGTTGCATAGGAAGAAATGATGCAAGACCCCTATGCAGATAATATTGCTTATGAGATGGATTCTTATCCCTCTTATAATACTCAATTAGGGGCACAAAGGCAAGATCTATTGGCCAACTATTTGGTTAACACACCACCTTATTTAGAATAGGACCAAGAGCAAATTATGCAATACCTAGCTATAATACCTACAGTAGATAAGCTAATACTTCAATAGTCATATTCTACTAATAGGACTTCCACGTATGATCCTTTTTTTTTGAGTGACGTTTGTTAAAGAAGAAATATGAGATTTTAGTTAGAGCCATAGAGGTAGGGGCTAAGTTTCCAGTAGACTTCCCTCATGAAAATTTACCAAGTCCAGTAAGAGTGCCCCACAATATCATTTATGATCAACAATATTCTTCTAAAAATCCTATGGCTCTAGTCCAAACAATGTACCAAGATCTTAATATATCTGATTGAGGCAAAAACATCATGGAAGAGCACTTTAACCAAATGCAAATAGCATATCAAACATATCTGAATCTAGCACACGATTTCAATCAGATGAACCTGGTAATTAAGCCTCTCATTGACCTAGTTCCTTCAATAAGAATGTTGATAAGGTTAACTAGACAAGAGAATTTTAGTTTTGATCCATTCATACAAACTGCTTCAATAGATAACTTGATGCATATGCCATTTATTGAAGAAGTGTCTTCAACCTCTACATTGAATAGTGACCCAAACATAGTGGACAATGTGCAAACAACGCCCAATCTCAATCAAAGTGGTATTAATGTGCAAAAAATTAGCTAATAATATGTGACTATAGTTAATCCCATGAGTAGATCATCATACTAGGGACTAGGGGTTTCTACACCCCAAATTCAATCGATTACTTCCTCAAATGTATAACCTATGGGATTAGGTAATCAAACAATGGCCAATGTCATGCGTCAATGATATAATGTGATGAATCCTACTCCTCTTCAACAAGTAATGAGTATTATTCCATAAAAACATGCATAATATAGTGTATCAATGCAATATGGGACAAATACATTACCACCTTAATCAAGGGCAACAAATGTTCTACCTCACCAGGTAATGATGAACATACCTCTTTAGTTGCAAACTAACATGCCTATCCAAAACCAAGTAATGACTAGTCAAAAACATGTAAATATTGGTCAATGATAGATGATGAATCTGTAACTTACTTTCACTTCCTCATAGGGATTCATGCAACAAAGAGGTCCCCATGTTCCTCAAGTACCTACTAGACAACTATTGGTTTAAAATGTGCCACAAATCCAAAGACAGGGTCTTGGTCCACAAGTTCCCACTCAACAAAAAGGTTCGATTAGTCGACAATATGTCCCTTTTCAATCACAATAGGCATAGTATAGTTATATCCCTCCATCCCAACCATAAAATTGTCCAAGTCAAACCTTTATTTCCAATCCAAACTAGAATATCGCACAACCAAGTGTGCAATTTCAAGTACATCTTAATCCACATATGCATATTCCTGGTCCATTCCCCAACCAAACCAATGTACCCAAATAGGTATTTCTATCATACCCTAGTCAAAGTGTGCCACTTATGACCTCCCAACCATCTATCCAAACTAATATTCCTTCTAGTTTCCTATCCCAAGAATTATAACAGATGAAGGATGTAATTGCTATCATTCAAGCTGGTAAACAAACTAAAAGGTTTAAATTGGATGATGTATGTTCATATATTTTCAACATGGAGTATTTTTAGATACCATTTCCTCTAGGATACAAACCACTTAAATTTGATAAATATAAAGGGAAAGGTGACCTTAAGGCTCATTTCACCAAATTCTTTGTCGCATGTTAACCAGTGGCATATAGTGACATATACCTTTTGCTGTTATTTCCAAAGAGCTTAGATATACAAGCCTTGGAGTGATTTTAAAAGTTTCCCAAGAACTTAGTAGTGGATTTTGATGATCTTTTTGATAAGTTTGTGCAACAGTTTTCCTATAATATTGAGCATGAGATTTCATTAGTGGACTTAACGCAAGCAAAATAGAAAGCTGATGAGAGTTTTGTAAGTTATTTATAGTATTAGAGAGCCCTTGTAAGCCATTTCACCCATAGTTTATAGTATAAATAAATAGATATTGTGTTTACCAAAAATTTTCATAGTGAGATAGCTTATCATTTGGAACTAAAATATGCACATACGTTCAAGGAGATCATTAATAAAGGTTTATTGATCAAGAGTGCACTCATCAATAAAGGAGTTATCAAGCTTAATTAAAATAATAAAAATTAAGGTACCAATTAGGGAAATGACCAACATCCCATCTAAGTGCAAGCATCACAATTAGCACATGCCAATAACCATGAAAGACTGAAGCAATTCAACTGCAATAGGAATGTTGTGGGAAATGGAGTAACTGAATCCTATCATGTGAAAACAATGCAAACACCATCTATACCACCCTTTTAGCTTACTCCTACCTAGAAACCTCTCCAACCAATACCTCAAGTGCAATAACCAAGACCTGTACAACAAATACAATAGCTATTACGATTAAAAACTCCTACTCTTAGGAGAACTATGCCTGCACATCTTGTCTTTAGTGACCTAGGAGAACCTATTGACTTTGTATTTCATAAGTTTGGTACCACTAATATGATTAGTTAGAATATACTAAAACATTATCTTCAAGACATTCCTTACCTTGATTGGTATTGTGAAAATGAATTTTGTGATTATCATTGGGTCAACAGGCATAATCTAAAAAGATGTGTCCAGATCAAGCATTCAATTAAGAATATGTTGGATAATGGGGAGATAAAATTGGATAATGGTGCTTCCACTTCTAATAAAACTATTGGGATATATCAAAATCCCTTTCCCCAATATAACAACTAATAATAGTAGAATAATTAGCAACAACAACAATGGCTAGTGCATCAGCAAAATCAATAATATCAAAATCAAAGCCCAAATTAGTAAAATCAACAAAATCAGTAGTAGAAACCATAATGATAGAATAATAGAAAAAACCAAGGTTATAATGGTAACAACCAACAAACCTACCATGCAGTTGCACATGACTACAATAGGGTTGTAGGTCATATTGTAGGGGGTAGCGTTAATACCATCTCCATTAATCCTAGACCAAACACTAATCAATCTAGACCATTGCTAAATAATAAAATTCAGCCAAATTATATGGATAATCCTTTTTTGACCTAAGAATGCATACAGTTAAACCAAAAAACTAGGACTTCCCCTTTTGGACCTTATATCGACAACTCATTCTTGCCACGTGACCACATGTAATTACACTAGTAACTGAGACTTGTCCTTTCTGGTCCCACACCATTTTCAACATTGATTAGTAATAATGGTATAGTATTTAATCTCGATTGTGAAATCACAACTTAGAGGTCAAAGGTTATTATCCTGGGCCCACAACCATTCACCACTTTGCCTATCATCTAACCAACCATTAAGCCTTAAAATAAGCCATTCACTACTGACCAAAACATAAAATTTGATATTGTGAAACAATTGTAGAAGGCACCAACACAAATTTTTAATTTAGATTTGCTGTGAATGTCAATAATCCACAAAAACATCTTGAATGATTTTTTGACCCAATCCACTGTTACTAGTGACATATCCCCTAATAAATTCCAAGCTTTAGTTGGACACTTAGCTCCAACCCAACATGTCACATTTAACCAAAGTGATATGTCTTCTCTTGGCCCGCTCCATAATAATCCATTATACATAAAAGTTTATATAAAGTGACATAAAGTAAAATGTGTCCTTATATATAATGGATCAGGCCTCAACATAGTGTCTCTAAAGCTCATCAAGATTTTTGGGTACACATTGGTAGATCTGCAACCAGAAATAATAACCATCAAAGCTTATGATAATCAGGAAAGAGAATCATAAGGCACTATTAGTTTGTCAGTTATCATTGGGCCTTTGACCCATGATACACTTTGCCATGTGCTTGATATTGAGTTATTATACAACATGCTTCTAGGTAGGCCTTGGTTACATGAGATTCATGTAGTCCCATCAACACTGCACTAATGTATCAAGTTTTCCCACTCAGGGATGGAAGTGAATATTCTAGGAGATTTACACCCATATGAACATTGCAAGCATCTTGAGGCTAAATTTCAAAGTTATAATTATCAGTACGGTATGAATCCAAGTTCCAAGTAGGATAAAGGAAAATCTATACTTATTGATCCTTCATCAAATAATTACATAGATCTTAATACCTTATATTCCCTTTCACACATGCTACCTCCTAAAGCTTCTAATCATTTCACTATTTTAGATAATGGACTAGGAGAGTATGTGACCCATGATACATTTCATATTGCCAATCTTCCTCATAATCTAAAAACCTTTGGGTGACCTAAAGTCACCCCACATATGCATTGGCAACAAAAGAATAAAGATAAGGGACCTGTCACATTTGTACCAACATCTAGCCTAGGACATGACCCTTTTGAAGGGGATGAATCATGGTTATATAATAAAAAGCAAGCTGATTTTTATAAAAGTGTAAAGTATCATATTCCCAATAGGATCATGGAGTGTCACAATTATGAAGGAAGAGGCCTTAGACTGAATTAACAAGGAACCATTAAGCTAATTTACATGACTAAGTATGAAAGACCATATGGACTTGGATTTAAATCACCTAGGGGTGATCCCACATATCTCATTCAAATTCCATCACCAAAGACTAGTGATGATGATTCTAAAAATGAAGTAGAGTCTGATCCTAGCCTCACCTTTGATAACCTAGCTGAAACTAGCCTATTTGATAACAATTCCCTTTGTATCCTTACTTTGGTCATTCATCGCAACCATTTGCCATTATATTATCCCCAACTGATAGATTAGGACCAACAAGAATCTAGTCTATCAATTTATGAGTTTTAGAATGATGAGGCATTTTATGAATTTTTAGGCTTTAGAGATAACATTCCATTGGGAGATCACAAATCAAGATTCTCAATCACATTGGATCCTGCGGCCTAGTCTCAAGAGCGAGTGAACACCCTTAGCCAAAAAAAAAAAAGTAAAACATTGAGGTCCCAAAGTGAAAACCTCTTTGAGGCACTTTTTAATCAAGGAAAAAGTAAAGATAAATGCTAATCTAGTGGTGAAAACCTGTTTTAGACACCATTAGACGGGGGTGTTCATTCTTCTTCAAATTTAGACTAGGAGACCACCAACGATGAACTTACCTATGGATCAAAGTTTAAATTTGAGAAACAACAAGTATTTGATCAAATTATTGAAGAATTTCTAACTATTTTTGTCACATGGCTAGATCTTCCATTAGGGGACTCAAATTCATCATGCCTAGGAGAAGTTGAAGAGCAAGTCCTAATGGAGGGCCTTAACATAATTCAATAGTTCAAGTCACTGCCTACTCTCCTAGAAGATGGTTTGACCCTTCTAGTCGAAGATGTGATAAAGGTAAATATCAAGACTCCATTAGACCTAAAATGGATAAAATTAGGAGCGTCCCTCACTAAAGAGGAATGTGACATCTTTACAGCTCTATTGAGGGAATTTGTGGATATTTTTGCATGGGCCTAATCTAACATGCCAGGTTTAGACCTCACCTTGGTTCTACACCATCTTGTGGTTAATCTTGATGATAAATAAGTAAAATAAAAGCTACGTAAGATGCATCCTTGCATTGCTATATTGGTAAAGAAAGAGTTGGAAAAACTCTTAGAAGTAGGATATATTCGATCCATTGACTACTCAAAATGGACCTCTAATGTGGTACCTATTAGTAAAAAGCTTGAAGAGACCAAAATTTGTACTAATTTTAGAGACATCAATAGATCTTGTCCTAAAGATGATTTTCCCTTGCCTAATATCGACATGATCATCGACTCCATGGCTGGTTATAAAATGCTTTCACTCATGGATGGCTTTTTAGGATACAACTAGATCAGAATAATACCAGAAGACCAATATAAAACAACATTCACCACTCCATGGGGAACATTTTTTTATCAGATGATGCTATTTGGCCTTAAGAATACTAGATCTACATATCAAAGGGCTATGACTATCATATTACATAATATGATGCATGATATTGTTGAAGACTATGCCGATGACATATTAGGAAAATCCAAAACTAGGGCTGACCATCCAATAGTACTACATAAGATATATGAAAGATTACGGGAGTACAAAGTCAGACTAAATCTAAAGAAATATGTGTTTGGTGTAATTTTAGGCAAACTGTCATGTCCCATTTTTTAGTGGACATCGTCAAAGTTGATGGTTAGCCTATTATGCGACCCTCGTAGGCTGATAGGATGGATAGAGGGTCATAATGGAGCTTGGCTTGGCTTTGATTAGTAGAATTTCTACAGTTGGTTTTCATTCAGGCTCTTTCAGACATGTTTACCTGAGCTCCTATTATTTAGGGACTTTTGACATGCAACGAAGCACCCTTATTTTGGCATGATCATGTGCGGAATTACTCCCTGATTCACTAGCTTCAATCGGTTCGAGGATCGGACATGTATTGAGGGAGATATTAATATTTGATTGATTTAATTGAATATTAATTATTTAGAATATTTTAATTGAGAAACCCTAATTCTTAATTATGAAACCCTAATTAGGGCAAGTGCATCTTTTTGGAGGATATAAGGGTTTCTTATTGGAGGGAGGCAAATTATGATTGATTATTGATATTGATTGTTGCTAAGAATTCTTCTGTGAAGACTGAGCCAAGGGTTCCAAGATTCCATTTGCATTGGAGAACATCCACTCTTCAGTGTGTGTGATTCAGAGGTTGTGAGATATCAACTAATCTATTGCCAATTTGAGAGATAGCTTCATATAGAAGTTATCACAGAGGTTTACAGGTTTGAGAGATAACTTCACATAGAAGTTATCACAGGTATTTCAGGTATTTATTTCATTATGTTTTGATTCAATAAATTATACACATAGAGATCTTTAGATCAGGTATCTAGAATATAGACCGCAGCATATTATCTTGCTTCTGTATAGAATCCATACCGATCCATACAATTTTGTACTGATCTGCGATAGGTCGGATAGCGCCGTAGGGGACACAGGAACTGACATCAGCATCCCAGTGATCGACATCGGCCGACTGCAGACTGACGTCGACAGAGTAGCCGACCAATAGAGACCGATGTCAGTCGTATATCGACTGACGACGGTGACTGTGTTGTTGACACAACAACCCGAGAGCCGTTCCAGATTTGCAAAAGATCAAGTTTTGAGACGATATTTGTATTACTTTATATGCATGCCAGAGATTCATTATTATAATCATTCTGAAGAATAATAAGAGTAATGATTAGCCAGTTGATATATTATACTATTGTCTATCTATTTAATTGAATTTATCTTGCAAAATCATATCTTTATTCATGCAAAAGCATTAAAAGGCAAAATACAGAGAAATAGTCAAAAAATATCCAGTTTTAGAATTGAAGGGAAACAGGGGATATTACAGTGGTATCAGAGCTTTTGTCTTTCTAGAGTCTCTATTGGTTGGGGATATTACAGTGGTATCAGAGCTTTTGTTAAAAAAAGGGAGACCCTAATAAAGGGATATTACAGTGGTATTAGAGCCAAATTCCTGCCATCCTGTTGGGTAGATCAGAGCTAAATTCCTGCCATCTTGTTGGGTAGATTGGACATTGAATCAATTCATAAATCATGGGTACCTCCAGTACTAAAAAACAATGGGACAAGGATATGAAGAAGCTGAAACAAAGTTTGAATATGTTGGTTGAAACTTAGAAGAGGATGAATGAAATTCTTTTAGACCCTACATTCGAAGACCAATTAACATGGAGTATTGCATCCATTGTTAAAGGGTCCACAACACAAAGCGAGAAGCAAGGAGATATTAAGAGTGCTACTATTAATCAGAGACCACAACGGACCCATTTAAAAATTGATAGGCATACACGTCCTATAGATACTCTCATGGATGCAAATGATGAGTGGGACTTATTAGCTCCTCAAGTTCGTGAGAAGTTATCTTTTGATCGCTTTGTTAATCTGAGGAGAGAACACTACAGATCAGTTAGACAGGGCAATAGCATGTCCCATGATTCTTATGAGATAGGAGATGGTGATGATGAGATAGTTTCAGTAGCAACCTCTTCAGAGTTAGATGAGGATGAGTCTGATGCTTGCATTCAGAGTGGGGAGGTGTGCTCAGATGTTAGTACACTGAGTGTTGATGATATCTCAGATATGGCAGAGATTGTAGAAGAGTCCCAGGATCTGATTATTGTAGATGACACCCAAGAGAATGCAGTGGACAGTTTTGAGGACTTAGTTTCACTGGTAGTTTCTTTCGGTATGGAGGAGTTAGACAGCAATGCTACAGTTTTTTGATACTCTATATGTTGATATGACCTTTAGAGTTGATTCACAGAGTATGGATGGTAGTTATACAGAGGTCAGTGATTTTGAGTCTACTCTTTTAGACCGTGCATCAGAGGAGGATTGTAGGAGACAATCTAGCCAGCGCCATCATGTGTCTAGTCAGCTGAGAGTTAGTGAGCGAGACATTGCTACCACTTGCAAGCATTTTGATGTTGCTCGTCAATTGTTAGCAGTTTATGGATGGGGTTCCCCTACTAGCATTGAGTGGGGAGGTAGTTATTTGTCCTTGACAGAGATCCACTCTTTATGGGAGGCTATTCAGATTTTGAGATAGGATTATATGCAGTTGGTAGCCGATAGAGATTATCTTATGGAGTGGGGTAACACAATGTATGATGCATTATTGGTCAAGGAAGATAAGGTGAGTGAGCTTACTCAACAACTCGAGGTGACTTCTGAGATTCTTGAGAGTACGCAGTTGGCTTTTGAGGAGTCATAGTTTCATTTGGCTGAGGTGACCATGGAGTTAGAGTGACTTTAGTGTTTACCAGAGTTGGTACAGTCACAAGTTGTGGTATTTGGGGACACAAGGGTGCCCATGGTTGAGATTGTTAGAGATAGTGGGGATGAGCATATATCTATCCTCGATGCTAGTATTGGTTCATTTCTATTGAAGTTACATTCAGTTGAGTTGGGTGCTATAGTCGAGCATGGTAGTCAGCTTGATATGGTGATAGGTGCTGTGATTGACAGTTTGGCAGTGCATGACTTAGAGCAAGAGTTGATGAGATATGTTGATCAAAGTAGAGGTATAGTGTGTGGATTCTCCATACTTGGCGTAGTTCCATTTGGGAGTTGTTACAAAGTTGGAGTGTGCCTTTCGCATAGCATGGTGGAATGTGTACCTGTTATTTGTGATTTTAGAGATTGGTTGAGTTGCATTCACCAATTTGATTATGGATTCCTCTTTGTTCTATTTCAAAGGATATTGTAGGAGCTTGCATTGATTACCAGTAGTGCAGATCACAACTACATATGGGATCTAGGTGGATTGATTGGTTTGTTGTTTTGAGATTGCTTGGGGACAAGCAATTTCAGGAGGGGTGGATTGTCATGTCCCCCTTTTTAGTGGAGATCATCAGAGTTGATGGCTAGCCTATTATGCGACCCTCATAGGCTGATAGGATGGATAGAGGGTCATAATGGAGCTTGGCTTGGCTTCGATTAGCAAAATTTCTACAGTTGGTTTTCATTCAAGCTCTTTCAAACATGTTTGCTTGAGCTCCTATTATTTAGGGACTTTTGACATGCAATGGAGCACCCTTATTTTGGCATGATCATGTGCAGAATTACTCCTTGATTCACTAGCTTCAATTGGTTCGAGGATCGGACATGTATTGAGGGAGATATTAATATTTGATTGATTTAATTGAATATTAATTATTTAGCATATTTTAATTGAGAAACCCTAATTCTTAATTATGAAACCCTAATTAGGGCAAGTGCATCTTTTTGGAGAATATAAGGGTTTCTTATTGGAGGGAGGCAAATTATGATTGATTATTGATATTGATTGTTGCTAAGAATTCTTCTGTGAAGATTGAGCCAAGGGTTCCAGGATTCCATTTGCATTGGAGAACATCCACTCTTCAGTGTGTGGAATTCAGAGGTTGTGAGATATCAGCTAATCTATTGCCAATTTGAGAGATAGCTTCATACAGAAGTTATCACAGAGGTTTACAGGTTTGAGAGATAACTTCACACAAAAGTTATCACAGGTATTTCAGGTATTTATTTCATTATGTTTTGATTCAATAAATTATACACATAGAGATCTTTAGATCAGGTATCTAGAATACAGACCACAACATATTATCTTGCTTCTGTACAAAATTCATACCGATCCATACAATTATGTACTGATCTGCGATAGGTCAGACAGCACCGCAGGGGACACAGGAACCGACATTGGCATCCCAGTGATCGACATCGGTCGACTACAAACCGACGTCAGTAGAGTAGCCAATCAATAGAGACTGACATTGATCGTATATCGACCGACGATGGTGATTGTGTTGTTAACACAACAACCCAAGAGCCATTCCAGATTTGCAAAAGATCAGGTTTTGAGATGATATTTGTATTACTTTATATGCATGCCAGAGATTCATTATTGTAATCATTTTGAAGAATAATAAGAGTAATGATTAGCCAATTGATAGATTATACTACTGTCTATCTATTTAATTGAATTTATCTTGCAAAATCGTATCTTTATTCATGCAAAAGCATTAAAAGGCAAAATATAGAGAAATAGTCAAAAAATATCTAGTTTTAGAATTAAAGGGAAACATGGGATATTACAGTGGTATCAGAGCTTTTGTCTTTCTAGAGTCCCTATTGGTTGGGGATATTACAGTGGTATCAGAGCTTTTGTCTTTCTAGAGTCCCTAATAAAGGGATATTACAGTGGTATCAGAGCTTTTGTTAAAAAAAGGGAGACCCTAATAAAGGGATATTACACAAACTACTTGGCTTCATCATGTCTCGTAGAGGTATTAAAGTCAATCTGGCTAAAGTCCAAGCTATAATTGAGATGCCACCACCAACCAATTTAAAGCAACTCTGTAGTTTACAAGGTAAGATCTAGTCAATTCGATGCTTCATCTCTCAATTAGTAGACAAGTGTCATCTATTTACACACCTTTTAAATATGGGAGTTGAATTTCATTAGGATAATCACTACCAAGCAACTTTTCAACAAATCAAAGATTATCTTGTTAATCTTCCTATTTTATTACCTCCTATGCCAGAAAATCCATTTTTGTTATAACTATTAGCCACCGACCACATTCTAGGGGAAATATTGGCTCAACATGATGATAATGGAAAGGAGCACATTGTATACTACCTAAGATATACCTTGTTAACATATGAAAATAACTATGTACCTATTGAAAATGCTTGTCTAGCCATGGTTTTTACAGCTCAAAAACTGTGCCATTACATGTTGAATAATAAGACATGGTCATTTTAAAAGTAGATCCACTCAAGTATATACTATCTAAAACAGATTTGAAAAGTAGAATAGCTAAATGGATCATGATTCTCAGTGAGTTTGGCATAGCATATGCCAATCAAAAGGCAATCAAGGGACAAGTTCTTGTAGATCAACTTGTTGAAGTACTTCTCATAGACACACAACCACTCATGTTTCAATTTCCTGATGAATCTATCATGATCTTCATTGACACACCCCTTGAGGAGTAGCCCTGGAAACTATATTTTGATAGTTCATTCACTACACATGGATTGGGGGTAGGCCTATTGTTTATTACACCATAGGGGGATCTAATCCCTAAATCATTCATAATCAACTTTTCTTGTAAAAAACATGGCCAAGTATGAAGCACTTGTTACAGGATTTTGACAAGGAGTACAGTGGAATATATCTCATCTCTAATTTTATGATGATAATTAGTTAATCATAAATCATGTTACATATCATTTTCAAACCAAAGATGATAAGCTAGTTCCATATAAAGCCATGGTCGACACTCTTAAATAACAAATTGCCAACATTCCGTTTGAGCACATACCAAGGGCTAGTAACAGAATTGTAGATGTCATGGATACTATTAGCTCTCTGATTTGACAAATAGATAAAGCTAGAGAGTATCAGTTCCTCAAACTCATGAAACTTCAATCGTTGCCATGATTTGTGATATTGTTGGTCCCAATTCTATATGGTACTCAGACCTTTACAAATACCTTCATGATCGAGTTATGCCACCTAAACTATCTCAAAAATAAACCAAAGCCTTCATTCGTCACTCCACTCATTATAATTTACTTGGATCTACCCTTTACCATCATAGTTTTAATAAAACTCTACTTTGTTGTTTAACTTCAGTAGAGTCTACACTAGAGTTAAGAGAAGTTTACATAGGAGTGTGTGGAGCTCATTCTAGCGAGGAAATCCTATCCAAAAAGCTTTTGTGTACTAGTTATTATTGGCACACAATGGATGCAGATGCCATTGCCTATGTAAAAAAGTGTGACAAGCATCAATGACATGCTAATTTGATTCATGGCCCAATAAAAAATTTAAAACTGATGTTGACACCGTGTCCATTTTTTACATGGGGACTTGACCTCATTGTAAAGACTAACCCCACTTCATTTGATGGCCATAAGCATATCCTTACCACTACTGAGTATTTCACTAAGTGGGTTGAAGCTATACCCCTCACTTACATGACTAGAAAGTAAATTTTCAAATTCATTTTCAACCACCTCATTTGATGCTACAATATCCCCTCTCACATTATATCTGATAATGGAGGATTATTCAAGAACAAGGATGTAGACTAGTTATGTAATAAATACAACATCACCCAATATTTTTCTATAGCATATTACCCTCAGGGTAATGGCCAAGATGAGGCATCCAACAAAACCATTGTCAACATTCTCAAAAAGATTAATAATGATACAGGTCATGATTGGCACCTTCTAATATTCCCTACCCTTAGGGCATATGGTACCAATCATCGTACCCCCATAAGAACCACTCCATACTCACTTTTTTATGGTACTGAAGCCATCCTTCCCATTGAGGTTAAATTACTTTCATTATGCCTCTCTTTCAAGCATATCTTGGATGATCATGACTATCGAGTAGATCGCCTACAAGAGCTAGACCTAATTGATGAGAAACGCATAACCATGCTCAATAATCTTCAAGCATATGAAAACTGACTCGAAGGATACTATAATCAATGTGTTAAGTATATAAAATTTGAACTTGGTGATCTTTTTCTTAAAGAAAACCAAAAGAATACCATAGCAGAGAAAAAGCATAAAGGGAAATTCAAACCAAACTAGATAGGGCCTTTCATCATCACTACAGATTATGGATTAGGAGCATACATACTCACCACACTAGATGGAGATGAAATTCCTAAGCCAATGAATAATATTCATCTCAAGAGGTACTATGCTTGAATGCTAAAGGTGTATTTTCTATAAGGTCCATTTCAATTATGCCATTTTATCACTATTCTTCTTTGTACAAATACCATATTTATCCATCCTCTTTGCCGTATCCACTTTCTTCTTCCATTCTATAAACCCAGTGTCTTCTAAAGTCTAGCCTATTTGACCTTGGTTTTTGTCATTCATTACATAGTTTTAACATTGAGTTATCCGATCAATTCATTAGTTAGTTTAAGTACTTCAAACAGTGAGCATATTTTGGGATAGTGTGATAGAAGTTTTGGCAGTTGCATCCTTCATTTGTTATTCCTTTCTTACCACCAATCTTGCTATTAATTATAACCACCTTTGGAAAAATTAGTACCATTGATCTATGCCATTATGTCCTGGTTATAATCACCTATGGGTAAACTAGGGGCAACATTAAGCCTTGACATACTAACTTACCACCTCTTATGTGTCAATATGCCTATTTTATTTGAATTGATTGCTACAATAGTCGAGTTCCTCCACTATAGGGGAAAAACTATAGTGACTTGAGGTCCTACTCTAGGAATATGTAGGTAGTGCTCAATACTTGTTAAGGTTAGCTCAGTCACTTCTCCACCATGCTCTCATCATTTTGTGAGCAACCTAAGCCATACTCTCTCTATTTTACAAGTAACCTAAGCCAGGCTCACACCATTTTGTGAGCTTGAACCATTTAGTGTCTCATCATTCTCGATTGAGTTGAGATAATTCAAACAATTCCAAAAACATTTGAAAAATTGTTAAAAAATAAAAAACACATTGACCACTTCTTTGCCTTAAGGATTCTGGGAACCCTTACTAAGTTACAAGAAAATCACTTGTCATTTAGTTTCCCCATCCTTTTTGGCCTTTTTCTCTCATGCACTTTCCATTTTGTAACACCATTCCTATTATTCTATCACATACATTATGTTTATTTTTCTTAGTTATCACATTCTTCCCATTCCCTGGGAGAACTACCTTTGGCCTAAAATTTTTATTGGATATTACATCCATATAACTATGTAGGCAATGTCCACTTGCCTAGTACATATGGAGACAGCTCGGCCACCCCCTTACTTTTCTTGTATTCCCTCATTTTGTTCATTTTTTAAGTTGTTGCCTATTTTTTAGGGGCAATGTTCATAGGGTTTCTATTGCATTTTTTGTTTGTTTATTTTTGCTTATGTTATTTGTTTTTCTGCCTATTTGTTTGCTTTCAACACTGTTACCTTGATTCAGTTTATGTGTGTTCATTAAGTGATTCCTAACCCACACTTACACTTGAATTCATCCATATTCATATGTTTACATTGTCATCATGGTTTCTATCATTGGTGCATTGTTTTTTATTAAGTATTGGATTACAGGAGTCAGTCCTTATGCATATTTTAGCCACTTCCTCATGATGTTATACCATGATTCCTATTGACACGTGCTACAACAAAACTTAGCTTCAAGAAGTATATTTAGAAATGATGGCATCTCTTCATCACCAACATCTTGATTCAATCCCACTCATATCTTAAATAGAATAATTAACCATGAAATAATTTCAACCTTTATTAGTTTGGATGAGCATCTCCCTACTAGTAGGTTTTTCCAATTCATCATTACCCTCTGTGTTAAGTTATCATCATCCTCGACCAAGTTTAGCATGTTTGCCATAATCAGGGTCCAATGATTATAACCATCTATGGGAATATCATTGCACACCATCCCACCTACATTTATCAATGATTATAACTACCTTTGGACAAATCATTGTGTTATCACCACTTTACTTTTTTTGCCCATACAGGGGCATGTTTTTCTATCCTAACTGGGGCAACTCCATCTTCTCAATGATTATAATCACCTTTGGAAAAACCATTGTACACCATCCCACTTACATTTTGAATGATTTTGATTACTTTTTTAGTATCATTGTGTTTTCACCCCATCATCTTTCCTTTCTTTGGTCACCTCATTTTGCTTCTTTCTTTTTAAGGGACCGTTTACCAACCTACTTATGCCAACCATTCCCTTGAAGGGGCATCATATTGTTAGTTTATCATCATTGAAGTTGTAGGCATATATGATGTTTTCATTATTTGAGAAGATGTTACTATGCTTATAGATTGTAATGCCTTCACAAATAGGGGAAAACTATAGACACCTAAATCTGGCCATCGATAACCTCCAACTAGGCTTTTGACCAATTTCCACCAAAAATGCACAATTTGGCCTAAAAACACTAAAACATGATAAATCATGTGAAACTAACATATTAAAGTACCAATTTTGACTAGGGTATCCCTAAATGGGGCAATGCAATTTATGGGCTAGCTAACTTTGATTAGATCATTTTGAGTCAAAATGCCAATTTTGCATTTAGGTGCTCTGGATTGCTATTTCTTATCAAATCTCTTGTATAAGACACATGCCTTTGTTATTTTTTATTGATAAGATCCTAAATGGGAATATGGTTCTAATGCATTTGATAGTGACTTCCAATTCTAATCTAGTCAAAATTTGGACCAATAATAAGACATTCTGATTAATTTGAGTAATTTGTGCACAAAGTGCTTAACATGCTTAAGAGCTAATTAATCCAAATTAGGGATTACTAAAAAATTCCATGGAAACTTGTTGAATAATTTGTTTTGTAAATGAATATTGAATATCTACATCATCAGGTGACCTCATTTCTTGGGAAGACATCCCTAGGCCATAAATGCCATAAATATCAGGATTCATGCCCTCCATGCCTCATCAATGCCTTCCATGATGCCATCCATGCCTCTTAATTGCCACTTCTTCTAATGTCATGATGAGGATAATTATAAAATTAATTACAAAAATTAAATTAATCCTTAGCCACACATCTCAATCCTGAGATGGATGGTTCAAGTTGATTCTAGACATTCTCAAAAATCTATAAATAGAGAGGCCATGAACATCATTTATAAGCTATTTTGGTGCAAAGTTATAATGCACAAATATCTTCAAGAAGCCATTAAAATTAGTGTTACCATGCCAAATTGATTCTAAGCCAAGCCAAGCTATAAGCCAAAGGTGCCAAGGAGAGATGGAGGTAGCCAAGCTTCCATTGCTAAAGACTTTATGAGCACAAGCTAAGCAAGTCACCACTACAAAGGCATTTGGAGCATCCAAGGAAGGTGAAGGAATTCTTGTGTTTTCATTCCTTAATTTTTAGTTGTGTTTGTCATTTTCTTTTGTTAACTAAGCTTTCCCTGGTGTCTAGGTCTAGAGATGTTATGCTATTAGTGTGTTTATTTCATTTTATTTTCATTTTGAAACTAACACCATACTAACCATCCTTTCTTGAGTCAAACTCATAGATCACAATACCTATGGTTTCTATTAGGGTAGGCTATAAATTAGTTTTGAAATTATTTAAAGTATAATACACTTGTGATTGACTGATCAACCTAATTTCATCTTGGGATAGTCTTTTTTATAGTGGTTATCACCACATTCCCAACATGCAATAGGTCTAGATGGAACTACCAAAATAGTGTTTGCATCCGTGCCTAGTCCACTCTAGTTGTTTTGAGGTTGTTACTTCTTAAAATATCTTGATTTAGATGAACCTTGGGACTTAAAATTTCTAGTATGATTGGAAAAATTATTAAAATCCTTGTTATTTCTAGTAAATCAACAATTTTGATCTAATTTTTTGATGTTATTAGACATGGGAGAAAGACTTTTGGAATTATATTGATGCTTGTTTGATTTTATTTCCTACCTTGCCTTTTGGTAAGAATTCTCTTTCTCTTCAACTTGATAATCTGATTCAATAATAGCTTCCAAGGTTCTTTAGTTTGTCATATTGATGGCGTGCATCAATATTTCTTTAAACCCAAGTTTAAATTTGGTTATCTTGGTTTCCTCATCATGCATGTAAGTCACATGATGTAACAGATATAATTTTATTTTCATATTCAACAATAAAAATATTTTCTTATTTCAATAGATGAAAATTAGCTATTTTCTATTCCTTATAATTGGCATTCAAATACCTTTTCTGAAACTATATTTCAATGACCGAACATGTCAGATCCATTGGTTGATATCTTTCTATATCACTGAGGTGATTCCACCACAAGGCTACAGGTCCAACTAGATGCTAATATTCCACCCTTAATTTCACATTTGATGACATATTATGCAAGTTAAAGTATTTCTATATGTGAACCAACCATGCATCAACTGCAACACCATATTTCTTACCAAAAAAGGTAGGTGGTAGATGTTTTTTCAATTTTTTTTGATTGGATCAACTATAGACAAAGTTAGCTTTTGGATTACTGGTCCTTCTACCCGGGCCATTTCTAATCTAGGTACTTCCTCTTGGGATACACCTTCAATATTGTTCAGATTTTATTCTTGGCTGTCAATCTTGCCTTACGAAGTGTTTAACGTTGTCAAGATTCCACTAAGGATTATTCATGCTTGTTGGTTGGATTCTCACTGACTGCACAATATTTGGAACCTCATTTTCACTACCAACATTGTTTATGGGTAGTTCCTCTTGATTTTGAATAGGGTTATGGCCATGATGACCCCTACCTTGACCTCTACCTTTGCCTCTAACTAAATTAACTTTGTATCAGTTATTGTGGATGTTTCCACCACTCAACCTTGTTCTAACCATCTTAAGAAGTTAAAAAGTAATAAATCATTTATTTTCAAACTTAAAATATTCATTCTCAAAGTCTTCTAGAGTATAACACTGTTCTAATATGAAATGAAACAACCCCAAAAAAATTTAGAATTACATATCAGAGTATATTTTTGGATTGCGTATCAAACCCAATATCTCTCTTGTTAAAGTAAGTGATACTCATTCAACATACTCACATACATGCAACTAGAACCAGGGGAGGAGATTTAAGATAATTATCTAGGAGTAATTACTCACAAAGGATGCTATGAAAAAGTAGGTTGTCTAAAGGGTGGTTTATGAGGTTTGGGGCATATCAATGTATAAATACATAGATAGGTCCTGAACACCATATGTGATACTTGTTATTTCACATAGGACCATTTATAAGTCCTTAACTCTCTTTAAATATCTCACTCTCCTCAGTGAATTTTTATTTTGATCGAGGATGGTTAAATGGTTACTTTTAGACTAACCAAAAGGATTACTTTATACACGCTATATTATCATTTGGTTATAATAGGTCTATGAAATGAGAAAAGATATAATGTTGTACTAATTTAACAATCATGTATGATATTTAAAATATTAATCATAAGTAATAACCAGTAATTAATTTAAATGCATGCATATTATACCTAAATCCATAAGCACACTACACAATTTATCATTGATTAAAAGAAAGTACAAACATGAAATGGAATAAAAACCAAAGAATCATATGAAATTATTCGAGTGCTACCAGTCAAGGCTATCAACTTCCTCATGGCTTAGGGTCACTACACCATTGCCAACATATTATTTTAAGTTCACAAGTTATCCAATTAATAAGCATGAATGTCACTATTTTAATAAATGAATAATGGTATGATTTGTGATCAACTTCATTATTTATCAGATTAGATATAATGACAATCTATAATTGAATTTATGCAAATGATATTATATTGACAAACAGACAATTCATTTATTATCAATAAGAGGAAATAATTAAGTGAATAGAAGTATATTGTATCCAAGTGTATATTACTCTAAAATTAATTACCCAAAAAAACCATTATACTTAAAGTAAGGGAACATATTTAGTCCATGCAACTTTCCATCTTAATTATTTTCTATCCATATATTTACTTAGTAAACTATAAAGAATAATAAATAGTTGGTTCATTAACCTTTCTTAAAATAGGAGTTTACTTAAATAAAAACCAAATTCATGTAACATCTTTCCAAAGCATGATCAAACATGGCTGAGTAATATGCTTGAAACATGAACAAGTATAGAAGGTATATGAGCATCAAAATTTTCCACATGAATTGAGTATATAAGATCCATACAATTAACAAGTATTCCTTCTAACAAGAATTTCCAACCATGTTTCAAATGAGTGGAACCCAAATAAAACATTTCATTTAAACTTTTTCAACATAATGATTGAACACGTCAGGACATAACAACATACATTCATTTTTAGTCAATAAGAAAGAAGATTGTACACATACTCAACCTATAAGAATGAAGTATATATATTCAACCATAATTTATTTTTATAAAAAATAAGCATGGAACAATACAATACTAATAAATTCTATTTCATAATACAGTTAATTCATGATAACTTTCTTCATCTACAAGTCAACATTTCATTCTAGAAATTAATTCAACTTATTTATATACTAGACATCCCTTAGTATAGAAATTAAACTTAGAATTTTATTAATTCCATCAAGCTAATTAAGAATGATACTAAGGAAGGAAATCAAACATCAAATAGATTGTTTAACAAGAAACATACATACCTTTATTCATAGCCTTATAAATCCAAGGTATGCAAGAGAGAATTCCATTCATGCTCCCCATATATGCTAGCCACAAGCATAAACTAAACTTGTTCCCAATAATATATATGCAAACTAAAATTATTAGATTAAACAAAACATAGAGAGAAAATGAGATTGAGAATAGCAGAGCACATATTCAATGTATTCAACCAAGCATGAAGGCCTATTAAATAGGCAAACAAATGAAATACCTGTGAAGCATGAGACGGGTATAAGAAAACTAACCTACGTCGGCTTGCATGAAATAACAAAGACCAAACAAACAAGTAACCTCTTAATCAAAGTGGTTAAGGCAACTAACCAATATAAATTACCTTAGTAAATAACCTAAGGTAAATACAATAATATGCTAACACCCTCCCTTAATGACTAAACCAGAAACAAGACCAAGTTTATCTCTGAATTTTATGAACTTGTTTGTACCAAGTGGTTTGGTCATCATATCAGCTAGCTGCTCTATAGTGGGGCAGTAGAAGACACTGATGTCTTCATTTGTAACCAACTATCAGATGTAATGATGGTGAACCTTAATGTGTTTGGTCCATCCTGGCATGGAATACTAGATTCTTCACCATCTTCAAAACACTTTAGTTGTCACAAAAAATTGGAGTAGGCTTGATGATTCAAACTGAAGATCCTCCAAAATTTTCTTTATCCACATAGTTTCACAACCTACACTGACCACAGCTTTATACTCTGCTTCTATTGAAGATAATGCCACTGTAGTTTGTAGTTTGCTCTACAATGAGAAAACTCCTGAACCAAAAGTGAAAACATACCCTATTGTAGATTTTCTTGAATCAACTGAACCTGCCCAATCAGAATCAGAATATCTTGAAAGTTCAAAATCTACAGACTTCTTATATAGTATGCCAAAGTCAAGAGTACCTTTGACATATCTTAATACTTGTTTTGCAGCTAACCAATGGAATTCTTGTGGTTTAGACATGAAGCGAGATAGAAAACTCACTGCAAAACAAATTTCTGGTCTGGTGGTAGTGAGGTAAATGAGACTACCCACTAGCTGCCGATACTCTATTTCATTGACTGGAGGTGATTTAGTGTCTGTTGAAATTTTAGCTCCTGCTTCCATAGGTGTGTGAGTTGGATTACAATCCATCATTCTAAACCATTCTAGCAATGAATTGGCATACTTATTCTATGACACGAATACAGTATTACCACTTTGCCAAAACTCAACACCTAAATAATATTTCAGTAGTCCTAAGTCTGTCATGTCAAAAGTACAACAAACATCAGCTTTTATTTATTGAATGAGACTAGTACTACTCCCAGTGATGGCTATATCATCAACATATATAATGAGAATCAAGATATCATCACCAGACACCTTTACATAGAGAGTTGGTTCCGAGTTACACCTTTTGAAACTTGACTCCCTAAGATATGAGTCTATTTTTGTATACCAGGCTCGAGGAGCCTGCTTAAGTCCATACAAGGACTTGATGAACCTGCAAACAAGATGTTCCTTACTAGGAACTTGAAAACCCTGTGTCTAAACCATGTAGACTTCCTCCTCTAGATCTCCATTGAAGAAAGCACTCTTTACATCCATTTGGTGCACCTACCATCCAAACTGAGCAGCAATAGCAATAATCAAATGAAAAGTTACCATCTTGGTAGTTGGAGCAAAAGTCTCCTCATAATCAACCCCTTCCTCTTGTGCATACCCTTTTGCAACAAGTCTGGCTTTGTGTTTGTCCAAGGAACCATCTGCTTTGTATTTTACCTTATAAATCCACTTACAACCAATGGATTTCTTTCCTGGTGGTAGTTCCATCAACTTCTAAGTCTTATTTTTCATCAAGGAATCATATTCCAATTGCATAGCTAATTCCCACTCAGACTTCCCTTTGGCCTCTGAAAAATAAGTAGGCTCAAATACTTGTGAAACATCAGTTGTTAGAGCAAGATTGACATGCTCACCTCTATTACCAAACTGCTTTACCGATCTCAGTCTTCTACCTTCCACACCTTGTGGCAAGTCTCCTTCTTTTAGTGCTTCAATTGTGGAAGTATACCACTTTGGATTCTTTGGTTGTTCTATTGGAACCTCACAATGACCTGTATCAATTCCCTCCCTAGAATGTGATTCCACTGATGAACAAGAATCCTGCTCACTTTTCACATTATAATGAATAATTGAATCATTAGATAACAATGACTCAATATCTAAAACTTGACCAATTGCTATGAAGTATGGCATTTGTTCATTTACTATGATATCTCTATTTACCACAACTTTGTTAGTAGAAACATCAAGTAATCTGTAGGCCTTTGACTGATCACTGTATCCAACAAACATGTATGCTTTGCTTTTTGCATCCAAATTTCTTCTCTTTTGACTAGGAATAACTAAAAAAGCTACACAACCAAAATTTTTGAAATCACTTACATCTAGAGTTTGACCTGACCAAGCCTCCTCTGGAGTCATATTCTCCAAATATTTTGTAGGACTTCTATTGAGGATGTAGACTGTTGTATTCACTACTTCTGCCCAATACCTATATGGGACATTTCTACTTTGGACCATATAGCAAGCCATGTCCATCACCATCCTATTACGCCTTTCCACAACTCCATTTTGTTGTGGAGTGTAAGGTGTAGTGTATTGTCTGTGTATGCCTTTAGTGGCACAACACTCCTTGAGCTATTTTGAGATGAACTCACCCCCACTATCCGTTCTAAGAGATTTCACTGGCCATCCTGCCTATTTTTCAACCATAGCTTTCCAAGTAATAAAGTTAGAAAAATAATCAGATTTATTCACTAGAAAGTATACCCACTTTTTTCTAGAGAAATCATCAACCAGTATCAGGTAATAATGGGCACCAGAAGGGGTAGGTGTTTGCATTGAACCATGCAAATCCGCATGTCCTAGATCCAATACTCGCTTTGATCTCAAAGATTTACCAATATCAAATGAATGTATCACTTGCTTCCCCAACTAACATCTAGTACATACATGATGACTATGCCGAATAGAAGGAATCCCCTTAGCCATCTTAGTCTTACTCAATGTAGTCAAATACTAAAAATTCAAATGCCCATACCCTTCATGCCATAGTGAACTTGTGTTATCAACTGCTACAAGTGCACTTTCCTTTACTTTGATTGGATCTGCAAGCTTATACAATCCTTCTCACCGATCCCAACAACAATAATCTTGTCATCGTTAGTGGTGACTAAACATTGTTGTTCTTGAAATTTTACAACAAAATCAGATTTTGAGGTGATCTCACTGATTGAAAGAAGATTTTTGTTCATATCCGATACATACCTAACATTCTTGAATGTATAATTTACTATACCATCAAAACTTATATGAACATTACCAAATCCTTTCACAAAATATGTTGTACCATCTCCCAAAGATACATATTCATTACCACTATTATCTTCAACAAAATCCACATACCAGTCTTTATGGCATGTATAATGGTGAGATGCCCCTGAATCAAAGTACCAAGCTTAATCCACCACAAAATTACCATTCGAAGCCATGAAATCAAAATCTGGTGATTCCTCGCCTTCATCAGCTACATTCGCATGATGAGCTTTCTTTTTGGGGTTAGCCATATCATGTTGTCTTTTCCTACAATCTTTCTTGTTGGGGATCAACCAACAAAGTTGATTACAATATGAAAGCAATTAAATGCAGAATTAAACTAGATAGATAAGTAACTAGAATCAAAAATAGCAAAGAATCAAGAGATACAAGAAACCACCCTGGAAACTTGTATTAAACTCTTTATAGAAGGAATTACAATTGAAGAAACTTCTTTTCTTCCACACCTCTCTCAGATGTACAGATCTCTCTCTAGATCTCTTTCCCTCAAGAGCTCTCTCTCTCAATTACAATCAACTCCAACAACTTGGGTTGATACACATATACAATTTTGTACAGTTCAATTCAACATTACACACATACAATAAGCTATGAAGAATTATCCCTATTATATAGAATTAGGGATCATGAGCAATACAATTACAACCAATAAATGCACCTCTTAATCAAGGGCCCTAAACAGTCTTACTAATAATAGAGATGCAGACTTAAGACTATCACTTAATCTTAACATGCAAACATTCTGTTCTATCCACAGAAATAACATTCTGGACGCACAGGTAACTGACATCAGTTCCTGCCTATTTGCCTGTGACCGACGTCAGCCGATCCATGACTGATGCCAGCATCTCCTGGTCTGCTCCTGACTGATGTTAGTCACTCCTGACCGACACCGGTGACTGTAATTCCTGCAACTTTCAAACTCGCTCATTTAGTGAAGCTTTTAGCTCCACACCTTAACAATCTCCCACTTGGAGATAAACAGTTGCACTAGTACCTGTACAGCAACATCTTCTAGCTCCTCCATCTTCAAACTCAATCATGAAGACCTACAAAAGTTGAATGAAGATTCAACTTCTCCTTTGTTACCGACTTGGTTAACATATCAGCAGGGTTCTTATCTGTATGGATCTTCTCCAGCTTCAACTCACCATCCTCCAATACCTATCTTATGAAGTGGTACCTAAGCTGTATATGCTTTGTTCTTAAATGAAAGGCTGAATTCTTAGCCAAATGAATTGCACTTTGACTATCACTGTATAATCTGCAACTCTTTTGCTCTTTTCCTAGCTCTTCCATGAATCGTGTCATCCATATCATCTCTTTGCTAGCCTCTGTGACTGCAATATATTCTGCATCTGTAGTTGACAAGGCAACAACCTTCTGTAACTTTGATATCTAACTAACCGCCATTCCACCAACAGTGAAAACATATCCTGTGGTGCTCTTTCTGCCATCCAAATCACTTGCCATATCTGAATCTACATAACCATGTAGAGAAGTATCTGAACCTCCATAGCACAAATGCCTACTGCTGGTCCCTCTCAAATATCTAAGGATCCACTGAACTACTTTCCAGTGTTCCTTCCCTTGATTGGCTATATACTTACTTACAACTCCCACTGCTTGGGCAATATTCGGTCTAGTAAATACCATTGCATACATTAAACTCCCTACTGTAGAAGCATATGGAACTCTACTCATGTACTCTACCTCATCATGTGAATTAGGACATTGTTCTTTACTCAATTAAAAATGTCCAGCCAAAGGTGTGCTTACCAGTTTTGCATCATGCATATTGAACCATTTCAACACCTTGTTCACATAATCCTCTTGAGACAAAATCAACCTGTGATTTTTCTTGTCTCTCTTAATGCTTATGCCAAGGATTTTCTTTGCTGCTCCCAAATCCTTCATGGCAAATGTGTGAGCTAATTTCACCTTAAGCTCAGAGATATCCTACATGTGTGATCCTGCAACAAGCATATCATCTACATACAACAACAGAATAATATATCTACCATTATCCAATCTCTTAAAATACACACAATGGTTAGATTGACACCTACTATAGCCATGCTCAGTCATAAACCTGTCAAATCTCAAATACCACTGTCTAGGAGCTTGCTTGAGGCCATACAAGCTTTTCTTCAATCTGCACACTAACTTCTCCTTACCTTTGACCTCAAATCCTTCCACCTGATCCATATATATTTCTTCATCCAAATCTCCATGAAGAAATGCTGTCTTAACATCAAGCTGCTCAAGATGCAAATCCTCAATAGCAACTAAAGACAATACAGTCCGTATAAAAGTCATTTTAACAACAAGAGAAAAAATCTCACCAAAATCAATACCTAGTTTTTGTGCAAATCCTTTCACTACCAACCTGGCCTTATATCTCATCTGTCCATTCTCACCTTCCTTCAATCTGTAGATCCATCTGTTCTTCAGTGTCTTCTTTCCTACTGGCAACTCAACCAAATCCCATGTTTGGTTCTCTTTCAAGGAATCAATCTCCTCATTCATGCCTAGCTCCCACTGATTCTTGGATTCCACCTGTATTGCTTCATCAAAACTCTCTGGTTCTCCACCATCAATAAGCAATAAATAGAATAATGAAGGGGAATATCGAATTGGAGGTTTACTTACCCTTTTTGACCTCCTGATGGGCATCTGAGACTCATTCACAACACACTATCTACCCAAATTCTCTGATAGTGATCGACCTCGGTCACTTCCAGGCCTATAACTGGTCAACGTCAGTTCTCCCTGACCGATGTTGGTTCCTTCCTGATCGATGTCAGTCACTGTATGATCGATATTGGTTCTTGTATTGCCGATGTCGGTTCCTGCCTGATCAACATCAGTCTCTATGTTTTCTTGTCTATGATTAATTTTTCCTGAGAGCTCATTTTGGACCGTCACGTCATCCAATTCTCCATTGCTCTGCCTAGATTGATTTAGCTTCTTGAGCTGATCACTATACATCACCTTTTCATTGAAAACAACATCACAGCTCCTAATTATCTTGTTAGTTCCTAGATTCCAAAACCTGAATTTGAAATCATTAGAGCCATAGCCAATAAATGTGCACCTCATAGACTTAGCATCTAGCTTCTTTCTATTTTCCTTATCAACGTGCACAAAGGCTTCACAACCAAAAACTTTGAGAAATGAGAGATCTACCTTTTTACCTGTCCATGCCTCTTTTAGAATTCCACCATCTAGAGCTGTAGAGGGTTCTTTGTTAATCAAGTACACTGTAGTATCCACAGCTTCTGCCCAAAACTCTAAGGGCAAACCATCATGCAATCTCATACACCTTACACGGTCCATTATTGTTCTGTTCATCCTTTCAGCAACTCCATTTTGCTGAGGTGTCTTTGGAACCATCCTTTGTCTGTGGATTCCATGCATATAACAATACTAGTTGAACTTGTGACTGTAGAACTCACCACCATTATCAGATCTCAGGCATTTCAATCTCTTGCCTATTTCATTCTCAACCATAGCTTTCCAAATCTTAAAAGTGTCAAAAACATCAAATTTCTTCCTTATACAATAGACCCATACCTTTCTTGTAGCATCATCAATGAAAGAGACAAAGTACTATGATCCTCCAATAGAAGCAACCTGAGCTGGTCCCCACACATCTGCGTGAACAAGCTACAATTTGTGCTTCTTCTTTGTTGATCCAATCTTGAGAAAAATCACTCTCTTCTATTTCCCAAAAACACAGTGCTCACAAAAATCCAGATCTATGCTTTTCAAATCTGAAAGCTTACCTTTTGACGTAAGAATGGACATTCCCTTCTCACTCATGTGGCTGAGCCTAGAGTGCCACAACTTTGCATCCACATCTGAAATAGATAATACAAAAGGAGAATTATTAGTAACACAATTAGATAAATAGAGAGTACCTACTCTCTTACCTCTGGCTAATACAAGTGCACCCTTGGTCACCTTCCAAGATTCAGCTATGAGAGTTACTGTACAACCCTCATCCCCTAACTTTCCTACAGAAATCAAATTCTTCTTCAGGTTAGGAACATGCATGACATCTCTCAACACCCATGTGTTGCCATTCTACATTTTCAGCTGCACTTTTCCTTTGCCAACAATTTTACAAGGCTCATCATCCCCTAAATAAACTATTCCAAAATCTCCATAGACATAGTCACTAAAATATTCTCTATTAGGGGTTGCATGGAAAGATGCACCAGAATCTAAAACCCAAGATTCTATATTATTATGCAAAGAGAATATAAGAGCATCTTGTGCAATACCTGCAACTTTTGCTTCTTCCTTACCTTCATGCTGATTGTCTTCTTTAGGCTTTGACTAGCAGTCTTTGCTTATGTGCCCTATCTTTCCACAATTCCAGCATTGTGGCTTCCTGCCATTTCTGGATTTGGATCTACCTCTCACTTTTGACTTAGACCTTGATATCCCTTTCTTGCTCTTCTCTTTTTGCCTTCCCCTGCTCTCAAAACTTAAAGCGTTCCCTAATATTTTCTCTGTGCTTTTCCTACGAATTTCTTCATTCAAGATTACACTAACAACATCCTCTACTTTTAAAATATTTGAAGCAGATGCAGTATTACTAACTGCCATTACCAAGCTATGCCAACTTTCAGGCAAAGAACATAATATTAAAAGAGCCTTAATTTCATCATCAAACACTATTTTGATAGAATTTAATTGATTTACAATTCCATGGAAATCATTTAGATGATTAGATACAGATCCACCTTCCTGCATTTGCAAATTAAATAACTGCTTCATAAGATATACCTTATTTGAAGCTGAGGGTTTTTCATATAAATTTGCTAAAGTAGTCATCAACTCTACCATTGTCTTTGCCTGTGATAAATTAGATATCACAGTAGATGCCAGACTCAATCTTATAGATCTAAGAGCCTTTCTATCAAGAACTTCCCATTCTTCATCATCCATGTCTTTGGGCTTCTTTAAAACCCCACCTAACGATAAGTATATATCTTTCTGATACAGATAATCTTCTATCTGCATTCTCCAATGTTGATAATTCTTGCCATTGAACTTCTCCATTCTCAGTTTACTTTCTTCTGCCATTGCTTCTCCCAATCAAACAGAAATCCCTATGAGTAACCTGTAATCAATACACACTAACCAGATCTGAAACACCTGTTAGTCAACCTGAGCTCTGATACCACTTGTTGGGGATCAACCAACAAAGTTGATTACAATATGAAAGCAATTAAATGCGGAATTAAACCAGATAGATAAGTAACTAGAATCAGAAATAACAAAGAATCAAGAGATATAAGAAACCACCCTGAAAACTTGTATTAAACTCTTTACAGAAGGGAATTACAATTAAAGAAACTTTTTTTCTTCCACACCTCTCTTAGATGTATAGATCTCTCTCTAGATCTCTTTCCCTTAAGAGTTCTCTCTCTCAATTACAATCAACTCCAACAACCTGGGTTGATACACATATACAATTCTGTACTGTTCAATTCAACATTACACACATACAATAAGCTATGAAGAATTATCCATATTATATAGAATTAGAGATCATGAGCAATGCAATTACAACCAATAGATGGACCTCCTAATCAAGGGCTCTAAATAGTCTTACTAATAATAGAGATGCGGACTTAAGACTATCACTTAATCCTAACATGTAAACATTCTGTTCTATCCACGAAAATAACATTCTAGACGCACAGGTAACCGACATCGATTCCTACCTGTTTGCCTGTGATCAATGTCGGCCGATCCATGACCGATGTCGGCATCTCCTGGTCTGCTCTTGACCGACGTCAATCACTCCTGATTGATGCTGGTGACTGTGTAATTCCTGCAACTTTCAAACTCGCTCATTTGGTGAAGCTTTTAGCTCCACACCTTAACATTTCTTAAGGTGACTAGGTTTCTTACAGTAAAAACATTTCCATTTAGATCTCTTATTACCACTTAATTATGAAAATTCTGATGGATAGCTATTTTTACCAGACTACTTACCCTTTTCCTTGATAAAGAATGCACTCTCTGTGGAAGTGGATGTAGACAACACTGCCTGCTCCTGTCGTCTCTCCTTTTGTAATAGCAATGTAGACAATGTTTCAAAATCCAAAGTCTGCATCTCAGCAATCATGTGTAAGGACTCCACAAATGACTTAAATGATGGTCGAAGATTTTGCATAACAAGAGCAATCAAATCTTATTCATTAACAAGTTTTTGCACTGCTTCCAACTGGTCACTGATGTCCTTGATCTGCAATAAAAACTCAGAAATGGAGCCACCTTCCTACATCTTAGTGGAAAACAACAAATTCTTCAAATACAACACTCTAACGGCTTTAGAAGCCTGACATTTTTAAGATAATGTTTTCCATAAATCTGATGCTATAGTTACATTTTTGACCTCTGAGATTAGATTATCTGCTACTAACAATTTTAACAAAATGAGAGCCTCACGATGACGTTTATCATAGTCATTGGTAGCAGTGGTAGGCCTTTGCTCTTTATCGAGCACTATTTGATCAATATTCATATATTCACATATTGTCAAAACCTTGTGACTCCACAAACTAAAGTTTTTGCCAGTCAATTTCTGAGAATCTGGTAGTAACAGGTGTTGAATACTAGCCATTTTACCTAGTTTTTCATGAAAATGATAAAATCAAAAAAACTATAATGATTTTTTTTTTCTTCTACACACTGATTCTATATTAACATTGAACAACCCTATCCATTTTCAGTAACAAACTCAATACCATTTGCAAGATCACAAAAATTCTACCACTGAAACAATTAAATCAGGAAAACTACAATTCTGATTTAAAAAATTCTTTCTCCGTTGACATCCAGATAAAAAACCTAGAAAATGGTGAATTTTTTAGCTTCTCAGATGCTTCTGTGACTATTACTCAGCGGAGTTCCCCAATAACCCTTACTGGCTAAAGTTTTGATTTATTTCAATTAACAAAATAAAAAATAATTGAAATATTAAAACTTTAGGCTAAAAATTTTATTAAAAATTCAGCCAATCAAAAAATTGGCCTACCTCTGAAACTTTAGGTGAGGATTCTGAGCCCGTTTCTCAACCAAATTGCAAACCATTTTCACCAGTGTCTTAGTTTTGATTTAACTCATGATTTAGGCTTTTGTTTTGCTAAAAAAGATGAAGAAATGATTTTTTTTGATTTTCCCAGATCCGTACGGTGCCCTTGTAGAGAGAAATTCAACAGAGGCTTTTGAGCCTCTAAAATAGCCTATTTTCACTTCCTTTTGGTCTTATTTAGCCTTAAGATGCTTCATGGTAATTTTTAGACCTTCTGGTTGAGTTGTCTAAATCCCGTGATGCTTTCTCTCTCCTTAGCTCTCCACTGGGCACCTGAAGCTCCTCCCTGGGAAGACACCGACCTCTCTCTGGCTTCCACAAAACTCCACTCAGGTTCTACAAACCATGGGCTCTTATACCATATTAGATTAAACAAAACACAGAGAGAAAATGAGATTGAGAATAACAGATCACATATTCAACGTATTCAACCAAGCATGAAGGCCTATTAAATAGGCAAACAAATGAAATACCCATGAAGCATGAGATGGGTATAAGAAAACTAACCTATGTCAGCTTGCATGAAATAACAAAGTCCGAATAAACAACTAACCTCTTAACCAAAGTGGTTAATGCAACTAACCAATATAAGTTACCTTAGTAAATAACCTAAGGTAAATACAATAATATGCTAACAGAAATCATCTAAAAGAAGATCTATATATTCTCATGTTACCTCAGTAGTTAAATCAACATATATAAGATAATCATGTGTGTGTGTGTGTATAATTATTTATCCTTGGTGTTTTAAGTATACATAAGTATGCTGGTTTAAATTGTTAATAAGTTAGAACATTAACTTGAAGTGATATCTATGGAGGAATATCTAACTATTTCCTTTTCGTACACACACACACACACACACACACACACACACACACACACACACACACACACACACACACACACACACGAAAAGGAAATAGTTAGATAATTCCTCAATGGATATCCCTTCAAGTTAAGGTTCTAACTTATTAACAATTTAAACTAACATACTTATGTATGCTTAAAACACCAAGGATAAGGAATATATTTACATAAGTAAATATCTATTTAGATTTACCATGAAATATTTATGTCAATAAACTAAACAAATATTATATAAAAGTTCATAAATAAATTAATGCTACACTAAATCATGCATAAGATCAGTTACAATTTATTGCCATAATAATGATAACAATGTAATCTACTCATAAACAATAGTAATGATAGTCATCTAAACCTCTAAGATAAAACCTGAAGTACTTATAAATGATTAAATTCAAATAATGTAAGTGAACTTCAACATCTTACCATATCTTCAACATTATAAGCATTTTTTTTTTTCCAACATGATCCATTTTCAAATATAAGGTTAGCATACCATAGTTACCAAGTATAACTAAACCAATATCAGAATGAAAGTATATTATAACTACATTCCTAATCATACTATATAAAAGTGATAAAATGACTATGTTAAGAAGAATATAAACAACATATAATAACATGTTACCAAATACATCACACCTACCTACAAGATCATTCAGGAGTGAGAGACACATGTAACCATATCAGATAAACCCCCCCCAACTAGCCCTATGATCCCAACCATCAGTAGCCCTTACCACCCTATCCATTAGATAGATGGTGATTTTGGAAACTTGAGTTAGGAAGGGATTCTAAGCAAGTTAGAGTTCCCAAAGCATTAGATAACTCAACATAATATAGAATGAAAAATAAGCAACTGATTATCAAAAATACCATCCCAAGATGAGACATAAATAACCAAGTAATGATATTATTATAAACCAAAAGTGGGAATAATCCATTACAGGTTGTTCGAAGGTCATAGATATGGATTTATAAACCAAATCCATGCCCATAAAGTTTAGTAATACCAGACTTAAAAAACCTCTAAGCATATGGTTAGCCTTAAACATCCCAGCTACCAATCCATAGTATGTGTTCATAAGCACACAACTACAACTTAGCTATTTAGGCCTAGACAAAGAATGATTGCATAATAAAAACATAACAAAACAATAAATTAATAAGATAAAAATAAAAAATATAATAACTCGAAACAAGTTATACTCAACCCAAATCCATAGTCGAATAAAACAACAAATTTAAAAATAGATAACACATATAGACCAATCAATATTTTCTGCATGACTTACAACCATACAAATAATTTAAAAAGTGACAACAATGGTTCCAAAAATCATTCACAACTATGAATCAATTTAAAATCAAGATTTGATATAATAGATTCATGGGATCATCATGAGGTCTCATGACCTCATATGATCCTTGAATCTAAAAATTGGATTTTAAAATTTTTAACAAAATAATAGACCTCTATAATGGTCTTATTTTAAAATTCAAAACCTTGGTTATAAGATATCGATTCCAATAAGATTCACCTATATCCCAATGGGTTTGACATTATATAAAACACATAGGAATTCATAAACAAAACCACAACACATCCATATAATAGAATCATGATATTCAAAATAAACATGCACAACTAGTTTCAACATAAAAACCCAATCAATAATATGATTCAAAAGAACCATTAATAATATAAAACTTTAACTTAAAAATCAAAGATAACCCAAGTCTAATTCCAACTTCAAGGCATAAATCAAACCCTCAAGGTATGAAGATCATATAATAGGGTACGATGAGCCATTCTAAAAATATACACAGTTTAAACAAACAAAAAATGAAACACAGTAGTGTAAAAGGATAAAATTAAGTGTAGGATTTTATAAAAATTGAACCCATTTATTTTAATATCAACAAAAATGTACATAGTCACAACTATTCCAAAAACCTGCAACACTTCATCAAAGTGGTAGGGTCAACAGCCTAATGTATAAACATATAATAAGTTTAAACAAATGCAAAAACCTATAACCCATATAGCCTAAAATAATCATGCAAAGGAAGAACACACATCTTTTTGAAACTTGCAAATAACCCTCAAACAAAAAAATTCACCTAGGCCAAAATATAAATGAATAGGTATATAAAAACCATATAGTAGAATCAAATTCTTTTTGCAAGTTTATATGCAAAAATAATATATTTACTTAACCCATTGGGCATTGGATACCCATCCTGAAGTCTTACGACTTTAAAGTTGCATATGCAACATCCAATATCCCCCTTTTAAATTTATTTGAACATAAAAATAACCAAAACTAACAGTCACAAAATGACTTACCTAAATCAATGTAGGTGGAGAAAAACCCAAGTAATGCAAGTATGGTCTATATTCAGGTCTTAAAATAACCTTGTTTTCCATACAACACAATCGACCATCCAAACAAAGCCAAAAGCCAAAGCCAAAACCCCAACTACATATTTTTATCCATTTCCCTGCATTCTTCTCCCTACCTATGTCCTCTCCACCGACCACCATCTCCATTTTCCTTCCATCCAACTTTCCCATACCCCTAATGAATTTAGCATTGAATGCAAGGAGAGAGAAACTTCCCTCCAATGTCATCAACTAACTCCTATGACATCCAATGCACCAAAATCATAAATGCAATGGTCATAAATGATTGAGTCAAAAAAAAATTGAGACCCAACAATAATAAAAATAATAAATATAAATGTTTTAATGCCATAAGGTTCAAATCAACCAAGTAACTAATATACACCAAGTGACCATGATAATAGTCCATGTGGGGGGGCGGTCATGGGGAGAGGTCTAGGTAAGTCCTTTTGGGGTATCCATGTCCTAGTAAAGGTTAGTCTAAGTAAAGTTAAGGTGGTGATGAGTTCATGGAGGAGAGAAAGAGAGAATAATTTTAAAGTAGGAAGTTTCAAATGAGAACAATAGAACTAACAAACATCATGATAACACATGACAACCAAACAATAGTAATACAAGGTACAAAAGATAAGATGAAATAAAGGCATGAAGAAAAATTGAAACTACACAAAAAAAGATGATAAACTATCCAATGGTAAGAGACCAAACCTTAAACACATGAATACCTATCAGAACCCATTCTATTGCTCGAGAATCACTTCGATACCTAAGTAATGATGCCATCATCCTAC
Organism: Torreya grandis; assembly: GCA_037957365.1. Lineage (NCBI taxonomy): Eukaryota > Viridiplantae > Streptophyta > Pinopsida > Cupressales > Taxaceae > Torreya > Torreya grandis. The sequence continues at coordinate 1,182,103 of JARHVA010002969.1, read as the reverse complement.
TTATCTCATATATCAGTACCTATAACCATTAAATATACATTAATAGTCACTAATCAATAATAATAATATGATACAGAACTGAAATAAAACATTAATTACATCAAGTAGTCCATATATCATCAAGTGTATAATTAAAACATAATATGTTCATCAACCTGGAGTCAAGTATTATCGCATCAAAATCCAAAAATATAGTCCAACTAGATAAAAGAAATGTAGTTGTCAACTATATATATGATAACATTAATGTTTAAGTAGCCATATAAAAGTATTAAGAAGGTGGGGTTGTAACACCACTATATGGGCATATGATTGATATCAATGAACATTTAATGTTTTTAAACCATAAATAAAATCACATACTTTAATCTTTGACTTAGTAGATAAAATATCAAATTTTGTATTCAAGATTTAAGGATATAATTGTAATTCACTTATTTTAAGCTTTTGCATCCCTAGATCACTTACATACTTATCATAAATGTTCTCATTCAATTCTATATCTATCTCCATTAAAATTAAATCATCTTTATAGGAACTCACACAAATTTAAGATGTTTTCATTTCCATTATGATGCCATTAATCTTTGTGTAATATTTTAAGTAAATTAACAATAGAATCTTATTTCATGGACTTAAAAAAAATATTCTAAATTGTAGTGACATATTGTATATATTTTATTAATACATAAAAATAAATTTTGCTCTAGCACCTCAAGAAATAAGACAATTTCACATATACATATCCAAAATATTATATTATGTCCAAACAATTCAAGTAGATACATCGGATCGACTTATGATATGAGTATAAAAATCAAACTTAACTTCACTTAAAATTAAATTTATTTTGTGCAAGCCCTTGTGCACTTATGATGTTACTTCTATGCAACCTTATTGGCACTCATAAATTATTATCACATGCAAAGCATGGGGAAATTTGTTTAAAGGTATTTGTTTATTATGTGTAGAGAATGGAATTGAAGTCCCATGATACCAGAGTATTAATGTGTAATATAAACTAGATATTCTTTAGATATCTTATTTTGGATCATTATTTTGCAATGGCATGACAAGGAGGATGTTTAGAAACATTCACATAGGTTTCATTACCATAGAGTTTGTATGCAAATTATTGCTACTTAACTTGTGAGTTACGAACTTCATGCAATTTTTACACTACACAATTTATTACAAGCTCATGTGTGGGATGAGATCCCATCATGGTGTGTTATGCTATGATTTGTAATGAATCATCCATATTATAAATCATATTTAATGATTTTGGCATACAATGATGTGTTATGGGCATGATGTGTTACAAGTTATTAGGATTGTACATTGTATTAAATTATTATTATAAGTAAGTCAGTATTGTGCCTATATAAGCATGCCTATATGCTTGTGTTGAGGAAAAACAAAATAATTAGAGATTTTGTAGTGATTTGAGTGTTTTATAGGAGTGATATATAGCTAAAATATTCAAGAATATGAGTTTTCAAGTAGATATCCAAATATATGATGTGGGTACATGTCTCATTTTAGATTTATTATGTTCTAATGTGTGCAAGCAATGTTTTAGTTATCAAAACTAAATAAATAATGTGGTTGTTATTGTATTATTTTACATTATATTTTTACATGTTTAATTCTAAAGGTTTTTGTTATAGATGATGAGGGTTGGGGGTCCCTCTCCTTATTATTAAACAATAAAAATATAAGTATAAAAAATAAAGGATACATCCCTTGAGTAGAAAACCTCCTAAGAAGGAGTTTAAGAAAACCATAAGCAATAAAGGTCCCAAACAAACATTGATCAAATGAAAAAATGCCATAAGGGGAAAAGAACTAGGAACAACCCATACAAAAAAAAACAAATGATTGTAGCCCATAAAAATTCAAATTGTGGAATCAATAGTGCCACCACCACTAACAATGGTGTAGCTACCAAACACTATCTACATGGAAGAGGAAAAATATTCAAGACATCCATCCTTAGTCATATCTACCCTAGATGCACTCCCACCTGGTACCTATTCATCTCCACCTACATTCCAAGGACTACCTTCTAGTGATAATGTCTCATCTAATCAACACCATGTTTCATGAGAATGCCTCTAACTTCTTAATAAGTTGTATTGCTTTCCAATCATTGCCTTATCTATGTTGTGACCATCTTTTAAGGATATTGGATTCTTGTTGTTGTTCTAGTGGGGTATTCTACTTAAGGAGTGCCTTGAAAATCATATGTAGGCATTTGACATCTACCAAATCCCCAGTAGATGATCTCCAACTAAGTGATACATCCATTGAGGCCATTGGAGACCTTAGATTTGATAAGTCTAATTCAAGGATGAATCATACATTAGGGGTTGGATGTTTAAGGTAAGACTGCACAAGTTCCAAGTGATTCATTTACCTATAAAATATACCTTCAAGCTCATAGAAAGACCACACTTATCATGAGTTGAGAAAGGGAGGGATTATATCCCACTTCAACATAAGCTTCCATTGCATCCTCTAGCCCAACCCTAATCTATAGACAAATAATTTGATTTTCCACAACCAACATCTGCTACTTATTTTTTTTTAAAAGTAGAAAGTTTCCTATGAAGGTTGATGCAAGAAGATAATTTACCTTGACCATGCAAATATTATAAATCACCACCTAATCGATGACTTCCCTAATTACCTACATGAAATTTCTAGATTGAATGACAAATATATTTTTAAGTTAGGAGTTAGAACCTTTTCCTTTAAAGGTTACTTACCTTTTAATTGATTCTACCCATAATATGGGTTCACTAAGAATAATTTGAATCATTAGATCTATGGTGGTTGATTAGATTGAAAAAGAGAAAGGGGATTCAAAGAGAGCCAAAACAAGAAGTGGGAGAGATTGTGCATTCACCTCACACCCTACTCATAGTCAATAAAAAGGTATCAGGGTGTACCACATGTGTGGCACATGATTAGATCAAGATTGTGATCTAATGATTAATAGTAAACCATTATATCACTTCCCACAATCCCTATCAATATCCATATTCTCAAATATCCCAACATTCCTAATCATTTTACACTTCTAACTCATCATGTTGATCGATTCTTCTATTATTTAGTATGTCTGCTATGGAGTTATCTTCATGAAAGTAGTGAATTACTTCCAAATGACTTAGGCTATCTAGCAGTCCCCAGCCCTAGTTTACAATGTTATTGATATTCCATGAGCCCGATTTTTGATTCCTAATGGCTTGAATAATCACTTTAGATTCAACTTCAATGATAACTCATTCAATCTCACAAAGAAAAATAAGATCCAGTCTTAGGATAAAGGCTTTTTCCTTAGCCTCATTATTAGTTACATCAACCAACTTACTTGATGCATCTTAGATGAGTGATCTTATGCAATATCAAATTATGCATCCTGCATAAGATGACCCACTATTTCCCTTGGCTAATCCATTGAAATTCATTTTGAATAAACCTAGAGTGGGGGGACTCTAATCAATTTTAACACTTGGAGAGAACTAAATTGCATATTTTGGCATGGGCAGAGCCAACCTCTAAGATTTATCTTTCAATTATGTACAAGATGATCTCAAAAGATCTTCTTTTATCTTCAAGTATTCTCTAGTTTCACTCATTCCATATGTTCTAGATCAAAATGGTCAGCCTAGCCTGCCATAAGCATGCAAAGATGTCTTTGGATGATTATGATGGATAAGAGACAAAATCCTATAGAATATAATCTATCTTGGCCCAATTCTAGGTCAATTTACCAAACAACTAGTTCCAAGTCTTTTTCATGAAGGAAAAAGTGTAGAGAAGGTTGTCAACATCTTCTTCATTATATTTGCACATGACACATCTTGAAGTTCCTTCCATTCCAATTTTTCACAAAAGGTCTTAGGTTAGAATATTTATATGCATAGATAACCAAGAAAAGGCTATAACCTTTGGTAGATTAACCATGTTTTAGCATAGCCACTTTGCCTAGGTGTAGTTTGGTCTTGATTGTTTCACCATTTTATATCCTAAACTAAGTACAACCCATTCTTTATACCCATATATTGGATCGAGTCCTTATAATTGCTAATATAAATATTTTCTTTTGCCAAGATTTCTAACAATTTAAATTTATGGTTATCTAGGAGGGGAAGTCCATCCATATTTTTACAATTGCAATGTTCTAGACTAGTAGTGACCACTAGTTCTAAACAATCTCTAACTTTTTCACCCCAAAAGTTGTTTAGGAAAATTCTAGCAATATCCAAGTTAGGAGTATCCATTAGGGGTTTATGACCATTCCATGAGTCACTTTAAAATTCCACTGAGTGAATTTTGAAGATTGTATGGTCTAAGAAATCTCTTTACTGAGACCCCTAACTGTGACTACATCATCTAGTATCAAATAAAGGTTTGTTCCTTTTGGGTGAGTGCATGTATAGATTCTATTTTTTGCATTTATGATTATGGGAAGAAAATAGAAAAGACAAATTCCAATAGAGTGTGATGGGTAAAAGGTGTAGTGATTGTTGTTTAATTACAAGGAAATTTCACATAAAATAGGATTTGTTTCAAGACTACCTAGAGTGCATAGAGTGCCAAGACTCACAATCTTGGATGAATTAATGAGAAATATGCACGATCATTTAAATTTTATGTATACCATAAGATGTGGGGGTGTTGTAGTGGATGATGAAAGAGACAAATAAGCACCAAAATAATTGCCTAAGAACAAGACATGAAAGGAGGAGATTGATGGACCCGAAGATAGATTATTGCATGCAGTTATGAGAATGAGTAGTAAGATGGGCATTCCTAGTTATTATCATGTAGTTTATTTTATTTATATAGTCAATAATATGAATAAGTGAATAGTTAAGCATGAGGAAACATGTGAACCTTTGTGTATGTTCATTTTAGAGTTTTTGTACAATAATGTATTTAGTATAATTTTCTATTGATCCTTCACATGGGATATTATTACACATTTAAGATATCTATGATCTATTGTGACTATATAAGGACGTGAATTTTTGGGCCTCTTATGTTATGTGTAGACTTTGGGAATGGATCTACCTATTGGAAAAGGTCATTACAATTTTCCAACTATTTCATATTCAATGTCTTATATGAAATAAGGTTGTTGAAATTTTATTTAATATGATAATTTGATGCATTATAAGTGTGTTATGTTATAGGATATTATAAAAATGTATTTGTTTAATTATTTGGTGTGTTATTGAAAATTAATGTATGTAGGGGATTGCATGGAAAATAGAATACACATACATTAGTGTGAGGGGTATCATAAAAATCATGAGGTAAAATTATAAAGTGTAGCTATTAAAAACAAAAATCTACTAGAGATCCATGAAAATATTTAGGGAAGTGTTTAAGGGTTTAATAACCTTTATTCAAAGACTTGGGGTAATAATACCATGTTTTTAAATCTATGGGGTTGTGTGTGTATGCACGTTGTAAGCTAGATTTGGATAAGTGTGAATGTTTTCCAATTGTGATTGATTATTTTTTTATTATTCTATTTTGGTAATTATTTTTTGGTTTCACAATCTAATACATCTCTTCATTAAGATCCCTAATTATGATTGAATCAAGATAATTCAATAATAAAAATATTGTAGGGCCAATTTTTGGTGTCTACACTAATATCATAAGTGAATTTGGTGTATCTACTTAATAATTTTGAAGTCATATAATATCCTTGAAACTTTTTGTGTGTTGTTTTCTTATTTATCAATGTGTTAGAACAAAAAATATTTCTATATATTCAAAAAAGAGATAAAATATCTTTTTCTTATTAAGATTTTAATATTTTCATAAGATGGTGAAATAATATTTAGTTTTGCATTCAGTTAAGAGATTCCACAAATATTATAGGTATTACAATGGCACCAAAAACTTCTATAATTTATATGAGTTAAATTAACTAATTTTACCCCTAGGTAAAATTAAGTCAACCCCCTTACAAGTTCAAAATTTCATAGGTTCTCCTAGGTTGCAAAATGTCCACCATGGTCCTAAATGAGGTCATACAATATGTTTTTAACCTTGTCACATTTGTACAATTTGTCTCAAGTCATTTTATGTCACCTTTTGGTCATAAAGATGAATTGTACAGTTTATAACCAAAATACAAGTATGTCAAGAAGTTATATAAAGTACCACATGTCAGGTATATGTCATATGAAAGTTTAGAAACTAATTTCTACAAGTTCAACATTAAAAACAAGAAGATAAATTACAAAAAGGGAGTTTCAATTATTTTACATATTTCAAGATAGTTCTAGCACATGTGTAAGATTCAATAGGGTCCCTTTAGATCCCAAAAATTCATATCCAAGCTCAGGTGGAATTGATGTCACCAAAAATGGTGAAAACTAGTTCTTTTCTCTCATCAGTCTCTTGGTTAGGTCAACCAGTCTACAGTTGGTATAGATAGGAGGAGAGTTGGTTTGAGTGAACTTGGTGGCTATTAGTACTCCTAATGAGTATAATTTCATGGTCATGGTTTTTAGATTGGTGGTTTATGCTTCATGAACAAATGTTAAGACTGTTAGTGTCTCCAAAATTCTTGCACATCCCCAACACCTTAGTTTCCTCATCTGATAAAAGTTGTTTATGTGAATCAAATAGTGTGCATAGTCTTTTAGAGAATGTTCCTTCATTCCATGTGGTTTTCAAACCTATTTGGCATGTGTGGATATTAATGTTCAAGAAGGATCATTCTCCTTGTGCTAGAAGTGAAAACACAATGGTTTTCAAAGCAACATTTGGTAGTTGCAGTGTTTTGATATTTTGAGAGTGGTTTCAAACCAACGTAATGAATTTGTTTTCAATATCACAAATCATGGTGATTGTTTCTTGATTGAATTTTTGGTCTCAGGAGTATCATTTATGGATTACTAGGCCTAAGAGATAAGCATAATTAGGTAACCTTGCAACAAGCACCTATAGGACTATGTGAGAGTGCTTAGATAGGGTTATTGATGAGTTTGAAACCTATAAAAATCCATAAGATCTAAAGTATCATAAAAAACATGGTAGAACCATTGAGAGACCCAATGTCAGTAAGGGAGGGACTAGAATATAGTTAGAATACATAAACAATCAGATCTCCTTATGATTGTCACCTACAGTCAAGTGGAAATAAGCTTTAAATAGTCATATTGATGGAATAAAGAGTTTTAATGTTGGGATAAGATCTTCAATATGACCATAGTGATATTGAGTCACTAAAAGATATTGAAGATTAGTTGTGAGATCCCTCAATCAATGCCTACAGAGGTGTAGAACTTAAAAGCTACTTAATGAGAAGTTTTACCTTAACTTCTCTGAAAGGAGTTGTTTCTCTATATAATGTCACTTGTTAGTGAAAGTTCATGAAGTCTGAGCAATCCTAATGGCTTCATTCTTATAGCTTAGGCATAGAAGAAACATGCCAATTCAAGAAAAGGTTGAGATAATGATGATTGAATGGTTTTCAACTTAGTCAAGTTCTTGATGAAAAAACTCAGACAATTATAGTGACATTAAACCAAAATAAACCTAAATAGTACAATTAAAAACAAATCCTAGTGCATTATTAATAGAGAGAATGAGAACATGGTTATAAAAAAAATGGTATACCAAGTATGAGGTGGCTTCAATGACTTGAAAATAAATAAAAGGGTGTGAAATACAATTTTAAATCATACATAGACACCTAAAAGAACCCCATATTACCTAATATACATACCTATAGTTTGACATAGCCTAGAGTCCAGTCTAAGCCAATGCAAGATGCAAGTTTATTTGGTAGGTAATCAGGAATTATGGATGGACCATTTTGAAAACACTCTCAAAGTAGTAATGACACATTTTTATGTGTTTTATATAAGTTAAAACCTTAACCTACAATAATACATTAAGGTTATTAGGCCCAACCAAAATCTTGTGCATAGTTATCAGACCTAAAAGGTAGTCCTGAGAGAAATTGATGTTTGATACCTATTGAAGCATGACCAGACATTGATATTTTTTATAAATTATCCTCATGATCTATTATAATATTCCATAATATCCTTTAGGTTAGAAAAATAGGGGAGTTGACCTCTATTTTATATCAAATAGAGGCTATTGCATAATCAAAGCAAAACTATAGGTAGGGTACATGAATGTTGAACGAATGAATAAGATAGCCTTGAATGCACTATGGTATGATGTACATGTTAAATTGAGTATGAATAAATGTTTAGAAACATCTACAGTCACTAAAAACCTCCATAGGTAACCATATGATCAATAACACAATCTAGGCCTATTAGGCCTAAAATTGAATATGAGCCCTCAAGGTGCCTCATGCCATTTATAAAATCATTTAACCTTCCCAAAAACTTTGAGAGAATTCATGAGAGAGTGAATTACTATTTGGAAACATTGGTTTGTAAAGAATATCATAAAATTGGTCCTTTTGGCCTAATCATTTCGTAGACCTACCTAGAATGCAAGAGAGAGCTCGAGAGACCAATTTCATTTGTTCATATCTATATGGATGATTTGCATGGTGCCCAAATCAGATATGGATAGTTTATGGGGGTCCTTAGCTCAATTTTAGTGGAATTGTTTTGGAGGTTAAGCATCTAGATTTTATGAATAATTGCTAAGAAGCTAACCCTCTTGAAACCCTTGCTTGAACCTGATGGAGAAAACATGAAAGGGTATGCATATATAAGTGTCAAATTAGCTAATAAAATGAATTTAACCTATTTATAACTCTCCCATGCTCTTTGACACCCAACTTATCTATACTATCACTTGTATAAACATACCTAATTCAAGATGTTATGTAGGTTTTGATGTGTTTCATAGGTACAAAAGGAAATAGGTGAATTAAATCCATTGAGGGATGTTTTTAGAGACTTATTATAACTCCTTATATTCATATCTTACCTCATTTAATCATGAGAACTTCTCTACTACACTGTTCATTGTAGATAGTCGTGGATAGACAATGAGGAGTATGACTATCTAAATTGGAAAGTGAGAAATGGGACATTGAATATTTGGAGGTCTATTTAATATATCAGAGGATAAAACTATCTTTAAATTTTTTCTAACACCCCATTAATGGATTTACTTTAGAAACTATAAGTCACTTAAGTGACATGTGTGAAGGTCTAAGCCTAGAGGGCTAATGAATGCCTGTAAATAGTGAACAATAAATGTCCATGAGGAGTTCATTAGTTGAGGAGTCTATGATGAATATCACAATCGAGATTCCATATTCTCAAGATATTTAATATGTTTAAAAGAATCCTAATGTGGTTTAAAATAGTCAAGTGGACTCATCACTAAAAAGGTAGTTTGAATAAGGCTAATTGAGATCTCTATGCCAACTTGAGGGAGAATGATGCATTTTTGATGTACACTTATCCATGAAAAATTATTGACCTATTTTACAACTGATTATATTAAATAGTATTCATATCTTGACACTTGGATTTTTTACTCTTGAATTTATCCTCTTTTTGCTCTTCTTCTATGCTCTATATATGCAAGCTATTTTGGCATTTGTATCTAGTACACACCTAGTATGGCAAAGCCCTACTAGTTTGACACCTTGATTTGTCTTTGAATACAACTTTGAAGTTGATTTAATCTCTACAATACTTGCCTATGCATATCAAGTAGTGTATTTAGATGATAAGTCATGAATATTATTTCTCCTTGCTTCCAATTTTATCTTGTATGCATTATGTGAGTAGCATATCTTTTAACAAGTCTCAAAAAGTGTATTATTTCTTAATGTGTACTTAAAGTGTGAGAGAGACTAATAATTTCTAGTATTATACCTCCTTTTCACCCACCTTTATATATGCATAGCTATATGCCTCTATGAGAAACACTTATGCTAGAAGAATAATGAGTTAAGGTTAGTTTTGGTGGTCTTCCTTCTTAGTGTAGATGCAAGTGTGTTTTATGGACTTATATTTGGTGTATCACCTCATTATCATAGATTTATTTTATATTTCCTTTTGCCCTTTTCACCCCCAATAGTGATTGGTCTATTGTAGTATGTGAGCCTAAAAGATAAATAAAAGGAACTAGCCCTTTATATAGGAGTTTCACCTCTATTATAGGCAACACATATGCCTAGAGGTAATTCAATATTATTTAAATTTTGATAGGCACGAATAACCTCTCCTAGGGTGAAAAATTTGGTCATAAAACTTTTGACATGCTTGGTGTGACCAAGGTCCAAAAGAGTGGAAGGATTGTTGGTGTGTTAATCCTATTATCATCTTTTGGAAGCATTCAATCAAACACCAATCGTGAATTTGAATGGAATCCTCTAGTTGTATTAGCCCACATACTTTTCATAAAATAATTTTTTAAAATTCTTGTGTTTCATTTGATTAATGAAGTTGATATCATTGTATATGTTGAGAGTTATTACCACACACCTCCATATCAACCTTTTTATGACCCATACTATGCTTCTCAATAGTCTTATCAAAGTTATTATTCACCCCTTTGGTTAACCCACTCATTCTCCATATGGTCATGAAGTTGTTGATCAACCTTGTGAAAAAGCCTATGTAGAAGGCTATCCAGAAAATAAACTTAAGGCCCTTAAAGAAGAGATTCAAAATCTTAAGAGGCATATTATTGAAGAAGAAATCCAAGCTATTAATAGGTATATTCTTAAAGGCAGTCTTCCCTAACATCCCTATCCATCCTATCCTCCTCCTAATTCAATTTCACCTCAATATAAATCCTTTCTAGCAGTCATTCCTGATATGCTAAAATTAGAAATGTTAATGAAGAAATGGGATAAAGATCTTGATGTGATCCCTATTAATTTCATACAAAAGATGAGAATGTCAATTCAATTCCTTATGAATCAATGGAGGTTGGTTGAGGAAGAACATAACAATGCCATCGATGAAGATTTACATGAAATGGGATGCTATATACAATGGTGGGTTAATAGGATTTAAAGGTGGGACAGCCAATGAGTTAATGATCAACTTATAGTTGTTGAAGGGCTTCAAGAAGGCTATGAAGAAGGTAAAAATATGGTTGAAGACAATGTTTCTCTCTCCCCTCCTCAAGAGTCTTATTATGGTCCATATCAATTCTCTCATATTCCTTGTTATCATGAAGACCCAATTCAATCTTCAAAAGATACTAATAGCCTCAAAGTTCCAACTTGGATCCAAGTAATGGAGCCTTGGGAAAATAAGGATGAAGAGAGTGAGGACCAAGGGATTGATGCTAAGAAATAAAACCTTGTGTGTGTTCAAACCCCATTTCCTTCTCCTTGAGAACTTATGTCTTATCCATCTTAGAGGTATATCCAATAATAATTTTAGAGTGAAAAATATGCACTGAGGAAGTGTAAAATCAAGTTACAGTTGTTGATGAACTTCAAGAAGACAATGAGAAAGATAAGGTGATTGTTGGAGAAAGTGAATTATCTATAGCCCAACATAACCTTCTCTTCCTTTAAAAATTATTTCAAGTGTCTCATTCCATACCCATCCCATTTATGAGACCTTCATTTCACCTCATTACCCCTTTCTAACCCATGAACTTGTTCATAACCCTCCCACCTCATCCCCTCTTGAAGGAGAACCCATCCTATGGGAGGCAAACAAAGAAGAATGAGCTCAATTTGCAATTGACCAAGAAGATGACACAAGTTTTTATGAATAAAAGTTCATTATAGGTACTCCCTTGGTGAGAGTAAACATAAGGCATACTTCTTGATTCAAGAAAGAGAAGATATAGATTAAGTTGTAGATGTTCACAAAGAGATTGATCAAGGGATGTGGCAGACCTATTTGCACATGTTCAATGAATATGAAGATATTGAGAATCTAATTCTTGAAGGAGATAAAAATGAGATTATTAAATATGAATGTAAGGTTCCTATTGAACAAACATGTCTTGAGTAACATGATGAAGAAATCTATGATGACTATGACATTCATGATTATGATCAAGAGGATAAACTTGAAGAGGTTGTTGTTCTCAAGGAGAAAGCTGACAAAGATGATTGGTAATAATAGATGGAGCTTCTCCAAGAAATTAAAGAGATTTTCAAAGTTAAAGGTCAAATACACAAGAAGATAGTACAAGGTGTCCTCATGGAAGACAATGATAAATATTGCATTTACTATATAAAGTTCCTTGAAGAGCTTGAGGAGGTAGCAACTAGTAAGAAATCTAATCTCTTTCAAAGTACCATTGAAGTAAAATAAACATGATTTGTTGAGGCATCATTGAGTCAAGTTTCAATTGAGGGGTATCATTAGAATATTGAGGTCATTGAAGTGCAAGAAGAGTTCACATTCATTGGTTATATGTTTTTAATTGTCCTGATTACATTGAAGATCATGCCAAAGAGGTTAGAAAACATAAATAATTTGAGAACATAAAGGCCAATTCTCAAAATAAAATATGCTTCATGTACTCATCTATCTCATGGAACAAGATATGGTGAACATTTACCCTTTTATCTAGGAGGAAAAAGTTTCTTTATGTTAGTTTGTATATAGCTTAGTTTGCTTAAGTTGGTGTGTGTTTTCCCTAAGTGTTCATGATAGCACAAGTGTATGTATTGGTTTCTTGTCTTATGTGTTTGTTTCATTTATATTTGGTGTTTTTTCAAAGGAATTTTAGTGTCATTGATTAGTGTATATGTGACTCCATTACCCAAGGATAAGAGAAGGTAACTGGTCCTTAGCATAGTAGGCATGCTACCCCTAGGAAATCACCAAAATGTTGACTAATTTTACCCCTATGTCAAATTAAGTCAACCCCCTTTCTATTTAAAAAATTTATAGGGTATCTTAGGTTGTAAAATGTCCACCATGGTCTTAAATGAGGTCATACAATATATTTTTAACCTTATCACATTTGTATAGTTTGTCTCAAGTGATTTTATGTCATTTTTTGGTCATCAAGATGAATTGTATAGTTTCTAACTAAAATACAAGTGTGTAAAAAAGTTATATAATGTACCACATGTTAGGTATATGTCATATGGTAGTTTAGAAACTAATTTTTGCAATTTAAAAATTAAAAACAAGAAGATAAACTACAAAAAGAGAGTTTTAATTGTTGTATAGATTGTAGGATAGTTCTAGCACATGTAGAAGCTTCAAGAGGGTCCATTCAGATTCCCACAAGACATATCTAGGATTAAGTGGCTTTGATAGCTAAAAAAATGGTAAAAACTATTTCTTTTCTCTCATCGTTCTCTTGGGCATGTCAACAAGGTCAGCTAGTTTGCATTTGGTACATATAAGAGGAGAGTTGGTCTGAGTGCATTTGGTGGCTGTTAGTACTCCTAATGAGATCTCATTCCATGGTCATTGTTTTTATATTAGTTTTTTGTACTTCATATACAAATTCTAAAATTTCTAGTATCTCCAAACTATCTGTACATTCCCAACACCTCAATTTCCTCGTCTAATTACGGTTGTTTATGTGAATAAAATGGTTTACATAGTCTTTCAGGACATGTTCCTTCATTCAATGTGGTTTTTGAACCAATTTGGAATGTATGGATATGAATATTTTCATTCCATGTGATCATTATCCTTGTGCTAGAAGTGAAAACACAATGGTCTTTGGAGCAATGTTTGGTAGTTATAGTGTTTTGATCTTCTGAGAGTGGTTTCAAACCAAGGTAATGCATTTGTTTTCAATATCGTAGACCATGGTGATTGGTTTTATAATTGAATTTTTAGTCTTAATAGTTACATTTATGGATTAATAGGCCTAAGAGAGAATCACAACTAAGTAACCCTACAACAATCACCTACAGGACTATGTGAGAGTGCTTAGACATGGGTATTGATGAGTTTAAAACCTCTAAACATCCATAAGATCTCAAGGATCATTAGCAACATGGTAGAACCATTGAGAGATCCAATTTTAACAAGGGAGGGATAAGAATAAAATTATAATACATACAAAATCAGATATCCTTATGATTATCACCTACAGTCAAGTGAAAATAAGATTTGAATAGTCGTATTGATGGAGTAAAGAGTTTAAAGGTTGTGATAAGATCCTCAAGATGACCATAGTGAGATTAAGTGACTAAAATAGATTAAATAATAGTTGTGAAATACCTCAAGAAATGACTATAGAGGTGTAGATTTGAAAATCAAATTAATGAGAAGTTTTACCTTAACTTCTCTAAAAGGATTTGTTGCTCCATAAAATGTCACTTGTTAGTAAAAATTCATGATGTTTGAGTAAGCCTAATGGATTAATTATTATAGTCTAAGCCTAGAAAAAACATGTTAATTCAAGAAAAGGTTGAGTGACTGATGATTCAATGGTTTTAAATTAAATCAAGTTCTTGATGAAACACTTAGACACTTATAGTGCCATTAAACCAAAATGAACATGAATATTATAATTACAAATAACTCCTAGTGCATTGTTAGTAGAGAGAATGAGATCATTGTTTCAAAATAAAAATTGGATACCAGGTGTAAGGTGACCTTAGTAAATTTAAATGAATCAAAGGGTGTGATATAAAATTTTCAAGAATATATAGACACCTAAATGAATCTCATATTCCTTAAGATGCACACCTATACTTTGACATAATATGCAGACCACTCTAAGCCAATGCAATATGCAAGTTTTTTTAATAGGAAGTAAGGAAGGATGGATGGAAATTTTTTAAACCAATATAATAGTGGTTATGAAACATTAAAAAGTGTTTTAAATAAGTGATAAAATCAACCTATAATGATAAATTAAGGTTTTAGGGCTCAACCAAAATCCTGTGCACAATTATCAGACCTAAAAGCTAGTCATGAGACAACTTGATGTTTGAGACCTCTTGAGGCATGATGAAACTTTTAAATTTTTTATAGGTAATCGTAATGAGATATTATAATCCTATATATTACTCTTTATCTCAGAAAAATAGGGGAGGTTCCCTTTTTTTATCTCAAATAGAAGGTACTCCATAGTCAAAGCAAAACTGCAGGCAGGGTACATGAATGTTGAATGAATGAATGGGATAGACTTGAATGATATATGGGATGATGTACATGTTTAATTTAGGATATATAAATTTTGAGAAACACCTATATTAATTATAAACCTACATAGGTGACCATAAGCTCAATAACATAGTCTAGGCCTATTAGGCCTAAAACTAAACATGAGCCCTCAAGGTGCCTAATGCCATTGATAGGATCATGTGACCTTTAAAAAAACTTTGAGATAATTTAGGGGAGATTTTAGGAATATTTTAAAAATTTGTTTGTAAATAACATCATAGAATTGGTCCTTTTGGCCTAATCCTTTCTCAGACCTACCTAGAATGCAAGAGAGAGCTTGAGAAACCAATTTCATTTGTTCATATCTATACGAATGAGATGAATGGTTCCCAAATCAGATAGGGATAGTTGAGAGGGGTTCTTATCTAAATTTTAATGGAATTTTTTTGGAGGTTAATCATCTAAATTTTATGTATCATTGCTAAGAAGTTAACCCTCCTAAACCCCTTGCTTGAACACGATGGAGAAAACATGAAAGGATATGCATATAGAAGTGGACAATTGGTCGATAAAATGACTTGAACCTATTTAGTACTCTCGTATGCTTCTTTCCACCTAACTGATCTATATTATAACTTGTACAGATATACCTAATTCAATATTTTCTATAGGTTTTGATGTGTTTCATAGGTATACAAGGGAATAGGTGAATGAAAGCCATTGAGGGAGGTGTGCAGAGAATTATTCCAATTTCATATACTCATATCTCACCTCATTTAAGTATGAAAACCTCTCGTATATATTGTTCATTGTAGACAATCTTGGATAGATAGTGAGATGGAGTAGGAATATCTAAATTGTAAAGTGAGAAATGGGACACTGAATATTTGGAGGTATATTTGATAGACTAGAGGATAAAACTATCTTGAATAGGTGTCTAACACCCCTACAATGGATTTTCTTGAGAAAATTCAAGTCACTTAAGTGACAAGTGTGAAGGTCTAAGCTTAGAGGGCTAATGAATGACTGTAAATAGTGAGTAAAAAATGTCTATGAGGAGTTCATCAATTGAGGAGTATATGATGATTTTCATAATCAGGATTCCATCTTCTTAGGATAGTGCATATGTGTTAAAGACTCCTAAGGTGGTTTAGAATAGTCAACTAGACTCATCACCAAAAAGGTAGTTTTGAGAAGGCTAATTGAGATCTCTATGCCAATTTGAGGGAGAATGATGCATTTATGATGGACACTTGTCCATGATAACTTCTTAACCTCTTTTCTAACTCATTCTCTTACATTGTAACTAGTTTTCATATCTTGACCCTTGGCTTTGTGAATCTTGAAATTCTCTTCTCTCTCTCTTCTCCTATGCTCTATATATGCAATCCATTTTGGCATTTATATCTAGTATACACCTAGAATGGAAAAGCCCTGATGGTTTAACACCTTGATTTATCTTTGAATAAAGTTTTGAAATTGATTTAATCTATGTAATTCTTACCTACGTATATCAATTAGTGTATTTGGATGATAATTGATGATGATTATTTCTCCTTGCTTCTATTCTCCTCTTGTATGAGTTGTGTGAATAACATCTCTTCTAACAGGTATCATAAAGTGTACTATTTTTAATGTGCACTTGAAGTGTGAGAGAGACTATTAGTGTCTAGTATTAGACATCCTTTTTACCCACATTTTAATATGCATATCAATATGCCTCTATGAGAAATAATTATGCTAGAAGAATAATGAGTTAAAGTTAGTATTGGTAGTCTTCCTTCTTAGTGTAGATGTAAGTGTGTTTTGTGGACTTATCTTTGGTGTATAACCTCATTAGCATAGGTTTATTTTATGTTTCCTTCTTCCCTATTCACCCCTAATAGTGATTGGTCTAGTGTAGTATGTGATCCTAAAAGATAAATCAAGGGAGTTATCCCTTTAACCTAGAGGTTTACCTCTACTATAGGTAACCCATAGGCCTAGAGGTAATCCAATGTTAGCCAAATTTGGAGAGGCATGAACAACCTCTCCTAGGGTGTAAAATTTGGGCATAATAAGTTCATTTAAAGATAGTTTAGTTTTAATGAAGATAGATGTAGAAGCGAACTACAAAATATTTATGATAAGCATGTACATCTTTAATGGATGCAAAATATATATTTTATTAAATTTTAATTATACCATTAAATATTGAATACAAAATCATCAAAAGATTTGATCCTTTCTGCCTTCCTCTAACTCTCACTATCAAATTCAAATTTAGCATTCGTTTCATTTCATTTCATTATTATTCATCCAGTTAGTGCAACATTGCCTCACCCAACCCAACCTAGTCTTAGACTTGAATTCAATGTTATAGCAACTCAAATCCTAGACTAAAATAATAACACATCAAATTATTTAAAAATAATTGAGAATTAAAGAAAATTCATTTGATACCATCAACTAGATGAATGTGAGTGACTTAAACTATTAAAAAAATAACAGGCCAACCCAATCTTAGACCTAAATTTAATGTTATAGAAACTCAAATCCCATTGTACAAATATCAACATAGTATATTACTTTAGAAAAAATAATTACTAACTTGGAGATGTTTAACACAGGTAAATTCTAATTTGATTTTAAAAATAGAATGAAAAGTAATAAACATAATTCAATTTTATAGTATTGTATTTAAATAGAAGATAGTAATATGATTCATGACATGGGCAACATATTAACTTAATGTTTGATGTGATCTAATCAGATAGATAGGATAATATAACACTATAAATATTATTAGAGTTTAATTTTTTGAACCTAAGGATTATCAAAGAGTTATGAAGGAGGGACCTTGGTTTTGGGGAAGATCAAAGGTCTTTGTTACCCCATGTTTCTTTGATTTTCATCCCTCAATGATGGTGGTTTCCAAAATTCTAGTTTGGGTTAAACTCCCAAACCTTCCTCTTTTCTTCTAACACCCCTCACTATGTGAAGCCATTGTTAACATGCTAGGAAAATTCATCAAGATGGATATTGGGAAGTCTAGGTAAGTATTGTTTACCTATGCTTGTATTTGTGTGGAGGTGGACCTTAGTAGATGTCCACTATATAGAATCCATTATTTCACGTAAATTTTTCTTATTTTCTTTATAAAGTTGTAAAACTTGAAAAAAGAGTGAGGTTTGTAGAACCTAATATGTTGTTTGTGTGTTAATCCAGATGATTATGGAGACTCCTCTTTTTCTAGGGAGGGATGACCTATAGATAAGAAAGCACTAAATAAATAGCTGATTAGTTGGATAGTAGGGTGGATTTCCTAGTGTGAACTAGATCCAAGAAGCATGAGCTTCCTTAAAGGTTATCAATCCACACTTTTAAACAATTAAGTTCTAAAAATGATAGATGAATTGCTTACATAAATAACATAGGATACTAAAATCAAATACAAGAAGTGTTTGAGAAGAAATAAGTGCTTTGACTAGTTATAACAATAAATGATTATATATTGTTGCTACATAAGTCAGACGTGGCTCATAAGGTTGAGTGATCCTCTATGATAAGAGAGAAACGTAGGAAATGGGATTTGGTTAGGGTCTAATAGGTCAAATAAGCTTGATGTTGAAAATTATAGACAAAGACTATCAATGGTTAGGGTAAACCATTGGTGATTGGATAACCATTGGTGGTTAATGACCATCAGTAGATAGGGTAAAACCATTGGTAGTTGGGAAACCATCGGTGTTTACTATAGGATTTGGTTTTGGAAGAGAAGTTTGGCTAGGAAGGTTATAAGAGGGTTTTGTAAAGTTATCTTGGGTTGGATGCTAGTTGTGAGATAGAGGGAAAATAACATAAGGAATGACATACAAAAACTAATTATTGAATCTTGATAAGGAACATATACTCAGCTTTATTATTTTTGATTTGAAGAATGTTGGGGTTGGCTAAAATCTTGATGGATATCCTAGAGAAAATTTAGTAGAGTAATAGTACCTTGGTTATTGATTGATGAATTGTAGTAGCACTTTTGACCTTTGTCCTAGCTACTAGAAGCTAAAAGCATACCTTCACAAGAAGCTCTAATCTCTTTCACAAGAATTTATGATAATGATTGTTGATGATCTTTCACCTCCTCTTCCTCTCTTGATATAGAGGGAAAAGAGGGGTGAAACAATAAGTTAAACATGGTGTCTAACAAGCTATCTAATTTTAACTCAACATGCATTGATTGTATGGATGGCTAAAACAACTATTAATATAAAATCAAGATGGATTTTGAGTTGTATTTAACCCTTGAGGTGGTTAAGGGAAAACCATATATGGTCAAGGTTAACCATTGATGGTTGAGAGGGTAAAGTTAAAATGGAAGAATGATTCATTATGGCTTATGCTTGATGGTTGAAAGGTTATGAAATGGTCCCAAGGGGGCCCTAGAGTGATCTAAGGGTCATCACAACATCTAAAACCTTAGAGTATAATTTTATAGTGTCTACATTTTGCCCCTTTTTGTTATGCAATTTGTATTGACAAGCTAAAAAAACAAAAAACAAAAGGTTGGTACAAGGTTATATGCCTTGAGTATGGGAGGAGGTATTCCCCCTCAAATTAGGAAGTGATGAGGTAAAATAGAATCAGGTAAAAGTTTGATAAGTGGTGAAGTGGGTGATAAAGTTGGTGAGAGGTTAGGAAATTAAATGCAAATAAGCACACAAAATATGACTAAGTGTGATATCATAGATCACATATAGACTAGGATACCATAGTTGAGGTAGTACTAAAACATGGTTGGCACTAGAAGGATAAGTGACAAGTGGACCAAGTGATGACATTTAGGTATGGTGGTTATGGTTGTACTCATAAACACAAGTCTCATAGGTAATGTCAATGTATTCATAGGTATCTAAGGTAGGAAATGATCCCAATAAGATAAAAATTGGTCAGTACATAAAAGGTAGTACAGGTTCAAAATGTGCAAATATGGAAAAGTAGTCATTATGGTCAAAATGACCAAGGTAAGGTCATCACAAAAATGTGAAAGTTGGGCCAACATGACCGATGTTGAGGTTATATGGATGGTTTTTTGGTTGATAGAGAAGGTATATCCAATGGTTGGATATGGTATTTGTTGAAAGTGGTAAAAATTTGTGTTTCTTATGTCAAAGGTCTAAAGGGATTAATCATTGATGGTCAAGGATGACCATCATTGATAATTAAGTGACCATCAATGGTCATACATCAGCCCTAAAAGGGTGAGGTTTAAAATTCAAATGAGGCATTTTAGTTCCTTTTTTATAAATTAACTCATGGTGACTACACTTGTGGCTCTTGTGAGAAAAATGATGATGGTTGAGAAGGTGAAAGTTGAGTGAGTGATTGTTGTGTTGAGTGAGAGTTAAGTGAGGTGATTGAGATCAAAATGGTGAGTTTGAGGTTTGACTAGTGAGGATTTAGAGAGGCTGAGGCAGAGCATGGGGCCAAGTGGTAGTAGTTTTGAGGGTGAATCTACATTGGTGGTCATGGAATGAGGTAGGTGTTGTAATTGATTTGGTATTTTAGATTAGAATTTGGTTTGATTGTGTTATTTTATAATTGTGGGTAGGAGGGTTAGGTATTTTGAAAATTTGTTTGGGGGTGAATTTGAGGTTAAAAATTTGGTAGATGGATGGGAGCTAGTAGAGGTAGGTTAGAGTGGGGTAGTTAGAATATTTGTTTTATTAATGGAAGAATTTAGTGGGGTAGACCAAGGGTTAGGTCACCGATAGTCACCACATAGTGACCATTGGTGGTCATTATCGATCATCAATAATTGATAGGTGACTATCACCAGTCAATAGTTGACTGTCAAATGGCTACTGAGTGGACCATTAGTGGTCAACCACCTAATCATCAATGGTTGATGGTGGATCAGTGACATTTCCATAAGGAACTGTCATTGATCAACATTCAACCATTAGTGATTATTTAGTAGGTGAGGATAGGTTAAATAAAAATGGGTTAAAGATTTTGAAAATGTTAATGAGGTAAGAGGATCCCTTATTATAAGGATTAATGCCATAAGGGTAGGATGGTAGATGATAGTTTAAATAATGGTGTGATAGGTAGGGTCTGAAAAACTAAAGGAAATAGGAATATAAAGGGTATAAGGTTGTGGTTTAGGAAAGGGTAAAGGTATCATAGATTAGGTAAATAGGTTAAGGTAGGAGGTGGGGAAATAAGTAGGATTTATAGGCACTGATTGATAGATTAAGTAAATTAAGGTATTTAGTATAACCTTACAAGTGAGGAAGCAATTATAAAACTGGGATCAAGTACCTCATATCCTTAATGATGTACACTGAGGCATGACTGATGAGGATTAGGATCACATGATTGAGGTTAGCCTAGGTGGTATGAGATACTACCAGAACATGCCATGTGATACAACCATGTTAGTGGTCCTCATCAAGAGATGGGATCCAATTCTTGATTTTGATGAGAGAGATCACCATTTTTCTAGAGGACATCCATCAGATAGTGCAACTACCATTACAAGGTGAGCTGATATACCATATTAGTAATGATGAGAGAGATGAGCATATGGATCATTTG
This sequence comes from Torreya grandis, assembly GCA_037957365.1. Classification (NCBI taxonomy): domain Eukaryota; kingdom Viridiplantae; phylum Streptophyta; class Pinopsida; order Cupressales; family Taxaceae; genus Torreya; species Torreya grandis. The sequence continues at coordinate 1,160,480 of JARHVA010002969.1, read as the reverse complement.
TATGAAGTAGACCTCATTATTGTGAGATTGAATTTAGGAGGATTTTAGTATACACCACTGTATCACCAAGATAGGGGAGTGATATGTCTACCTACAATGATGATGATAGCCATCACATGTTATGCTCTACTAGATTCTAGCAGTGGTAGTTTCTATATGTGGTGTTGGGGGTTCTTGTTGATATGTGGTTAGATCAAATAGTATTTTCATGGGCACTTGTCTTATTAGTTTAGATTTATTAGGAGATCTAGGGGTATCATACATATGGGAGATATGGGCTTAACATTGCCTTCATGGTACACTATTGGGAATATATGCATATCAGGGTATTGAGACCAGTCGGATTATCATGGCATGGTTTTATTCAAATGGACTACAGGGTTGGCTATATGTGATGGACGGGTATCTACACACTCACAGGACCCAAGGGAGGAGTGCAAGACCTAAATTTATATATAGATTGATTAAATGCACTTATTGAGGGTGATTTTATTTGTTTCCCATATGTTAGGTTCCCTACATGGGTGAGATATGTTAAGTAGACCCTATCTTTGTAGAGGTATAAATGAATTTTTAGGTGGAAAGACCATGAGGTGGAGATCATCTCATTTGATAGGGTGAGGAGATAGTTTGGGTGAGGATATCCTGGGTGAGTTTTTGAGGTACTAGAGAGAGGATGTAGAGTTTACACTACCTACTCTAGAGCCAATTGATGAGTTCATTAATCATGAGTTTTTACTAGTGAGAGCAGAGATTGATGAAATAGGTGTCACTGATGAGTACCCCACATAGTTTTAGGCACATTATGATGTAGTAGTTTTTGGAGGAGATGATGGCCATAGTATATGGATGTGGACGTAGAGGTGGGGGTGGGGATCAGATGGAGGTGGATGCCCTTGATATATAGACATTGATTACAAAGAGAGACTAGGCATGAGGGCACTAGATGTAACATAGGTGGCTTTAGCATCAGTGACCTATGAGAAGGATACATCATAGGGTTAAGTGGGCACACTTACTAGGGAGAGAGATTAGTATATAACTTAACTAGCTATGGTTATACAAGATAGAGATGATCTCAGATAGGTAGGTGGCAAGTACCGACACCTACAAGACCATCAAGGATTATCTCTATGGTGAGATATGTAGTGACAGTTGAGGAGATGAGGTACTATGAGGCCTTGATGTTTACACATATTCTAGATGAGCCTCGATGGGGTTAGTATAGATTAGGGATCATCAAAGGAGATAACAATGCTACAACAATTCAGTGGGTAGCATCTATAGGTAGATAGGTAGGTTTAAGGACTAGGCAGGCTCTAAGAGGTAGTGGTACTCTAGGACCATAGAGTCCTATGAGACCTTGTATTATTGATGTAATATATGATTTTTATACTAGCCTATGAGCCGATGTAGTGTTATATATATATATCCCTATGAGAGACATGTACATTATTTTTATAAATGATGATCATTTTGATAATGATTTTATGATATATATATGTGATTTTGTATTTTGCCTATGGTTATGGATGCCATTATTATTATGATCATGATGTTGCTTATGATTAGCATGTTATTGTTTATGTTTTCTCACCTAGTTAGGCATGTGATGATGTGGATAGTTAGTTTATGTTCATGATGATTTTTGATATTTGATGGATGTTGTTATGTTCATGATGGGATGATGATTATGATGTTATTTTGGACATGGCTATTATGTTTGTGATTATGACTAGTGTCATGGTTATTGATGACTATGTTTATGATGTGGATATGGTTTATTGGTGTTGATCATGGACATGATCATTTAATTTATGTTCATGAGAAATATGTGTATGATGTTATGATGTTGATATGATTATGGTTATGGGTATTAATGATGATGCTCATGTTGTAAAATTAATGAGTCTATGCTTCCTTATCTAGATTAGACATGTGGTGGATAACATATGTGAATGACACATTCATTTTTGATGTATGATTAAATGGTTATAGATATGATAGATGGTTGATGAATAGTAGATGTATTTGGTTAGTAGGATGAAATGATGTGTGATATATGAGATCGGTTAACAAAACACATTGAGTAAGTTGGATAGCAAAACTAAATGTGAGAAAAGACAATAATGAGAAGACAATCAAAAGACAAGAATCTAAATGAATGTATCAACAAGTAGGTATGAGGGAATAAGAATAAGGCATGATTATTCTTCTTTGGCAAGGACTAAAACAAACCAAAGTTAGATCAGATTATGAAAATAATCCCTTCGAATGCTTCACATTTAACATTTTTTAGTTAGTTAAACAATTTTGTGCTCACATAATGTCAAGTAAACTCAAAAATCCCCTTTTTATAGAGGCTATAAAGGGGAGATGGATGAAAATGGAACCTTCCTATGAGACTAGCATGCCTCTTTAGTAGGTTAACAAAGAGCTAGTATAAACAAGTCCATGTCATATAAGGTGTAGATTGATCGATGTGGGAAGTTTACTTATTAAAGATGATTGTGGCTTCCAAAATTATTCTTGCCTTTTTCTAATTTTGATAATGGGTCTTTTGATCAAGAAGCCGATTGATGAAAGAAGCTTCCCAAGAATTTTTATGCTTTGAAAAATGCTTTACTCAAACATCCTTTAAGGGAGTGGTCTAAGTTTATGGAATTTGTTTAAGTCTTTTGATAGTTGTCCTTCAAGGGAATAGTCTACCTTATATTTGAGCAATTTTGATTGATTTTGGTAACTGTCCTTCATGGGAGTAGTCTATGAATGCTTGGAATGACCCAGATAATATATAATTTTTTTATTGTGTTATGATTTGCTGATTTTTTTGTTTTTGCTATGGACATGGATTTGCTTATATAGGCTTAAAAGGTTCACCTTTATGAAGGCAAAACTAGATCACAATAAGGTTGATGATGGTAAAAGAGGTTTAAACAACAATGACCATGGGAATCCATCCTATAAAGGGACAAAAAGAACCATGAACATCATGCCATGGGAAGAGTTGTGGTACCCATATTTAGGATTAAGGATATAATTATGATAGTTTAATCACATGATTTTGGATTTAATCAGTTTTCCTTAAAATAAGGAGATAAATGTTGGTGAACATAATGGAGGAGCATAAGTTAGACAAAAGGGGAGGTTGACCTTGTTTAATAAAAGAAAGGATGAATATGTGAAGCATTGAGGGGCTCAGGTTCTAATTTCCTTTCAAGAGAGGACAACTAGTAAGCTCCCGATCCATACTTGTGTGTTATGATATAAGGACCAAGCCAATTAAAATAAAAATTTCCCCACTTGCTTTTCTCCATATTGGTTACATGTTGATTTTATTTTAAGAAGATATATCTGATTGTGAATTTTCACACTTTAAGGTGTTTGTTATAAGTGCACTTGATTCATTATTGATAGACATGAAGATGGGTAAGTGTGGTTAAATGATGTTCATTAAGTAGCTTAAGTTGGGCTAAACATTCTTGATGATAATCACTCTCAAAAATGATATCCTGTAAGGATACATGAAGAGAGGGAATTTAGACCTTGAGAGGCAAAATGGCCTCTACTCCAAACACAAGAGAGAAAGGGGTAACACCCATAAGGGTTTGAATGCTAGTATAGTATGCCATAAGGTGAAGGGGATGTGTAAATGCCAATCCAAACTATATGCATTAACCATTTTAGTTAGCACATTGTTGAGGGTTTTATTAGAAGATTTGGCCTATCTATTTTCTTGTGGATGATAATGTGATGGGAAACTTAACTTGATATCGAATGTGTCACAAAGGCCTTAGACTTGTTTGTTTTTAAAAAACTTACCATTATCTGTGATAATTTTATGAGGAACACCGAAATGATAGATAATGTGATGGTTGATAAAATCCATAATATTTTATGCTTTGGTTGAGATGAAAGGAATAACATCTACCCATTTGGTTAAATATTATATTACAGTGATGATGGAATGATGTCACTATTAAGAGTGGGGGGTAATCTCACCAATAAGATCAAGACCTCATTGCAAGAAGGGCCGAAAATATTTGGATACTTGGAGACTATGACTTGGTGCATGATGTAAATTGGTGTGTTGTTGACATTTAACACACTTATTCACATAATAAAAATAATATTGGTTGAGGGTGGGCCAATAATATCCAAGGTGCAAGATGTGTTTAGTTACATCTAGGCCACTAAAGTGTCCCCCATAAACCCCATCATGGATTTCCCTGATGACATGAGAGATTTTGTGGCTATGTAGGTAGTAGAAAAGAAGGCCATTGAAGCCATGATTATAAAATATTCCCTCTAATATGGTATAATAATAAGTACCCTAAATGAATGCTCTTAGATCATTCTTAGAAAGATTGGAAGGGATGATGGCAAGGTTGAGGTAGTCAAAGATCTATTTATACCAAATGTCAAGTTAGGTCTCCTCCACATTAAATATGGTTGGAGAGTCTGATTTGATATAATAAGGCTAGGTAAGATGATGGATAATGACAAATAGGTTAGAGTTAGTAGGTAAAAATGGGATATGGTAAGCTAAAGAAGCCATTATATCAATAAATTTGTTCATAGATCATGGAGTGGCTTGGATAACATAATGTTCAAATAATGCTAATAGTACATCAACTAGTTGTTTGTACTATTGCAAAATATCATTATTACATTAAAAATACCCATTTATTTGGTTTACCTTGATTTGGGAGTCACCAAAAATACTAATTGTTTTGACTCCCAAGGCTAAAGCAGTTTGGAGACCTATCACTAGGGCCTCATACTTGACCATATTATTGGTACAATTAAAGTCAAGTTTGAAAGATAAAGGAAGAGATTCAATGTCAAGGGAATAAGGATGATCCTAGATCCCTCACCATGTTGAAATTTTGATTTGTCAAAGAATATGGTCATTTGATAGGTGATGTCTTCTTGAAAAAGGATGGTGATAGACTTAAAGGGAAACTCTAGGGAGGATGGTTGGTTATCTGCTAAGGGTGCTTTGGCTAATTATTTAGCAATGACTTGCCCATTTATCAAGTTTTGATAGAAAAAATCAAGGTTAAACTTAGCTAAGAGCATGATCCACTTAGCCATATGCTAGTTTTGGTATGGCTTAGAGTGCATATACTTGAGTGGGTTGGTATTGGTTATGACATAGGTTTTGTGGTTGAGAAGTTCATGATGAAGTTTTCTAGCCATGAAGACCAAAGTGAGGAAAAGTTTTTTAGTATGGGTATAGTGAGTCCCATATTTTATAAGCATATGACTAATGTATTAGATGGATTATTCTTTATGTTGCTCATTTTGATGGGCCAACATTACCCCTAAAGAGTGGTTGGTGGCATAAATATAAAGGTAAAAATTTTGATCCTCCTTGGGAGGAATGAGGATGGGTAGAGATATAAGGTACTTTTAAAAGTGAATCAAAGGACTTTTGATAGTATTTGTTCCACTTAAAAGATAAATCATTTTTCAAAAGGTGGTGGAAAGGTTGACATTGATTAGAGAGCTGACAGATAAAGTGATAAATGTATTGGAGCTTCCCCTATAAGTTGTAGAGTTTCTTGAGGTGGGTGGGAGGAAGTATGTCAAGGATTTATTTGATTTTGGAAAGATAAAATTCAATTAATCAAAAGGAGATGATAAATCAAAGGAGATTTCCTAAAAACACCCCAAAAATACACTTCTTGGGGTTAAGGAAGAAATGGTAATAGATGAGGCATTTAAAGATAATCTTGAGAATGGTCGAATGATCTTTATGACATTTGGATTTTCCAATAAGGTCATCAACATAGTCTTGTACAATTTTTTGAATAAGGTCATGGAATTTATAGGTCATAACACACTAGTAGGTTGCACTAGTGTTATTCAGACTAAAATGCATGACCCTATAGCAAAAATTTCCCTAGGGGTGACAAAGGTGATTTTATGTTGATATTCAGGGCTAATTAAGATCTGATTGTAACTTGAGAATCCATCCATACGAGATCATCTCATGGTTGACTATAAGATCAATAAGCTAGTCAATGCTTGATAAGGGAAAGTCATCCTTTGGGAAAGCAAGGTTAAGGTCTTGAAATTTTATGCAAATGCAAATTCCCCCTATGGATTTAGTGATAGGGATGACATTTGATACCCATTGGGGATAATCAATGGGTTGAATGAAATCTATGTATGGGAGGTGTTGAAGTTATTCTTTGACAAGAAGGGCTATGTGAGGGTACATCTGATGAAGTTTTTTCCTAACTAGCTTGGCATCATGGTTGGTGACTATATTATAGGTAGCAATGGAGGGGTCAATTCTTGGTATGTCATTTTAAGAACAAGCAATTGTTATGTTGTTGTCTTGTAAGGAGGGGAAATCTTGAATATCCTTGGAATTTAGAAATTAGCTAATTTTGACAATGCATGGGTTATCAAGAGTACCCACATTGATATTGATGGTGGATTCATTAAACATGGTTAAATTTGTAGGAGGAAGGGACTTGTAGATATAAGAATCTTTATCACTTAGATAGGCAAGAATGGAATCATCATCTTGATACTGAATGATATTAATGGTAGGAGAATCATCTTCGACCATCTCAAGAGGAGTTAGAGGAATGGTTATCATCTCCCCATATTTTTGATAAGTCTAGGGTCTAAGGTTGATCATGTTGATGAAAAAATAAGTTAGGGGGATGATTTTGAAATCCTCAGATGTTAATGGTGGAGTGGATGGTGAGAATGGGAATTCCTCATCAATGATGGTAATGAGAGGTGAGTCTGTTCGCTCTTTGGGTGGAGTGAAACCAAGATCAAATATTTCATGAGGATTTTGACTCTTACATAGAGGAAACTCATGTGGTATTTGTTCATAACATCCTAGACCGAATCCCTTCCAAGAACACTTATAGAGGTATGTCTTCGTGAACTCTGGTTTATCTAGGTAGGAAGAATTAGAGATGAATGGCTGAGGTGAAGAGGTCAAGGAAGTGGTAAGTGGTTGATCAAGTCCCCCATAGATAATGTTTATTTAGAGATTAGGATGCCCAAAAGAAATATTAGATTTGGGATTGGGGTTGTAACCAAGTTTTTGGTCAAGGTTCTCATACTCCTGGGGAGTGGGGAATGCATCTAAGGCTAAGAGGTGATATTACCCAAGCAAGAGGCATTGGAATATGGATTCCAAGGGGTCCCATATGGGGATTTGGGTAGCATTAATGGATGATCTAGTTGAGTCTTGGTTGGTAGAAAAAGTGGAATCATTATTGGTTGACAAAGACTTGGCAGTGGAAAGGAGGAGAAAATCATTTAGGTAGTATGTCATGTTGTATGATGTAAAAGGACTTGGGTCAGATTTTATGGTAACTACTTGTCCCTTGTGGTAAAATTTGATGCATAGATGTAGGGTGGATAATACATAATTCATGGAATAGATCAAGGGTGTCCAAGTAAAACATTATATTATAACTCACCTTCCATTATGTATAAGAGCTTAGGAAGTGTGCAAGGTCCTAAATGAATGTGGAGGATGACAGTGCCTATAGTTTTTACCACAGTGTCATTGAAGTAATAGAGTACTATTGTGTTTTCTGACATAATGTTCTCCAGTAGTTTCATCTAGTCATTGGCATGGGAGGAGATAATTTTGATGATAACCCCCCATCAATCATAACTCACTTGATGTGGGTTTGGTTGATGTATGCGGTGATAAAGATGGGAGTATCTGGATCCTAGGACTAAATGGAGGGTATTTATAAATCTTTAAAGGTAACAAGGGTGGAAAGCTAGAGGGCTCTGATAAAGGCTATTAGAGGTTGTAAATATTCAAGTTGAACCTCTATAGACTATAAAGTTTCTATCATTTCTTAGTGGTGATGGGGTGAAGTATTGATTAGTTCATATAAAATCATCTTCACCAGTGTTTAGTGAAATTTATTTAGAACCAATCTTTGGATTGAATCAAAAGTGTTAGATTGAGGGGTACCCAAGATGGATATCTTGGGTTTAGGAGGAGGTGTGGATGGTTGGGTTTGGTTGAGTGGTTGGGTGGTAGAAGAAGGGTATGTCCATGGAATGGACACCTTTGTCTTACCCTTATCATTTTTTTGGGCTTGTGATCATGTGACCATATGGATGGTATGGATTTGGGAGGATTTGGGCTAGAGGAATACTTCAGTTCCTCTTCACTGAAGGCAAAGTCAAGTAATAAGCTTACAATAACCTGTATAGGATGATTGAATAAAACTTGTGTAAAAGTGCCAAGGATGTTGGAGTTCTATTTTTTATTTTTGGAGTGGAAGCCTTAGGATTAGGATTAGTAGTGGAGGTTTTGGGTGGTGGAGTATTCTTGGTGGTTGGCACTTTAGAGGCCAAAGTTTTAGAAGTAGTAAGCTTGGTAGTGGGTGATTTAAAAATAGGAGGTTTAATAGTAGGATGTTTGGTAGTGGAGGGTTTGGAGGTTAAGGCTATAAAGAGGATAGGTAGGGGCATAGTTAGAAGAGGAGGTTGGGTTTGCATTGTCTTTGGGAGACATGTTTTCTTAACCTAAGGATGAATTCCTAGGATGGAAAAAGGATGGGGTCCCAAAATGGAAGGCAAGGTAGAAATAAGTGGCAAGGTTCCGGCTTTCAAGATCTTAGGTGGCTCATCCTTCTTGGTTGGATTAAATTGGGGTTTATTTTGTGGGTTAGGTGGTGATAAATCCAACTTTGAATTAGGGTGAGCAAGGATCTGAGTAGACATTATGTCTAAATTTTTGATGGGCTTGTCTAGGATGGAAGAAAGTGCTTGGGCTATTATGGGTGGAGTTGATTTGGTTAGTTTAACTATGGCTTGAGGGGTAGAGGATTTTAATGGTTTGGTTGAGATGATGGTGGGTTTAATAGTGAAATTTAAAGGTTGGGTTAATAATGGCATGGTTGGGGGATCTTGCTTGGTCGAGTAAGGAAGTTCAAAATGATGCCAAAATGTGGTATGATCCATGTTAGGTTGGGATAGGTACTCTAAGTTTTGAATGAGACTAGAGAAAGGTTTATAGATGGGTTTGGTCTCTTCAATATTTGTCTCAAAGGATAAACCCATGGGTGGAGAGAGGGGAGTGGTTACCTCATCCTTTTCCTCAATCAAAGGCTCTAAGTTTTGGGAAGGTGAGTCTTCTATAGGAGAGGTAGGTAGAGTGACTTCTTCCTTAGGAATGATTTCCAAAGGAAGAGTGGATTTATCTATGATAAAAGAGAAGGATACCATGGTAATGGTTGTTTATTTTCATATGTATTTCAAAGGAGAGGTTGGTAGTTCCACCACCTCAACAAGTAAAGAAAGGGGAATGGTTATTTCCTTTATCTTGATTTCCAAAGGAATAGAAAGGGACTCCACTACCTCAATAAGTGGAGGGTAAGGAAAGGTGGTTTGGGAAATGGTTTCCTCAATAGTTAGTTCACTAAAAACCATATTAATGGTATGGACCTCATGGTTGTGAGAGGATTCTGCTCTATTATTCTCATTATTCATGAAAGGGGCATGGTTGGCGAATGGCTATCTAAAGATGTCAAGTGATTGATTTGGGGGTGCATTGGGGTTATCCAACACAAGTTTCCCCTCATCAATTATACTTTGGACAACATTTTTGAAAGTATTTCACCTACTAACATCATGCCTAATGACACAATGGAAGGCACACAATTCATTCTCCTTATACCAATTGGGTATAGGATACGAGTAATCGAATTGCTATGGAGGTTTGATTGCTGGGAGTTGTATGATATTTGATTTTAAAAACTTTTCCATGACTGAAGCATATAACTCCCCTAATAGGGTAAATTATTTTTGGTTTTTACAATTTTGGTTTCTAGTGTTTAGATTGGAGGAATTAGAAGAGTTGGGATGGCTAACAACTAATGGAAGAGCAGTTTTAAGGTTAACCACATTTGTGGGTTCCTTATTTTTGGTGTTAGTGTTAGTTTGATTGTTAGGTTTAGAGGAGGAAGCCTCATTTGATTTGAAGGTAGAATTCTTGTTTCTAAATTTTAACTTCCCCTTATCAATGGTTCTATTCTTTAAATTTCGTGCCATGGTGAAAGCTTCATAAAAAGTCCTAAAAGTTTGAACCCATAAAGTGGAGGAAATGTGTTTGGCACAAGCTCAATAAAAAATATCAATCATCTTGGGTTGGGGAAAAGAGAAAGAGAGTTGGTTTATCAAGCTTCTCTAATGGGCTAAGAATTTAACAATGGACTCATCATCAAATTACTAGATGGAGTAAAGATAAGTGATGGAAAATTTATTAGAGATGTTTATGGAAAAGTGATCCAAGAAGGTTTGAGCTAGTTGGGCAAAAGAAAAGAGGGAGTTCTTGGTAATAACACTATACTAGTATAGTGTCAGACCTAATAGTGACATGGGAAAGTTATGAAGAAGGAGAGCATTGTCATATATAATCAAATAGTAGGAGTGTCTAAATACTCTAAGATGTTGTTGAGGGTATTCCTTGCTTTAAAATTTTGAAAATTTTGAGATCTCCCATTGAGGAGGATAAGGTTGAATGGGGATGAATGGGTGAATTGGTTTGTTACATATTTGGTCGTATGATAAGAGGTTATGAGAACTAGAAATAGATGACTCTAAAGTGTTCATTTTATCCATTAACATATTGAAAATATCCATTTGTGGTTGTGTACCCCCATAGTCATAGGGTAGATTATGTTGGGTTTGGGTAGGTGTAGCATAAGGGTAACTAGCAAAAATTTGGAAGGTTATCACATATTGATGTGTAGACATGGATGGTTAGGAGGACATCATGAATGAGTAGGTGGATATAGGAGGTTGGGTAGAGGATGGATCCATATACCTCTTGGGTGTTTGGAATTTATCTCAGATTGGGTGCAATAGGAACCTATTGAGGAATTGACATGGGTTAGGTTAGAGGTATGGTTGGGTTGATAGGTTGATGATGGATAGTAATCTTGGTACTAATGGGTGGAAGGATAGAAGGTATGGGAATGACTAGGCTTTAGAATGGAGTGGAATTAGGTGGGTTAGAAGCAAGATGAAGGGTGGTAACACTAATAGAGGGTATTCCCATGATAAGTAGAGTACCGGTGCCCAAAGGTTGGGTTGCTCCTATACTAGAATGGTTGTTGGTTGGGGTGGAAGGTTTTTGGGTGCTTATTGGTTTTGAATGGTGGTATTGGTGGGATTATTAGTAGAAGATGATTCTTGGGCGACTAAGGGTTGCATGTAAATGGTGGTAATAGAGGTGTTACCCATAAAATGGGATGGCATACCATAGGGTGGGTTAATAGGTAGAACCAAAGTAAGGGTACAGTGGGATATGGTGTTAAGGTAATGTTTGAGGGCTATGGGGTTGTTATCCAAAAAGGTAGGGAATTTTGTATCACCTTGGGTAACCATCCAAAGGATATTAGGACTTCTAGAAGGATGAGGAGAACTCTCTGCATCTAAAACATACTCCATGGATGAAGATGGATGATTAGAGGGTGGATCTTAATTTTCTTGGTTTCTTAGTTATTGCCCAATTAAAACCATGCAAATAAGGGAAAAAGAAAGATACAAGTGATCTCACAACTCAAAAGAGAAGCAATCAAAATAAAAAGATCTCAAGGAAAACAATGCATATATTAATGTGCATTAAAATCCTATGATATTTTGTTATCTCTCTTTAGAATCATACCTTAGTTTTAAAGAAGTTATGAAGACAAACTTGGGCTTGTGGAACAGGTACTAGAAGAAAATATCTAAGGATGATTTTAGGTAATTAAAAGTCTTTCAAGATCTATACTATAACTTGGTACATGTCTTGATATTGGGGCTACCCCCTCATTTCACACACCACAATAATAATCATATTGGGTACTTAGCCAAAATACATAGAGTTGATAGAGATTATACTCAGCCAGTGTACTAAGTTGGTTCTCTCTTTGGTGATGAAATATAATTAGGATAGTCGAAGAAAGGTGACTACTAGGTGATGAAATCTCAGTCAGGCCTTATGTCAATATTTTGATGTTTAATTAGATGTGTGGTTTGGTCTTATGTGTGTCGAGATAATTGAGACTGTGATTAATTTACTTAATTTAATCTAAGCTATGTGGGCTAATCAATTCAAGAAAACAATGTATGTAGTTAGTTTTAAGCCTACAATAAATTTTGATTTCATTCAAATGAGCATAAACCCAGAAGAAAAATCACCTAGATGTAACTAGGTCCCATTAGGCATGCCAAAAATTTTCATGTAAATTTTGCTTATTTTATTTAGAAAGAAAGTTGTAAAACTTGAAATAAGTGTGAGGTTAGTAGATCCTAATATGTTGTGCATGCTTTGATCTAGATGATTGTGGAGACTCCTTTTTATTTCGAGATGAATGAACTATAGATAAGAAAGTACTAACTAAATGATTGATTAGTTGGATAGTAGGGTGGATTGCCTAACATGAACTAGATCCAAGAAGCATGATATTCCTTGGAGGCTGTCAATCCACACTTTTAAAAAATTAATTTTTGAAAATGATAAATGAATTACCTACATAAATAATAGAAGATACTGAAATCAAATACAAGAAGTTCTTGAGAATAAATAAGTACTTTGACTAATTACAACAATAAATGATTAGATATTGATGCTAAATAAGTTAGACATGGTTCATAAGGTTGATTGATCCTCTGTGATAAGAGAGAAATTTAGGAAATGGGATTTGGTTAGATTCTGATAAGGCAAATAAGCTTACTATTGAAAATGACAAACATAAACCATCAATAGTTAGGGTAAACCATCAATAATTAATGACTATCAATGGTTAGGTTCAAACCATCAGTAGTTGGGAAAGTATCAACATTTACTGTACGATCTATTTTGGAAGAGAATTTTGGCTGGGAAGGTTATAGGAGGGTTCTATAAAGTTATCTTGGGTTGGATGATAGTTACAAGATAGAGGGAAAGTGATACAGGGAATGACACAAAAAAACTAATTGTTGAATCCTGATAAGGAATAGATACTTAGATTTATTTTTGTTGATCTAAAAATGTTAAGGTTAGATGAAAGATTATTAGATATCTTAGAGCAATTTCGGAAGAGTGACAATATCTTGGTTGTTGATTGATGAATTGTAGCAAAAATTTTGACCTCTGTCTTGGAACTATAAGATAGAAGAATACTTGCACAACAAGCTTTGATATCTTACACAATAAGTTATGATAATGATTATTGATGATATTTCACCTCCTCTTCCTCTCTTAATATATAGGGAAGGGAGGGGTGAAACAATAAGTTCAACAAGGTGTCTAACACGATGTCTAATTTTAAGCTCAACATGCATTGATTGTGTGGATGGCTAAAGCAACTATCATTAAAAAAGCAAGCTGGAGTTTGAGTATTAATTAACCCTTGAGGTGGTTAAGGGCAAACCATTAGTGGTTGAGGTTAATTATTGATGGTTAAGGGTCGATCATCGATGGTTGAGAGGGAAATGTTAAATTGGTATAATTAGCCATATGACTTATTTTTGGTGGTTGAAAGGTTGTGAAATGGTCCCAAGGGGTGCCCAAAGTGATCTAAGGTTTAGTAAAACAACTGATCCATAGTGTGTAGTTTTATAGTGTCTACATCCATTTGAAACATGAAAACTTCCTTCAGATCCAAACCTTAGATTATGAAAAAACTACATTTATATGTCATTTATGCCACCAAAGTGGCCATTTATAGGGGGTATATCATCATATAATCAAGCCTAAAAATAAAAAGGACCAGTATTCTCATCCTAAAGGCTGGTAACCATATAAGCACACTTTTCTAGTTATGGATGTAATCAATTCTAAAGATGGCACAAGGAAGAAAGAAGGCTTAGATTTTATTGGATAATTGACTATGGTTGATTCTTATTGCCAAATGACATATACAATTATTTCTATAGGGGTGGTATCAAGAGATCACATGAATATTAAACTTCTAAATCTGATAATAATCAATGTTTGTTTAAACCTTAACATAATCTTGTGTTTCTAATGGTTATTTATAGTCCAATGGATTTTGGTCAAACAATACCAGTATATGAGAATAATATTTATATCATTGAATATTTATATATTTATTTAACCATAAATGGATCCAACATTTTAAACTTAACCATAAATGGCTACAACATTTCAAACCTTAACCATAAATATATCCAACATTTCAAACCTTTAACTTAACATAAGTAAAGATTGTGATGGTTTTGTAATAAAAAATTAAATGGTATAATTGAAAATTTCAAGTTTTTATATCCATAAACAACATAGACATTTGTCTTATCATTTTTATCATTCACTACTATATATATCTCCTTTAAATTTTAACCTTCTATATAAGAATTCACTCAAATTATAACATATTTCACTACCATTAGAAAACCATTTATCTTCATGGAATCTTTTAACTAAATGCCTAACTACTTTATTTCACCCAATTGTACAAAATAAATATTTTAAATCATCAAAAAATATTTTAGCTTGTTTATGTATATATTAAAAAAATGCTTGTTTTAGCCCTTGAACAAACAGGGCATGATCCAATAGAAACTATCCAAGACTTCATATGATTTTTAATACATCAACTCAGCTTATAATATTTGTTTCTCAATTACTAAGTTAAATTATGGGAAGCTTCATAGGTTATCAAAGTGATATTATATTTAAGTATTGCATACACATGCTAATAGTCTAAAAAATATTTATCAAACCATTAAGAATGAGATCTATGGCATGTGCATACTTGACATGCCTTATAGTTATCTATAATAAATTATTCAAATTCTTTTAGAGTATGTGCATAAATAGAGTTACATTGATACAAGGATACAAATGTGAGATACATAGATTATAAATGAGTGTAATTTAGAAAAACATGTGTGTTAAGTTAAGTGAATTATATCAAAAGGTAAGCTCATGAAAGTTTGCATTCAAGGTAGAAAATATTGATAGCCATTAGCTCATGAAATTTTACAATCAATGTAGCAAATATTTTATAAGTAGATGTGGTGTATCTTGGACCTCTCATCCAAAGAGTGTCAATTGTTTTATCATTGTGTTGAAATATTTCATTTCCAAAATTCCTACATCAAAATAAATTCATCAACTACACTATATGACGAGCAGAAATTCTATGTTAGGTTTTAAACATCCAACTATAAGTCAGTGTAGTGTCATGTTGACCTTTTATTTGGATGTTTTAAGGATATGACATTTGTATCTATGATTATAATCCATAGTATGCATCAAAGTTATATATTTTATAAGATAAATTAACAAACATCCCATGAACATGAATAAACCACATCCCAAATTCACCTATAATGAAGGTAAGGAGTGTTATACACAATTTACACATGATATATAATGCCATTAATTTAATATGCATGTTATTTATTATGAAAATATTTAATGTAAATAATAAACATCAATAGAGATAACATAGATAAAATCAAAATTAAATATCGTGGATGATTACACCAATGAAACTCCACATATATCCATGTCAATGAGAGTTGACTAAGAAAAATCCATACATATCTATTAAGTTTAAAGATATTTTATTTATCCCTCATGTGTATTTATAAATCTTGAAATAACTTTCATGCATCCCATTTCAACCCCCTCCCTATCTCCTGCTTATCCTATCCTGTGCTCATAAAATTGAAACCTATCAAATCCATTCGTACATTCTTGGTATTTTTTTTAGTCCAATTTAAAATCAGTTGCACCGATCCAAACCTTACACTTTTTTTTATATCCCTTTGATTTTGGTCATGCATGCCAATTTTTTTAAAATCTTCAATTTATTAATATTAAAATAATTTGATGAGGTAGTTTATTTGATCATCTTACACATATCGAACACATTGAGCCCATATTATATGTTTGATGGTATTAGTATACATTCACATATTATAGTTAAGTTCACTTCAAACCCTCCTCTTCACAATATGTACATCCTATTATAGATAAATACACTTTACAAACATACATGTGAAGTATTATATTTCCATGCCATAAATATATCTAGGTCATAATCTAGTTTATCATGAACAAAGCCACTATATGAGTATAATATTGATATCATTGAACATTTAAATGTTTGTTTAACCATGAATGAAATCACATACTCTCATATTTGAATTGGTAGATGAAGGATAAAATTTTGTGATGATTTTGTATTCAAGATTTAAGGGTACAATTGAAATTCACTAATTTTAAGATTTTGCATCTCTCGATCACATACAAGTTTGTCATTCACTTCTATATCTATACCCATTAAAATTGAACCATATTTATAAGAAATCACATAAATTTTAGAAATTTTTGTTCCCATTAATATTTTTGGAATATTTTAACTAAGTGAAAAACTAAATCTTATTTCATGGACTTATAAAAAATTAATATTCTAGAGCATAGTGGTATCTTTTAGATATTTTCTTAATACATAAAAATAATGTCTCCTTTAGCACCTAGAGAAATAAGAAACTATCATATAGAAAAAGTATCCAAAATTAATAAATTATATCCAAACAATTCAAGTAGATACATCATCTCCACTAAAGATATTACTAGAAAGACATAACCAAACTTTACTTATAATTAAAATTATTTTTTGAAAGCCATTGTGCACTTGTGTTATTACTTTCGTAAATCCTTATTGGTTCACAAAGCTTATTATCACATCAGAAGTATTGGGAAATTTTATTTGTAGGTTTTTATTTATTCTACATACATAGCATATTTGAAGTCCTTTAACACTAGAGTATTAATGTGAAACTTGAACTATAAAAGATTAATAAATTTGTTTTTGGATCATTTTTACACAATCGTATAACAATCAAGATGTTGTGCACCATTCTCATAGGTTTCATTCCCATAGAGTTTATATTCAAATTATTGTGACTTGAATTGAAAATTAGGAATTTCATGTAACTTTTTACCTATACAATTTTATTACAAGGTCGTGTAAAGGATGAGATACTATCATGGTGTGTTACAATATGATTTGTAATGGATCATCAAGATTGTAAAACACATTTAATGATTTTGGTGCACAATAATGTATTATGGGAATGATGTGTTATGAATTCTTGGGAATGTATGTTGTATTAAATTATTAATGTAATTAAGTGGATCTTGTCCTTATGTAAATGTGCCCTTATGCTTGTGTTGAGAGCTTACAATGTGTTGAGTGTTTTTTAGGAGAGACATATAGAAAAAAAATTAAAGACCAAGATTTAGTAAGTAGAGATCTAAAGATACATTGTGGTAACATGTCTCATTTGAGATTACATTATGTTCTAGTGTGTGCAAGTAGTGTTTTTATTATTAAAATTAAATAAATAATGTGTTTTTTGTTGTATTTTTTTGCATTATATTTACACATGTTTAATTCTTAAGGTTGTATGGTCTAATGCATCTCTTTATTGACACCCATGATTGTGATTGCATCATCTAATATTATAGAAAGGTTTATTCTTTTTGGGTGAGTACATTTATAGATTATATTTTTTGCATTTACAAGTGTGGGAAGAAAATAAAGAAGGAATATTTCGATAGAGTGTGTTGGGTAGAAGGTGTAGTTATTTTTATTTGATTCCAAATAAATTACACACAAAATATGTTTTTTTATAATATTTACAAGAGTGTATAGAGTGCTAAGACTCACGAACTTGGTTGAATTGATGATAAATATGCAATAATCTATTTATTAAGACCCATGATCATGATTGCATCATATAGTATTAGAGAAAGGTTTATTACTTTCAGGGGAGTGCATGTGTAGATTATAGATTTTGCATTTGTGAGTGTTGGAAGAAACTAGAGAAGTCATATTTGAATAGAGTGTGTTAGGTAGAAGGTGTAGTGATTTTTATTTTATTACAATGAAATTACATACAAAATATGTTTCATTATAATATTTCCTAGAGTGCATAGAGTGCCAAGACATAAACTTGGATGAATTGATGATAAATATGCACTCTTATTTAGAAGTTTATGGATAATGTAATATGTTGGGTTTTGTAGTGGATGATGAAAGAGAAAAATAAAAAAACATTATAATTTCCTATTACCAAAAAATAAAAGAGGACTATGGTCTTGAAGAGATATTATTGTGTGTAGTTGTGAGAATGAGTAGTAAGCTTGGCATTCCTAGTTACTTTCACATAGTTTGTTTCTTTTTTGTAGTCAATAATATGAATAGGTAACTATATTAAGCATGAGGAAACTTGTGAACCTTTGTGTAAGTTCATTTGAGAGGTTTTGTACAACAATGTATTTTAAATAATTTTTTATAGTTATTACAAATGGGAACTTATTGCACATTTAGGATATCTATGATCTATTATGATTGTATAGGGTCATGTGTTTTTGCATCACTTGTGTTTCATGAAAGAGTTAGGAATAGATATAGCTATTGGAAAAGTCATTGTAAATTTTCAACTAATTCAAATTTAATGTCTTAAATCTAGGAAGGTTGTTTGAATTTCATTTAATATGATAATGTGATGCCTTATCAGTGTGTTATGTTATATGATATTAGAACAATGTATTCATTTAATGATTTGGTGTGTTGTTGAGAAAATAGTATATGTAGGGTATTATGTGGATATATAAAATACCATAAATTAGTGTGATTGGGTTCATCAAACCTATGGGATGAAAGTATAAAATTTAGTTATTACTAAAAATAGTTACTAGAGATCCTAACAAAGATTTGGGGAAGGACTAAATGGTTTAATCACCTCCATTTGATGACTTGGGGTAACACTTCCATGTATTTTAACCTATGGGTTGTATGTGCGTGTGTTTTCAATTCAGATTTTGATAATTGTGAATGTTTTCCTCTTGTGATTAATTTGTTTTTCATGTTGTTTTTATTCTATTGTGTTAATTATTTTTTGGTTTGCATAGTCTAAGGCATCTCTTCTTTGATATGGTCCCCAATCGTGATTGCATCAAGAAAGTTCAATAATAAAAAAATCATAGGGGAATTTTTTGGTCTATAAACTAGTATCATAAGTGAGGTTGATGTATCTACTTTAATTATTTATAAATCATAGAAAATCCTTAAAATTTTCTATATGATCTTTTCTTATTTATCGAGGTGAACATTATTTCTATACATTCATAAAAGAGATAAAATATCTCTTTCTCATTTATATTTTATTATCTTTATGATATGATGAAATCATATTGAGTTGTGCATTTAATTAAGAGATTGTGCCAATATTAAGGACATTATAATGGCAGATAAAACTTCTAAAGTTTGTGTGAGTTCCTTTGAATATAGTTTAGTTTTAATGATGATAAATATTGAGGTACACAAAAAATATTAACTTCTATATCTCTCTCCATTAAAAATGAATCACATTTATAGGAACTCACATAGAATTTAATAGTTTTCATTGTCAATCCAATTCCATTAATATTTTAATTAAATGCACAATAGGATCTTATTTCATGGATTTATAAAAAAATAATATTCTAAATCATAGGAATATCTTCTATATATTTTATTAATACATAAAAATAATGTTTCCTCTACCACCTCAAGAAATAAGTTAATACCACAATAAAATTATACAAAATATTATATTATATCTAAATAATTTAAGTAGATACATAAGATCCACTTATGATATTACTAAAAACTAGAACCTAAATTCACTTCTAATTTAAATTTATTTTGAGCAAGCCCTTGTGTGTTTGTGTTGTTAATTCCATGAAACCTTATTGGCACACATATCTTATTATCACATGAAAATTTGATGTGGCATGAAAATTACTATTCATGTTACACTATTCATGGAACACTATTCATGATGACATGGTGGATGATGATGAAAGATGGTGATAAGGCTTATTTATGATGTGGAGGCACTAGTCATCTTGGTGAGGTGTCAAGGACACTATTCTTGATGTCACTATTTGATACTATTTGGTACTATTATTTACAAGCTCTATTCCTAATTGGTACTATTCATGATTGGCATCAAATACTATGCTAGATTGCCTCGGTGGAATGGTGTGTATTTTAAATGGGAGAGTGGTCAAAAAGGAAGATCAATAAGATTTTTGAGGTTAGTGATAGTGCGAGACAAATTTCACTATTCTAAATTGGAATCTCCTTTCTCTTTTGACTAGCCATGTGACAATCATGTGAGGTTGGTGATTTTTCCTTGGTCCTTGGTCATTATTCATCCCATGTGTAATTATGGCATGGATTTATTGGTCTTCACTCCATCCTCTTATCATGATTCAACTGAAGTGGAGAATGTGGAGTAACATTCTTGGACCTTGATATTTTTTGGCATGTGAACTCATGTGGATTATGGGACATATCATTTTATTATATTCTTTTCTTTCTCATTAATTATATATATTATTATATTCATATTTGGCAAATGGAGGCTAGTTTGGGAACAAATATTGTGTGAAATCTTTGAAAATCCTCCTTGGCCTGAGATGTCAAGTATGTATGCGGATTTAAGGGAAGCTTATGGAAGCTTGTAATGAGAATAAGATTTTTTGATAAAGCTTTTGTAATTGTGAGGATATTAATGAAGATTTATTACATTTGTGATTGAATTCATGAGTTTAATTTGTGAGAAAGAGTGAGTTGTGGTTTGAGGCCACATCAAGTTGTATTAGAACTAAGGTATATGGAGTGTTGAATCCATCAAGTGGTATCAGAGCCACATCATTATTAATAATATGTCAAAAATCCATATACCTTAGATCTAATACCACTTGATGTGGCCTAAAATCACAACTCTCTCTTTGTCACAAATTCAACTCATGAATTCAATTACAAATGCAATAAATCTTCATTAATCTCCTCACAATTACAAAAAAATTATAAACAAAGCTTAACTCTCATTACAAGATTCCACAAGCTTCCTTTAAACCCACATAAATACTTGGAATCCCAAGCTAAGGAGGCTTTCCAAATATTTCACACAAGCTTTCTTCACAAACTATCCTCCCTTTGCCAAAAATGAATACAATCATATATATAATTAAGGAGAAAGAAAAGGAGACAATAATTGCTATGTCCCACAATCCACATGGGTTCACATGCCAAAAAAGAGCAAGGTACAAGAATTTTATGCCACATTATCCACTTCAGTTGAATCATGATAATATGATGGAGTTTAGATCAATAAATCCATGCCATAATTCCACATGGGAGGAATAATGACAAAGGACCAAGGAAAAAGTTCTAACCTCACATGCTTGTCACATGGCTAGTCAAAAGAGAAAGGAGATTCCAATTTAGAATAGTGAAATTTGTCTCCCACTATCACTAACCTAAAAAATATGATCGATCCTCATTTTTTGACCACTCTCCCATGGAAAATTCACCTCATTCCACCAAGGCAATCTAGCATAGTGATTTGATGCCAATCATGAATAGTGCCAATTAAGAATAGTAATAATCAAGAATAGTGCCAAATATTAGAAAAAATTGACATCAAGTATAGTGTCCTTGAAACCTCACCAAGGTGACTAGTGCCTTCATGATGTAGAGGTTCCTTTGAAAAAGTCTCAATTTGTAACTCTTTACCAAACACCCTATGCTTTTTACCCCTTCTACTAGCCCAATTTTCCCAATTTTCTTGATTGTACAAAAAAGATTACAAAGTTTTTGGAGAAAACAATTATATTCCTAAGTATAATTTATTGAAACCTACCTACTTACAAATTTTTAGGATCCAAATCCACCTATAGATCTCTTTTTAAGTCACTACCCTTCCCCAATTAGGCTTGCTCAAGCCTAAACACAAAGCAATCATAAAAATACTATCATAATGACTTAATACCCACTCAAAACCATGAAAATAAGTTTAAGCACTTCAAATAGGCTCAAAATACAAAATTTGAGTAATTTTGGATAGTGGTAATTAAAGATATTGAAGAAACCCTAGTTTAAGGTTTGTAAGGGCCTAAGACAACCCAATAGCACACAAATTTCCATTGTGGGCATTCTATTGGGTTTCAAAGAACCAAATTTGATTTGATATGTATTTATTGACCTTGATCACCTTTAGAAATCATTATAACTCAATTAAATATCAACTTTATAGGGTTTCCAACTCGTTATGCACCTGACTGTGTATGAAAATAATAGCCTATAGGACTGTATTCTTGGGAGACAAGTTTAACATCTTAAATTAAATTTCAAAGGTTAAAAAATAATCAAAACACATTAAAAATAATCAACATAGTTTCTCATAGAATATTTCAATAGGTTGTTTAAATGTTTATGCCTACTACAGGATTATAAACCTATGCATTAAGGTCTGCTACAAGAAAGCAAGAATCTTTACATAAGTTATCAAAAAACAACAATTTCTTGTCTATCCCTCAAACACATTTATTCTAAAACGAAATGCAATAACCTATATATATACTTAAAACACCTTGTATATGGATTCAATGATCATTATTCAAAGGAACCAATATACAGTCTATTCCACAATGAATGTTCAAGAAATTGAGATCAGTTTGTATACACAAAAGAATGTCATATGCCTTTATTATTGTTTCATGTAATTCATAATCAAAAATACATTAAAATAATTCTTAAATAACCTATATAAAAATCATCTAATTCCTTTGATCATTTGTCTAGGAAAGCACAATTATGTAAACAAGCTTAAATTCTAAAATAGGATATGTATCATCTCCTTTAAGAACAAGGGTCTTCTCCTTTGTATTACTTCCAATATTTATTCATACAAACATGAAATAATGTATATATTTTGAACTTATCACCTTTTTTATGAAAGTAATCAAGTGTAACTACCTTGGAGGAGTCTTGTCAATGGTTACATAACAACTTTGAAAGGTGACCAAGCACCAATGTTGAGTTTCAAGGACCATACCAATTTTGGCCCTTAGCCATGATTCAAATGGTCTCAAATGAAATTTAAAACATGTTTAAATTATTTTTAAAACCTCACCATACCCCTGCAAGTCCTAAACACATAAGAAAATTCAAAATTTTGAAAATACTAGTTTTGGTGGGAAAACCAAAATTTGAAAATTTAAACTAACTAGATGCTCTCTTAGACTACCAAATTGAAACCTAAGCATTATTTGGGCCTAATAAGGCCATAAAAGTCATTATTCAACCTAAATTAATAAAACAAACCAAAATTTTGACAAAATGGTTCCCTAAGAGTGATGCTCTTGCATCATACTCCCAAGGAAAGGAAAAAGAACTCATGGACTGCTGTCCATGAGTAATTCTAGATTACTCCCTTGATTTTATATGTCATGATAAATTATCCACATGTAATCCTATACTGGATGATTCTTCCATTTGACTAGATACTTGACATATTGCTTGTCTCTAGTCCTCTTGATGACCTCTTTGTCTAATATGCACTTCATCTCCTCTATCTTGGCCTTAGGTAATTGTCTTGACCAATATGGTCCTACTATAGCTACATAATCTACTATGTTTCCTCATTAATTTCCTTATTTATAAGGGTATAAGTATGAAACATTAAATATAGGTGAATTCTAACTCCACTAGGCAACTCTAATTCATATGAATTATTTATAAACTTCTTGAGAATCTTGCAAGGATCTATCTTTTTCATATTCAACTTATTATATTAACCCCTTGAGTACCTTTACTTCCTAAGATGAGATAAGAATAAGTCCTCAACCTATAAATTCACTTATCTTCTACTCAAATCTGCCTGTTTATTGTACTTGTCAACACTAGACTTCAAATGCTTTCTTACCTTTTCATGTACCTCTTTCATTTCCATTATAAACTCCTCACCTTTAGTACTTATCTTATCCATATGGATGATGTCTCTAACCTAAAATAAAACTATAGGATGTATGTGATAGATCACTTGGAATGGAATCATACTAATGCTCCTATTGGTAGAATCATTGTAATCAAACTCTACTTGAGGTAACACAAGATCCCACTATTTGGGATGTTCTTTGGATAAACACATCAATAAGCTCCCAAAGCTTCTATTCACAACCTAAATTTTACCATCTATTTAAGGATGGTAAGCTGGATTAAAACTCAAATTTGTGCCTATATTCTTCCACAATTTCCTTCAAAAGTGATCATGAAACTTGGCATCCCTCTATACTTCTGCTTGCATTCTAGGCCAATAGTAGTGCCTAGTGAGTAACTCTAATGTCTTGTCAAGTCCAAAATGGCCTATCATTCTTTCACTATGATTCTCTTGGATCATATTTCATCTTATAGATCTTTTGGGGACACGCAACTATACTCCTTTGAACAATAATCCATCTTGAAGTACATAATCCAACCATGGCTCCTTATTTAGTGTACTTGGGTGCTTGCATGCATGGTATGAATCATTTAAGTCTTCATAATACTCATAAAAATATTTGAGTGCCTCAATACCAACACTCTCTAACTGAATTTCATGCATCAATAAGACTCTCTTACTTAATGCATTTGCAACTTTGTTGCTTTGTCCTCGCTTATCCTTGATGGTGAAATTGAAATTTTTCATGTACTCCACCCATTTCACATATTTTATTCAACTTAGGATGATTAGAGATGAATTTAGGTGCATGATTATCTGTATACATTATGAACTCCTTTGGCATAATATATTGCCTCCATCTATTCAATGCTTGCACCATTGCATAAACTCCAAGTCATAAGATGAATACCTCTTCTTATCATCATTCAAAATTTCAATAAAATAGGAAATAGGTCTTCCCTTTTGGCTTAGGATAGACCCTATGGCTATAACACTTGGATCACCCTCTATTTGTAACACCTTATTAAAATATGAAAATGCTATTATGGGTTTCTCTATGATTCTTTGCTTCAAGTATTGGAAAATCTTCTTTGTCTTCTCATTCTACATAAAGTTTTCTTGTATCCCTTGATGGTGTCAATGATGGGAGAACATATTCCACTAAAATTCCTTATGAACTTCTTATAAAAACTTGAAATATAATGAAAACTTCTTACCTTTCCTACTGTCCTTGGTGTTGGCCACTCCATAAGTACCTTCACTTTATTCTTATCCATTTTCAGCATGCCTTGTAATATGACAAATCCAAGGTATAAAAGCTCTAATTTCATGAAATAAAACTTATTGAGGTTGATCAATAACCTCTCTTATTTCAGCCTTCTCATAACCGACTCAAAAAGATGATCCTCCTTACTTTAGATATAGATTAGTATATCATCTAGGTAAACCACTACAAACTTGCCTATGAAATATTTTATAACCTTATTCATTAATCTTATAAAAGTGACAGGTGCATTAGTAAAACCAAATGGAATGGCCAGCCATTCATAAAAACCTAAATTTGTCTTGAAAGTAGTCTTCCACTCATCACCTTGCCTAATTATTATCTGGTAATATCCACTTTTGAGGTTAATCTTAGAAAATTAGCTTTCTCCACTCAATCAATCCATCAAATCCTCCTTCCTTGGAAGTGAGAATCTATACCTTATGGTGATATTATTGATGGCCCTATAATTAGTGCACATCCTCCATTCACCTTCATTCTTTGGCATGAAAACTGTGGGCATTACACATGGAATCAAGCTCTCCTTGATCAACCCTTTGTCAAGCAAATATTGCACTTGTATTTTGATCTCAACATTCTCTTGTGGGGTCATATTATAGGCAGCCTTGTTAGGTATACTTGCTCCAGGTATAAAGTCTATATGGTGTGTTATGATTATCATAAGTGGTAATGTGTTAGGTAACTAATCAATAACTATATCTGCATACTTTTCCAACATTTATTGGATCTATAATGGCAACCCATTTATCTTAGTGGCTGTCATAATAGTGCTAAGCTTGATTACCAAAGAAAATATTATCTCTTCTTCATGCATGGTATTCAAAAACTCTTTTCCACTTACCAAAATCACATGTGAACCATCTTGTTGATCACTCTCTTCATCCTTCAAGGGAAAAAAAGTGTGACTAACTCCATCCTTCATTAAAGTGTACATATTCCTTCTTCCATCATGAGTATTTTGCCTATCATATTTACAAGGCCTTCCAAGAAGCACATGGCACACATCCATTGGGATTACATCAAAAAATACCTTATCCTTGTATGTTCTAATATGAAACTCTACCCAAATTTGTTCACTAAACAAGACTTATTGTCCCTTATTCAACCATGAAACCTTGTATGGAGTGGGATGATGTAGTTTATTTAGCCCAAGCTTGTTAACCATTTCTACTAAAACAAGATTATCTATACTTCCTAAATCAATGACCATTTTAAAAAACTTACCTTGGCATTTTCATGATGTCCTAAAGAGAGTATTCCTTTGTGGTGGATCCTTCTCCTTTGGTGGCTTGATCAACACCCTCATCATGAGAAATTATTATCCAATTTTAGGCTCTTCTATGTGTGATGGAGAGTAAACACTCTCTTCCTCACCTCCTTGTGCAATTTGATTTCTCCCTTAATTTCTTGGGCTTCTTTCTATTTGGTCCTTTGGATATTCCCATTGCTTATGGCCAAAAAACTTATTATACTTAAAACACTTTCCTACAAATCCATTTTTTCTTCTACCCCTAGATGAATAACCATCTCAATTAAAAGGTCTCCTACCTCTAAATCCACCTCTTGTACTAGTGGATTGTTTTTGTGAATTGATTAACTCACCTTGATGGTCTATTTATGAGAAATTTCTGCCTCCGTACTATCCTTTACCTCTAAAATTTATACCTCTTCCTCTATTATATTGATTATGTTTCTTATTCAACTTGTCTTCAACTTTGAGTAAAAATTGATAGCACTCATCTAATGTTCTTGGGCTAAAAAGTGCTAGTTCATCTTGTAGTTTTTAACCTAGGAAATTAAATTACCTTGAAATATTTTCTTTATCTTCATCAACATGACCTGACCTGATGGTCATCTTATAAAACTCCTCAGTATATGACTTCACAATAATTTCCTTTTGCTTCAAATTTTGCAATTGTCTAAACAAGTTTGTCTCATAGTCACATGACAAAAACTTGCCTTTGAGCTTGGAAAAAATTATATCCCAAGAATTTATCTTGTTCTTCCCCTTATTTATTATCTCATCTTGTGTGAAGTAACACCATAATGAATCATTCCCCTTTAGTTTGGTTTTTACAAACTTGACCTTCTTCTCATCAGGTAGCTCCTCATACTCAAAATACTTATCTAACTCATTCACCCAATCCATGAGTTCATATCCATCAAGACCACACAAATAGGTGGGTAGTTATACCTTTTGTTTATATCCTTGACCCATGACCACCTTCATGAGTCTTTCAATACCCTGCTCTTTAGGTCCATCAACTATCTCTTCTCCCTCTACTTCCTCTTGGTCTTGTGGCTCATCTTCCTTGTCACTTAAGTCCTCTATTAGGACTCCTCTTATTTGGTTTCATTATACAATATTAAAACTATCATAAAAGATGAATCTAAGGTTTCTCATCTCTACTGACACAACATCTTAGTTTCTTTGGTTCCTTACAACACCTCCTCTATTCCTCCTAGGTGGCATCTTGATCCTTGTTCAGGCAATCTATCAAACAAGTACATATTATTCTATTTTACAAAGTATATTATCTCTCCAATTTGTTATTAGGTATATAATCTTGGATTTGATACTAAAATGTTGTAGATGTTACTTTTTAAAAGTCTCAAATTGTAACTCTTTACCAAACACCCTATGCTTTTGACCCCTTCTACTAGCCATATTTTCCCTATTTTCTTGATTATATAGAAAACATAAAAATTTTTTGGAGAAAAAAACTATATTGATAAGTAACCTTTATTGAAACCCACATGTGTACAACTTATTAGGATCCAAATCCACATATATACCCCATTTCAAGTCACTACCCTTCCCCAATTAGGCCTCCTCAATCCTAAACACAAAATAGTCATCAAAAGTCTATACTACTAACTTTGTACACACTCAAAACTATGAAAATAATTTTAAGCACTTAAAATAGGCTTAGAATATAAAATTTGAGGAATTTTGGATGGTTTTAATTCAATA
The DNA here is from genome assembly GCA_037957365.1 of Torreya grandis. Classification (NCBI taxonomy): domain Eukaryota; kingdom Viridiplantae; phylum Streptophyta; class Pinopsida; order Cupressales; family Taxaceae; genus Torreya; species Torreya grandis. Next base: position 1,132,428 of record JARHVA010002969.1, on the reverse strand, counting down.
TATTGAAGAAACCCTAGTTTAGGGTTTGTAGGGGCCTAAGACAACCCAAGAGCACAAAAATTTCCATTGTGGGCATTATATTGGGTTTCAAAGAACCAAATTTATTTTGTTAGGTTTGTCTAGACCCTGAGAACCTTTCCTAATAATTATAACTCCCTTAAAAGTTAACTGTATAGGTTTTCTAAATAGTTATGCACTTGAATGTGTATGAAAATAATAGCCTACATGACTGTATTTTGTGGAGACAAGTTTAACATCTTACATTCAATTTACAAGGTTGAAACATAATCAAAACACATTCAAAAGACTCACCATCATGTCTCATAAAATATTTCAATAGATTGTATGAATGTTTATGCCTACTACAAGATTATCAACTTGTGCATTAAGGTCTACTACAAGAAAGCAAGAATATTTACACAAGTTCTCAAGAAGCAATAGTTTCTTGTCTATCCCTCAAAGACATTTATTCTCAAATAGAATCCAATAACCTTTAGATACACTTAAAACACCTTGTAAATGTATTCAATGATCATTCTTCAAAAGAACCAATATACAGTCTATTCCATAATGAATATTCAAGAAACTGAGATCAGTTTGTATACACAATAAAATGCCAGATGCCTTTATTATTATTTAATGCAATTCATAATCACAAATACATTCAATGAATTCTTTAAGAACCTATGGAAAAATCATCTAATTCCTTTGATCATCTATCTAGGAAGGCATAATTCTACAAATAAGCTTAAATGCTAAAATAGGATCTGTATCATCTCCTTCAAGAACAAGTGTCTTCTCCTTTGTATTCCTTCCAATCTTGATTCATACAAACATGAAATAATGTCTATATTTAAAATTTATCACATTTTGTATGAAAGTAACCAAGTATAACTACCTTGGAGGAGTTTTGACAATGGTCACATGAAAACTTTGAAAGGTGACCAAACACCAATGTTGAGTTTCAAGGAATATACCACTTTTGGCCCTTATCCATGATTTAAAGGGTCTAAAATGACATTAAAAACATGTTTACATTCTTGTTAAAACCTCACCATACCAATACAAGTCCTAAACACACAAGAAACTTCAAATTTTTGAACATACTAGTTTTGGTGGGAAAACCAAAATTTGAAAATTTAAACTAACTAGATGTACTCCTAAACTACAAAATTGAAACCTAAGAATGATTTGGGCCTTATAAGGCCATCCAAGGCATTATTCAAACTACATGAATGCAACAAACCAAAAATTTGAAAAAATGGTTCCCTAAGAGTGATGCTCATGCATCACTTGACATCATCAAGAAGACTTATCATCATATTTCATCATCATTCACCATATCATCATGAATAATACCCATGAATAGTGTTACATGAATAGTAATTTTCCCACCACAACAAAATTATTGGGCAAGTTTGTTTGAAGGTATTTATTTATTGTACATAGAGAATGGAATTGAAGTCCCATGACACCAAAGAATTAATGTGAGACATGAACTAGTGAAGCTTAACATATCTTGTTCTAAATCATTTGTGATCTACTATATGACAAGAAAGATTTTACACAACATTCTCATAGGTTTTATTCCCACATAGTTTTTATGCAAATTGATTTAAATTAAATTTCAAGTTACAAACTTCATGCAACTTGTTCAGTGCATAATTTTATTATGAACCTATGTCCAAGATAACATCCTATTATGGTGTGTTACGCTATGATTTTTAATGTATCATTGAGATTGTAAAGCATATTTAATGATTGTGGCACACAATGATATGTTATGGGCATGTTGTGTTATGAGTTCTTAGGAATGTGTATTGTATTTATTTCTTAATGTAAGTAAGTGGGTCTTGTGCTATTTAAACACGTCCATATGCTTGTCTTGTTACTTCCATGAAATATTATTGACACACATATATTATTATCACATGAAAATTATTGGGAAAGTTTGTTTGAAGGTATTTATTTTTTCTACGTGTATAATGGAATTGAAGTCCCGTGAAACCAAAGTATTAATGTGGTATATGAACTAATGAAGCTTGAGAGATCTTATTTTAGAGTATTTATGATCTATTGTATGAAAATAAGGATGTTAGAAAACATTTTCATAGGTTTTATTCCCACATAGTTTGTTTTAAATTAACTTGCAAGTTATGAACTTCATGCAACTTGTTCACTACACAATTTTATTGTGAACTTGTATCCAAAATGACATCCTATTATGGTGTATTACGTTGTAATTTTTAATGTATCATCGATATTTTAAAGCATATTTAATGGTTGTGGTGCATAATGATGTTTTATGGGCATGATGTGTTATGAGTTGTTGAGAATGTGTATTGTATTTAATTATTAATGTAAGTGGGTCTTGTGCCTATTTAAACATGCCCCTATGCTTGTGTTAAGGGAAAATAAAATAATCAAAGAGTTTGTAGTGAGTTGAGAGTTTTCTAGGAGAGGAATATCTAAAATTTAAAATATCCTGAGTTATCAAGTAGAGATCCAAAGATATGATGTGGTAACATGTTTCATTTGATATTGAATTATGCTAGATAATGTGTGCAAGTAGTGTTTTAGTTATTGAAATCAAATAAATAGAGTGGTTGTTATTGCATTTTTTTGCATTATATTTATGAATGCTTAATTCTAAAGGTGGAATGGTATAAGGCATCCATTTATTGAGACCCCTGACCATGAGTACATCATTTACTATAAGATAGAAGTTTATTCTTTTGCATGAGTGCATACATAGATTCTAATTTTTTCATTTGCGAGTGTGAGAATAAAATAAATAAGGAATATTCCAATGGATTATGTTTGGTATAAGGTGTAGTTATCATTATTTAATTCCAAGTAAATTACACACAAAATATGTTTCATTTCAAGAATCTTAGAGACTATAAAGTGTCAAGACTCACAAACTTGGATGAATTAATGAGAAACACATAAGCTCATTTAAATTTTATGGATACCATTGTTAAGAGCTCACCTTTTTTTGATCTGATATACTATTTAAAAGATTATCATTATTGGTACTATTACATGACTAACTATTTCTTATTTAACTTAAGTTTGATTATAGGTTGGATTCGATGCAGTGATATTTGGACTACATGTTGATGACATGGCATGTTTTTATTTTTCACATGATGATTTTATAGATTATTACTATAGTTAATATTTCATTATAGTTTTGTAATTATTATTGATTATTTCATCAAGTACTACTAATGTACTTATATGGTTATAGGTACCATCTTATGAGTTCGATTGATGTTGGTAGCAATACATTGGAATACCAAGTGAATTTTGAGTAGTTGAAAAAGTTTTGATAGATATTCATGTTTTTTGATTTTATTCCCCACCATTGGATGATCTTAATTATTCATTGTTATATCACTATCTTGACATTTCACCTTATCAAGTTTTGTTGTGTAATATTTTGTACTATTTTGTATGATTGTTGCATGTTGGCTTGGAATCATTTTGCTTTCCATTATTATTATTTTGTGGCTTGAAAGAGACTATTCTCACCTCCATGAATAACTTGCCAATCCTTCTGTGTGAACTCTACTTGCTTGGACTTTGCTTTTTTTCTTGGACTTCTTAAAGACCTACCTAGGCCTAACCATGACATATTCCCCCATGGACTATTACCTAGACTACTTGTTAAAAGGTGGTGGCATGGTTATTTGGCTCGATGCCATACATATTTGAATTGAGTTTATGTTATTAATTGGTTTTATTAATGTTATTTTTTTATTATATTATTGTTATTATTTATTTGATTCAAACTTTCTATATGGCCATTAATTACTATTGAATTAATAGAAATTTTAGTTGAATTGCTTTAGGAAGTATTTGGAATCAATACAAGAGGATTTCTCTTTCCTCACATTGAATGTGGGCATTGATTTGGTATGGGGAGCTAGATAGAAGACATGGAGAGTTAGGTGGTGGATGGAAAGATTGGACGGGATTAGGAAGATTGATAAAAATGGAAGGAAATAGTGGGAAGTGCTCATCTGGTTTTTAACATAGGCTTGCTTTGAGATTTTCATCATGGCTTGGAGAACACAAGGTTTATTCATTTTATTCTAACTTTCTAGCTTTTTGTGTGATTTTTTGCCTTCTACATTTCTAGGTAAGCATTTTTAGACTGCATCTAGTTATTATTTTCTATTAAGGAAAACATTGAAGGAAAAATGGAGTCTACATATGCAACCAAAAGTCTTAGGACTTCCGGATGCATATCCAACACTCGATATGAATCAATTTTCTCATTTTACATGTAAATTTTCAAAATGGATTTTATATATGTTATCTAGTTTTGTATCAATTGTGTGATCATTTAGATCTTAGATTTTAATCATTTTATTATTGTGGATGCATGCTTTCATTCTCCACTTGAATGGGTTGATTGTATGCATTTTAAAAAGAAAAGCTTTGTGGGTTTTAAATTTTATTACCTAGTTGGGTGTTGAATATTTGATTGGATAATGGGTTCTAGGTTTCTTGATTTTATTACATGCATTGGATCTATTGTTTAGTTGGGCCATTTTGGTTAAACCTGTACTTGAAGTTTCAATACATATATATAGTTGTGTTTTTTTGGTTTATTTGAACTGGTATATTAAATAATGTGTCTTAGCCCTTGTTTTAAATCAAAGATATATATATATATATATATATATTGGTTTCATTGTATTTATTATGGGAATCATTGAAAAGGATGAGATTTTAATATTTTGGCATCGATTTCTTGGAACAAATTCTAAACTGATTATTTGTCAAAATGGGTCATGATACTATCACTGGTAACTGCATGTTAATATAGTTTGACATTGGTAAAATTTTGGAAATGTTTTGGGGTTTCCTTTAACATTTGAGAGACTATGTTTTTCTTATATATGAGTCTTGGATTATTTTAAGGTTGAGTTACATGTTATTTAGATGGCTTCTTTAAGTAAGATATTAAATTGGGTTCATTTGTAAAATGGTCGAGGCACCTTGTATGTGATTACAAGATAAATTATGCTTTGAAGTTGGAATTGAATGGGTTTATTTGTTATTATTTAACTAAATTTTCATATATATATATAAGGTAGTATGTGATTGCAAGATAAGTTATGCTTTGAAGTTGGAATCGAATGGGTTTATTTGTTATTATTTAACTAAATTTTCATATATATATATAGGTCGATTGGGATTTATTTATTTATTCATTGACTAAGTTTTATATGCATTGTGGGTTTTTGGAATGAAGTTTTTGACTAGGTTTTTAGTTGACTGTATGGTTGTTATACCTTTCTAGTTTTAAGTGATATATATATATATATATATATATATATATATATATATATATATATATATATTTGTGATTCTATGATGGCCCTCTGAATATTAACTAAACAATATGCTTTAAGTGGTTGTGTTGTGAGAAAATTCTATGCATTTTGTTTTGAATACATTTCTACGTGTGACTTAATGACCTGCTTCTGTTACGTTTTAGCATGAATATTAAGTGTCTATATTCTGCTAGAACTTTGAGGGTCTCGAATGAAGTTTGTTGGAATTTAATTTATATATATTTGAATATGAGGGTTTAATTTTGGACTTGAAAATGTTTTTGGTATGACAAAGATTGTTATGTCAATTCTAGTTTGCATATACGTGCATTGTTAAATGTCCATTGGAATGATTGAATATTATTTGGGATGTTGTATGATTGAGTTATATGTTGTGATTTTTATTTTTACTATATCCTTGTTGGGTCACCATTATCATACTAGACCTGAATAACTAAGCATTATTGGTATGCTTATATGCATGGGTTATAAATTTATAGGTAGGATATTAAAATGCTAACCACATACTTGGAGGGCTTCCAAGTTGGTTATTCTAAAAGCTATAGAAATGGATTTAGTTGTTTAATCCATTACTATATCCTTTATCAGCCTGTAATTAATTATATCCACTTCTAATTTATATTGATGATAGGTTGGTTATTCTATCTTACCTCAGAATGGTGATTGTTTGTCTTTCATTTGTGTTATGTTATTATGTTGGGATGTCTAATGGTTCATAATCTAACTTGCTCAAAACTCCCTTCTCATCTCTGGCTGCCGAAACCACCATCTAGCTGATGTTTGGGGTGGTAAGGGCCACTGATGGTTGGGCTCATAGGGCTAGTTAGGAGGGTTTGTTCAATTCAGTTACTTGCTACTCCATTCCTAAATGATCATTATGAACACATGAAGTAAGTGGTAATGAGTTATTTATACGTTCTTACTTAGCTGTTAATGTTTAATGTTATTTTATTCTTGAACATAGTTAGTATTCTATCTTGATTTGATATTGTTTAATTATTTTAGTGCTAACCTATGTTATTTATAGAACATGAGAAAATAATGAATGCTTTAAGTGTTTCTTTGTTAAGATGTTGAATTTGTTTATGTTTCAGAAGGTAATTCATTTTATATGCTAAGTTATTAAATGTTTAGATAGTTATCATTCCTATTTATAACTCAGAGTGTTCTTTTGATATTATTAATGCATAATTAATCTTTTTATTTGGTCATATGATCATGTTAGTTAATATGAGTAAAATTTTACTCAAGCCTATACATAGTGTTTACTTGATGAAGAAGCATACAAATTACATTTGATAAGTAACTTAGAGTTTCAATTTAATAATGGTTATCATTGATTAATTTAAATAAATACTTGTGAATTGGTTTATGTTTTATAACCTTAGAGGTTATATATAACATGTCGATCTCTTAGATGTTTTAGCTTCTCATGAATTATTTGGTCAATCTAATCACACTTGTTACTGGTGCATATGGAAAACATAAACGAAATATTTTCCTCTAATACACATTTTAGACATACTTAGTTATGTACAAAGGTATGTATATTGCATATATTAAATTTGAAAGTGTTTTTTTCATTCTCTCATTTAATTTCAAACATTTTATGGAAATGAGTAAAATTTATAAGTTGATTAGTTTATTAAAGGGCTGCCTAAAAATTAAATCAATTAGAAGTCTTAAATGAATTAATATAGAATTGATTTTTGAAACTATGATATATTAATCTAATGTATGAAATGAATTAGTTGAATATGGTATTCTACTTCATTTGATGTTGTGTAAATGAATGCTAGTTGTATGCATACTTGCTACCCTACGAACTGTATGTGCTTCCATCCCTTTTTTGTTGGCTAAACTTATTTGTGTTTTTACACCATGATATGCCCAACATTAATTTATAAAAGTTACTTAAGTGGACCATTTTATTTGGGTTCCACTCAACTTGAAATTGGGTTGAATTCCTATTTGAATGAGTTTTATACATTCAATTGTATGAAAATCATCTATTGTTTATGTACTTTTAAATCATCTAGTTCACTTAAAAACCTATTGAATAAAATCTTACAATGTACTTGATAAAATCTGGAATATGATACTTTATTCGTGATGAAATGTATTACCTTAGATGATAATGGAAAATATTATATAAAGGGAATTGTTTCCTTAAGGAATTATTTCTTATATGAATGAATTAATGGAATAATTGTTATCATTTCGATAGAATTCTAAGTTAAAGTATAATTGGAAAATATTAGAATATATGTGAAGTATGAGTTGAATATGTTATTTATCTTTAAACTTATAAATAATTGTATGATCAATGATTTTTTGATTATAAATACTCTTGCCTGTATTATGTTTTGATTTCATTGAAGGAATCTCTTATTTTATTATATCACATTGGTTATGCCAATATAATGTCATAACATGGATTTAATTATAGTCTATCCATGAAAGTTATTTGATGAATAACAATGTTGATTATAACTATATTAATATTCATTTAATCAAATAATGACATTCATGATTACTAATTGAGTGTTATGTAAGGAACATGTTGGCAATAATACGATGACCTTTAGGCCATAAGGTGACTAAACATATCAACCGATAACACTTAATAATTTATTGTGAAGCCTTAAGTTTCATTATGTTCTTATTTGTGCTCTATTTTAAGAAGTATTATCTTCTTTTGTATACTTAACATAAATCTGCATGTATTGAGTTGATTACTAATTGTTGTTTATTATCTACTTTTCTAAAATCATATTTTTTTATGAGATTAGATCAATAAAGTAACTTGTAATTTTAATGAAGACTTGTTTAACCTAAATGATAACATAGGTTATTAAAGTTATCCTTTTGGTTAGATGGATCATAAGATCTTAACCATCCTTGAACAAAACTAAAACCCACTAAGAAGTGTGAGGTATTTACCTAGAGTTAATGACCCATAAAATTGTCCTATGTGGAAGAATGAGTGCCACATATGGCACTTGGATCCTATCCATGTATGTATACATCAATACACCTTAAACCCCATAAACATCAATAAATGTAACATGATTCCCCATAACACCCTTTGTATGTAGTTACCTATAGCTAATTACCTTAGTTCACCTCCTTTGGTTCTTATTACATGTATGTGAGTGCATTGAATTTTTATCACTTGAATCAACAAGTAAAGTATTGGATCCAACACACATCCAAAAATGTACTCTAATATATAATTTCAATTTTTTAAAAGTTGTTTCATCTGATATCAGAGTAGTTTTATGATCTAGGGAACTTTAGGAATGAATATTTTATTTTTAAATATGTAACCTAATGAGTTATCACTTTGTAATTCTCAATATGGTTAGAACACAATTGAGTGGTGTCAAAATACATAGTAAGCCTTACAAAGTTAACACATTTAGGCTCTGAGGTAGAGGATGAGGTTGGGTTCATCATGGTCACATCCTCATTAGTAACCAAGAATATTTTCCTATAAATAATGTTGCAAACAATACCAAGGTTCCAAATGCTAATGAATTTGGTGGGAATATAATTGATAAGCATGAGGAGATATTTAATGGAATTTTGATATCCCTTAACACCTTGTAAGGAAGGATTGATAGCCAAGAACAAAGTTTGAAAAGTATTGAAGGGGTATCCCAAGAGGATGTAGCCAGATTAGAAATGGGACAAGTGGAAGGACTTATGATATAATAACTACCTTTGACCATAGTTGACCCACTCATCAAAGAGATAAAAAAGCTTCCACTACCTACCTTTTTAGGTGAGGTATCAAGTAATGCAACTGATGCATGGATGAAACACTTGCATAAATAACCTACACAACATGCCATCAAATATGAAAGCCAAGGTGCCAACCTACCAACTAGTTGGTCCCATAACATTATCGTGGAATCACCTTTGTGTCATTGAAGGATATCAACCCTTGAACCTATCTTGGTCAATTTTCGAGACATAGTTTCATAAAAGATACCTAAATGCCAATTATAAAGAGCAAAAAATCACTAATTTTTAGCTTCTAAAGTAGAACATGTTTATTATTGAATATGAGAACATGTTTTTAAATTTACTACATCATGTAAACTATATGCATGATGAGGAAACCAAGATTACTAAATTCAAACATAGTCTCAAGGAAACATTGATGCATGTTGTTAATATGATGAACCTAAGGACTTTGGTAGTAGTAATTGAATAATTCTACAAGGTTAAGGAAAAAAAGTCTTGCCAAAAGGCAAGATAAGAATTTAAATTGAATAGGCAACACTCTAAAGCTAAAAGTCTTTCTCCTATGAATAATAAATTTCAAAAATTAGATCAAAACCATAGATTTTCTAGTAACAATAAATTTTTTAACAAGTTTTCTAATCAAAACAAAAAATTTAAGTCCCAAAGATTGTCTAAATCTGATTCTTTTAAGAAAAAACAACATCAAAACAACCAATGTGGGCCTGCCATGAGTGATAATACTATTCTAGTAGCATCTTATAGATATTTTTGTTTGTTTGGAATGTGGTGATAACCACTATAAAAAGGACTATCCCAAACTGAAATCAGGACAAATAACCAATCATAGTTTATATGTTATTATTGATAATCAAAATGTTGACTTATAGGCCACTCCAATTGAAACTAGAGGTACTATAAATGGGTTTCACTTTACTATTTTAATTGATTTAGGTACAACTAATTGTTTTATATCTCCTTTTACTACTAAGTAATGTAAAATTGAACCTATTTGATAAGATAAGATTGGGAGGTTAAGTTTGGTACTGACAAAAAGGTGCTTATTTTTGAATGGTTGGAACAAGCTAAACTTTATCTTGGTGTCTTCAATACCAAGGTGAATCTATTACTCACATCTTTAGAATCATATGATCTCATTCTTGGGATGGATTGGCTGCATGAACACCAAGCTGAACTTAATTGTGTGGACAAAAGAGTGCAATACATTAATGACCTTGGGCAACTTGTAGAATTTTAAGGCATTTGAGGGCTTGAATGACATAAAACAATTTCATCCTTATAGATTAAAAGGGATGTTAGAAAGTGATTTAACCTTTACGTAGTCTAGCTTCAAGATTACCCAAAGAAAAGGAACTGGTTCACACATATTTTCTAATTTTGAATAAATTCATGGATGTCTTCCTGAGAAGCTACCTAGTTTACCACCTAAGTGAGAATATCATTTTTCCATTGATATAATTCTTAGATTGTCCCCTGCATCTAAAGCTCCCTACCACATGAATGTGGCTAACCTATAGGAATTAAAGGTATAGCTACAAGAACTTTTGGACAATAGAAACATCTAACCAAGTGTGTCTCCTTGGGGTGTTTTGATGGTCTTTGTTAAGAATATTAAGACTTTGTATTGATTACCTCTTACTTAATAAGGTAATATTTAAAAATCAATATCCTTTATGAAGGATAGATGATTTGTTTGGCCAAATGAAAGGTGTTGTATTCTTCTCAAAAATTGATTTGAGATCAAGGTAACATTAGTTGAGAATCAAAGAAGATAACATTCATAAAAAAACTTTTAAAACTTGATATGAGCATTATGATTTCTTGGTTCTACCATTTATCTTGACTAATGCTCATGTATTCTTCATGAATCTTATGAATAACATGTTTATAGATTTATTGGATAAGTTTGTGCTAATATTTCTTGATGATATTCTCATTTACTCTAAGAGTGAGTCTAAACATGATCAACACCATTGTTTAGTCTTGAAAAGACTAAGAAAACATAAGTTGTATGGAAAAATATCTAAATGTGAATTTTATGAATATGAAATTCATTATTTGGGCCACATTATTTCTAAGACTAACATTATTATAGATCTAACAAAAATAACATCCATACAATATTGGCTTACTCCTACAAATGTGCATGAAGTGCGCAGCTTCATGAGCTTGGCTAGTTATTACTGGTGATTTGTTGAATTTTTTTTATAACATAGCCCATCTTATTAATTATTTGTAGTGTAAAGACAATAAATTTGTAAGGATGCGTCAATGTGAGAAGGCTTTTACAATGTTGAAAGCGCTGCTAATAATAGCACCTATTTTTATCATTCTAGACCCAAACGGTAATTTTGAAGTATGGATCGATACTTGTAAGGAAGGATATAGAGGCATCTTGACTCAAGATGGTAAGGTTATGGCTTATGAGTCATGAAAAATTAAATAACATGAAAATAATTATCCTATGGATGATATGGAGCTTGCTACCATTATCCATGAGTTTAAACACTAGAAACATTTTTTATTGGGAAAACCTTTTAAGGTGAAGTCTGATCACTATGGCCTTGAGTACTTATTCTCTCAATATGATTTAAATGCACGTCAATGTAGATGGTTGGAATTTTTAAGCAATTTTGATGTAGACATATCATATTTCAAAGACAAGTAAAATCATGTGGTTGTTGCACTCAACAGACACACGTGTCTTACTACCTTGTCACTACTATAAGAATATTTTAGAAGTGTTATTTTCAAACAATATCTTGATGATAAATTATGCCATGATGTAAGAGTACATCTGGCTAACGAGTCTATAGAAAATAAATTTATTAATTTTTATGTTGAAACAAATGACCTTAGGCATAAAAATAGAATTTATGTACCCAAGTTGGGTGACTTAAGAAATTTTGTGTTAAAAGAAGTGTATACAACACCTTATTATGTTTATCTGTCATGAAGATGATACATGAGCTAAAAAGGCTCTACTTTTGGGTTGGAATGAAACATGATGTCACTAATTTTGTGGCAAAATGCTTGGAATGCCAATGGGTTAAAGCTGAGCATTGCCATCAAGAAGGGTTGTTTTACCCTCATGATATTGCAAGGGAAAAGTAGGTTGTAATCTCAATTGACTTTATTGTAGGGATACCTAAATCATGTAGCAAACATGATATAATACTTTTGGTAATTGATAAGGCCATTAAAGTTGGCCACTTCATTGATATAAATTTAATGGATTATGCTTCCATGTTTGTATAATGTTTTATGAAAAAATTGGTTAGAATTTATGGCATACCTAAAGTGATTATTTAATATCATGATAAACTATTTACCTCAATATTTTGGCATACTTTGACTACAGCCTTGGGAACACGATTGAATTTCAGTTCTTCATATCATTCAGAAACATATGGTCTAACTAAAAGGCTCAACCAAGTGGTTGAGGACATGTTGTGCACGTGTCATAGATTAGCAAAATAAATGGGAATATTACCTCCATTTGGTTGAATTTTCATATAATAATTCTTACCATTCTACAATATAGATGGCTCCTTTTGAGGATCTATGAGCATAAGTGTATAACTCCTCTTGGTTAGGATAGCTTGGAAATAAAGATATTGTTGGGCCTAATTTATTATTGAAATATGAAAAAAAGATGGAATTAATAACACAAAATCTGAAAGTGGCATCATATCAACAAAAGAGTTATGCTGATCAAAAGAGAAATCCACATGAATTCAGTGTGGTAGACAATTTTTTTGTGTATTAGACCACAAAAAACTTAATAAAATTTGGCAAAGCTTCTAAGCTAGCTCCACATTTTGTTGGGCCCTTTGACATTATGGAGAAGATTAGTCCTATTTCTTATTATCTAGCTCTTCCTCCTTATCTATCAAAGATTCATGATGTATTTCATGTTAATTTGTTAATAAAATATGTACCTGATCCATCTCATGTTTTGGATTGGACTCATTAACAAGTCATGAAAGAGGAAAATATTTAATCAGAACTAGTGAGAATCTTGGACCATTACAAAATTAAGCTATGAAACATAGACATACATTAGGTTTTGGTTTAATGGGACTTGCTAAGTAAAATAAGCACTACTTGGAAAGATGCACATATTTTTAGGCAGCATTATGTATGGTTGTTTGACTAGTTACTGGGATGGCTCCCTTTCAAAGGGGAGGATGTTACAACCTCACCTTTTTATGATATGATATACTATTTAAAAAATTATCATTATTTCTACTATTACATGAATAAGTATTGTTTCTTTAACTTAAGTTAGATTATATGGTTGGATTCGGTGTAGTGATATTTGGATTACATGTTGATGACATGGCATGTTTTGATTATGCACTTGATGATTTGATAGATTACTATTGTAGTTAATATTTTATTACAGTTCTATAATTATTATTGATTATTTAATCAGGTACTATTGATGTACTTGGATGTATGTATCATATTATGAGTTAAGTTGATGTTAGTAGTAGTACATTAGGGTACTAAAGTGAATTATGAGCAGTCGAACAAGTTTTGATAGGTATTCATGTTTTTCAATTTTATTCCCCACCATTGGATGATCTCGATTATTCATTGTTATGTCACTATCTCAACATTGTACCTTCTTGCATTTTATTGTGTAATATTTTTTACTACTATGTATGATTATTGAATGTGAGCTTGGAGTCATTTTGATTTATGTTAATTTTTTTTGTGGCCACAATAGACTCCTCTCACCTCCATGAATAACTCATCATTCCTTCCATGCGAACTCTGCTTGTTTGGAATTTTCTTGCTTTCTTGTAATTCCTAAAGACCTATGTAGACCTAACCATGACATATCCCCCCATGGACTATTACATAGACTACTTCTTAAAAGGTGGTAGCATGGTTATTTGGTTCGATGGCATACATATTTGAATTAGGTTTAGGTTGTTAATTGGTTTTATTAATATTAATTTATTTTATTATGTTATTGTTTATTTGGTTTGGTATTTCTAGATGGCCATTAATGACCATTATATTAATGGAAATTTTGGTAAGATTGCTTTGGGAAGTGTTTGGTGTCAATGCAAGAGGATTTATCTCTCCTCACATTGAATACAGGCATTGAATGGGTATGGGGAGTTAGATGGAAGGCATGGAGAGTTAGGTGGTGGATGGAAAGATTGGATAGGAGTAAAAAGATGGAGAAAAATAGAAGGAAATAGTGGGAAGTACTCATTTGGGTTTTAATATAGGCTTGTTTTAGGAATTTTTCATCATGTATTGGAGAACTTAAGGTTTATTCATTTTATTCTATCTTGTTGGCTTTTTGTGTGATTTTTTTACCTTCTGCATTTTTGGGTAAGCATTTTTAGATTACATCTAGTTACTATTTTCTTTTAAAGAAAATATTGAAGTAAAAATGGAGGCTACATATGCAGCCAAAAGTCTTAGGACTTTCAGATGCATACCTATCACTCGATATGAATCAACTTTCTCATTTTTCATGTAAATTTGAAAAATGGATTCTATAGATATTATCAAGTTTTGTATCAGTTGCATGCTCATTTGGATCTTGGTAATTAAACATTTTATTATTGTGGCTGCATGATTTCCTTCTCCATTCAAATGGGTTAACTGTGTGCATTTTTAAAATAAAAGCTATGTGGGTTTTAAATTTTATTACCAAGTTGGGTATCGACTCTGCTATTGGATGATGGGTTCTAGGTTTCTTGATTTTATTACATGCATTAGATGTATTGTTTAGTTGGGTCATTTTGGTTAAACCTCCACTTGAAGTTTCAATACATACATACATAAATGGTTATGTTCTTTTGGTTTATTCGAACTGGTATATTGAAAAATGGGACTCGATCCTTGTTTTAAATCAACTATATATATCGATTTCATTAGATTTATTCTAGAAATTATTGAAAAGGTTGAGTTTTTATATTTTAGCATTAGTATCTTGGAACAAATTTTGAAATTTTTATTTGTCAAATTAGGCCGTGATACTATCATTGGCAACTGCATGTAAATATAGTTTGAAGTTGGTAAAATTCTAGAAATGTTTTGGGGTTTTATTTAATGTTTGGTGACTATGTTTTTCTTATATATGAGTCTTGGACTCTTTTAAGGCTGAGTGACATGTTATATGGATGACTTCTTTAAGTAGTATATTAAATTGGGTTCATTTGTAAAATGGTCAAGGCACCCTGTATGTGATTACATGATGAGTTATGCTTTGAAGTCGGAATCGATTGGGTTTATTTGTTATTCTTTAACTACATTTTCATATATATATATATATATATATGTATACATATATATATGTATACATACATACATACATACATACATACACACACACACACACACATATATATATATGTATATATATATATATATATATATATATATATATATATATATATATGCATATATATATATATATGTGTATATATATATATGTATATATATATGTGTGTATATATATATATATGTATATACATATACATGTATATGTATATACATATATATGTATATGTATATATACATACATACATACATATATATATATATATACACACACCCACACACACACACACACACATATACAGACATACATATGCATACATACATACATACATACATACATACATATATATATGCAGGTAGATTGGGTTTTATTTATTTATTCCTTGATTAAGTTTTATATGCATTGTGGGTTTTTGGAATGAAGTTTTTGATTGGGTTTTTAGTCGACTGTATGGTTGTTATACCTTTCTAGGTGTAAATGATTCTATTGTATATTATATATATATCTTTGTGTTTATTTTATGGCCCTCTATTTATTAACTAAACAACATGTTTTAGGTGGCTATATTTTGGAAAAATTTTGTGCATTTCATTTTGAGTAAATTCCTACATGTGACATAATGACCTACCTCTGTTAGGTTTTAGCATGAATATTAAATGTCTATATTCTATTGGAACTTTGAGGGTTTTGAATGAAGTCTTTTGGAATTTAATTTATAAATATTTGAATATGAGTTTGATTTTGAACCTACAAGTGTTTATGGGATGACAAATATTATTATGTTGATTTTGGGTTCCATATATGTGCATTGTTAAATGTCTATTGGAATGATTGAATACTATTTGGGATATTGTATGATTGAGTTATATATTGTGCTTTTTATTCTGACAACATTCTTATTGGGTCACCATTCCCAGACTAGACCTGAATAACTAAGCATTAGTGGTATGCTTACATGCATGGGTTATAAATTTACAACCAAGATATTAAAAAGCTGACTACATACTTGGAGGGGTTCCAAATTGGTTATTATAGAAGATATGGAAATGGATTTAATTGTTTAATTTATTACTATGTCCTTTGGAAACCTATAATTAGTTATCCCACTTCTAATTTATATCAATGATGGGTTGGTTATTCCATCTCACCTCAAAATGGTGATTGATTATCTTTCATTTATATTAGGTTGTTTTGTTGGGATGTCCAATGGTTTGGAATTTGACTTGCTCAGAACTCCCTTCTTATTCCTTGTTTCCAAAAAATACCATCTAGTTGATGGTTGGAGTGGTAAGGGCCACCGATGGTTGGGCTCATAGGGCTGATTGGGAGGGTTTGTCCAATTTAGTTACTTTTTGTTCCATTCCTAGACAATCATTGTGAACACATGAAGTTAGTGGTAATGAGTTATTTATACATTATTAATTAGTTGTTAATGTTTAATGTTATTTGATTCTTGAAAATATTTATTATTTTATCTTGATTCGATATTTTTTAATTATGTTAGTGCTAACCCATGTTGTTAATGGAACATGGGAAAATAATGAAAGTCTTGAGTGTTGCTCATGGTAAGATGTTGATGTTGTTTATGTTTTAGAAGATAATTCATTTTATATGCTAAGTTATTGAATGTTTAGATAGTTCTCATTCCTATTGCTAACTTAGAGTATTTTGTTGATATTATTAATGCAAAATTAATCTTTGGATTTGGTCATATGATCATGTTATTTAATATGAGTAAAATTTTACTCAGGCCTACACATAGTGTTTACTTGATGAATAAGCATACATATTATATTTGATAAATAACATAGAGTTTTAATTTAATAACGGTTATCATTGATTCATTTAAATAAATACTTGTGAATTGGTTTATGTTTGATAACCATTATAGGTTGTATAGAACATGTAGATCTCTTAGATGTTTCAAATATGCATGAATTATTTAGTTAATCAAATCACATTTACTGCTAGTGCATTTAGAAAACATAAATGAAATCCTTTCCTCTAATACACATTTTAGACATACCTAGTTGTGCATAAAAGGTATGCATATTGCATTTATTAAATCTGAAAGTGTTTCTTTCATTCTCTCATTTAATATTAAACATTTTATGGAAATGATTAAAATCTTTAAGTTTATTAGTCTATCAAAGGAATGCCTAGAAATTAAACCAATTGGAAGTCTTAAATGAATTAATATAGTGTTGATTTTTGAAACTATGTTAAATTTTTATTTGATGAGGTAAAAGCTAGGTTTTATAGGGATGTAGAACCACCATAGTGTAGTACAAAAGTATTAACAAGCCATAAATAGGGGGAGGATCCAAAAATAAAAAAGCTACAGTACTATAACGAGAGTGAAAACTAGGATACCAGAAAAGATTTAGGAGAAAAGTACCTCTTGAGGGTCTTTAGCATCTTTAGGGTCCTTTATTGGAATGATCTATTTGTTCTTAGAAATATTTGGCCAGGGGTGATACCTAGGGCCTTCAACAGCTTCATCGGGGAGGATCATATAGGGATACTTTTTCCTTTTAACTTACATGGGGGACTTCTTAGTGTGGACCCCTGGAGCCCTAAGGGGGGATATTAAAACCTTAGGAGATTAAGAAGGGGATTGAGTGGGCTAGGCAGATTAAACAAAATCCTAAAGTATGGCTTGGGCCTATCTGTGCAAAGGGTTCTAATCCTAAATGAGTTTGGTAAGACCCATTCTTTCTTGTTGAACCTAAAGCTTTCCAACTACCATTTTTTCCTTTCCATCTCATTAGTCACAATGACTTTCCATTTCTAGGTTGTATTCACTAGAGTACCTACTTCAAGTGAGATAGGTGTCAGTTTGGGGATAAGGAACTTAAGGGGGAGGTCATCAGGGGAACATTTGATAAGCTATCTTAGGGGTTACGATTAGAGGTTTGGTGGAATCCCTTAATGGGATCCTCCATCAAGGAATCCTCCCCAAAGAAGGAACCCCAAAGGGGAACCTCACGACCATAAAGGGCTTGGCCATGCTTGACCATAAAGAGAATCAAGCCTTGGTGGAGGATAGGATTAGTGTCATTCACTTGATGTAGTAAGACTATGCTCTCGAGGGATTTTAGAAAAAATTAGGGAGACTAATTTTGTAACCAATAAAATGATTAAGAAATAGAAAATGGTCAAAAAATATAAGAGTATATTTACCTTCGAGCATCATGTAACACATGATTTGAATGCAAATGTTAGGCCAGTAGTATGGGAGGTCAGCCTGAGGAAAGCCTTTTTTGTCCGTCTGCACAAAGTCATTCATATCAAAAAAATGTTGCAGTAACTCTTATTATTTTTTTAAATCTTTGAATGCCTTGGTTCCTACACATGACATACCAATTGGTTTGCTGATGAAATCCTCTAAAACATTGATTGTGATGCCATGGATGGTCACTTTTTACTCATTCCAATCCATGACAAAATCATGGGCAATCTCAGCATTGTGCTCTATGAACTCAATGAGTCCCCCCCTTTTTAGATTCTTCCATATTTTTTTTGTTCATAGACATTCTTGTAGGAAATGGGTTCTAATCTATCTCTGTCACCACCCATGGAGATGGTGTGTACAGAGTCAAAGTGGGTAGAATGAAGTTTTTGGATGGGGTAGATTAAAAAAGATCAAGAATAGTTTGGGAATCATGATGAAGGCATGTTAAAATAATTAAGTCCCCTCCTTTTAGAATAAATATGGATCAACCTAATTAAGATCTTCCCCTTCTCGATAGGTCATACACATGTGTATAAATGATGTTTTTAACTCACATCAGTACCTTCAGCTCATATGACATTAAAAATGTTATCATGGATGCTACTTGAAACTATGTTAGCTTACTCTAATGTATGAAATGAATTAGTTTAATATGGTATTATAATTCATTTGATGTTGAGTAAATGAATGTTGGTTGTATGTATACTTTTTGATTTTATCCCTATAGACTACATGTGTTTTCATCCCTTTTTTGTTGGCTGAACTTATTTGCATTATTATACCATAGCATGCTAACATTAATTTGTAAAACTTCATTAAGTGGACCATTTTATTTGGGTTCCACCAAACTTGAAACTCAGTTGAATTCCTATTTGAATGAGTTGTATGCATTCAATTGTATGAAAATATTCTACTATTCATGTACTTTTAAATCATCTGGTTCACTTAAAAACCTATTGAATACAAACTTAGAATGTAATTATTTAAATTTGGAATATGATACTTTATTCATGATGAAATGTGTTACCTTAGATGATAATGGAAAATATTATATAAAGGGAATTATTTTCGTAAGGAATTCTTTCTTATACAAATGAATTAATGGGATAATTGTTATCATTCTAATAGAATTATAAGTTAAATTATAACTAGAAAAGATTAGAATATATGTGAAGTATGAGCTTAATATGTTCTTTATATTTAAACTTATAAATAGTTGTATGATTAATGATTGTTTGAATATATATACTTTTGGTTGTATTATGTTTTTATTTCATTGAATGACTCTCTTATTTTATTAGATCACATTGGCTATGATAATATAATGTCATAACATGGATTCAATTATAGGCTACCCATGAAATTTATTTGATAAGTATAGATGATTTGTGTCACGTGTTTATAATATTAGTAGTAGTAAAATAATATAATATAGCATATATGAGTGTATGCCTATGTATCATCTAATTTTTTATTTAAAGTGTATTTATGAGTGGAGTAGATCTTGGTGCTTGCATTTTTTTGTTACATAGTTATTTACCTAATATATTTGTAGCTAAAAAGAGGACATAAAAATGTTTAGGAAAGTTCTTTATGACTAGAGTAGAAATTTATGCTCACATTTTCTTGTTACATATTTATTTGCATGAAAAATTATTTGTAAGGAAAATGTAAAATTTAAAAAAATGTTTAGGACCCATGTAAAAATTAAGGTGAAACCCAACATAAATAGTGGTGGATGATAATTTTATACATATTATTTCCTTGAAAAACACTATCAATATTATGAAATAAAATGATCAAACACAATGCAAAACACATTTTACACACTTATCTATCCATTAGATGAAAATTAAAAATAATAATAGCAATCCAAGATTTGAGAGACTCAACATACAAGAAATAAAAAAGTATTACACAAGCTATAAAAAACACATGTTATTTAAAATTTGATTCTTGCTAAGGTTCCTGATAATTATTCACACAAGTCTATGGTGAAAAGTCTGATTTATGACCAATTTTAAGGACAATCAAACTATGAGAAACAC
This sequence comes from Torreya grandis, assembly GCA_037957365.1. Classification (NCBI taxonomy): domain Eukaryota; kingdom Viridiplantae; phylum Streptophyta; class Pinopsida; order Cupressales; family Taxaceae; genus Torreya; species Torreya grandis. The sequence goes on along the minus strand of JARHVA010002969.1, from coordinate 1,111,689 downwards.
CTTAGAATCAAACTATTGAAAATACCCTATGATCAATTTTTAAATACATTGATCCCAAAATATTTGATCTTATTATCATTATTATGAATTGTTGAAGCCTTAAACTGGTTAGTTTATGAAACATAGAGGCCTAGAAGCTTTTAGTATAAAAATACTTTTTTCAAATAAAATAAAAACCTCTTAGTCTCAAATACCCTCATTCCAACAAAACCAAATATAATAAGCTTGTGATAAAATCAAACTTAACCCCATTTTGAATGTATAATAAACAAACTGCCTTACCTTGCCTCATTAAAACCATCATGCCCTCTACTACACAACAACATGTAGAAAGGAAGTTATTGGATCAAAATTAAATTTATATCCAAAAAAAACAAAATGAATCAGTTTATTAGCATCAAGCAGTATAAGATTTCGTAAACAAAGAAAAAATGGTATATCATGTGAGTTAGCATTGAAAATGAGAACTAGATAACCTTAACCTTAGCATTGGTATTTTTATTATTTGGACGTCATGTGAATATGAGCCCCCTCTACCATAAATTATGATGTGCACTCTCCATAATGGGATATGCTAGGTAGATCCCCCTTATAAGTACAAGAAGGTGCCCTCCCTATGCCATCGACCTTCTTGGTCACCGATTTAACACAAATAAATTTAATTTGAAAATAGAATGAAAATAAAACATCCATCAATTTAGATATTTAAACTCTTGCATGGAAATCCAATGAAATTAGAAGGCATATGCCTTCACCACTTAGCCAAAGTGACATTGCATTGGATTTCTATAATTCTATCAATGCTAAAACTACATCTTTCTACATATATGTTTTCAATTATTTTTTTAATTTTTATATCCTAAAAATATTTAATATACACTTTCCTCCTATAAATGGGACTTAGAATACAACTCTATTTTATTATAAGAACACTAAATGAGGGATTTTTTTTGATTTTATAATCCCTATACAACCCAAAGTTATTCACGATACATAAGTCCAACTCAAGGTAAATACAATTTGTAAACACAAAGAGTTATTCATAATACATATGTTCTACTAAAGAGAAAAACCCTTTAAAAACACATACATGAATGAATGGATAGTGATTCCATTAATACTTGATTGGGATTTAGTTTGTTGCATACAATCCTTGTATATGAGCATAAGTGTTAAGCCATTGAATATATATATATATATATATATAAAATCATAAAAGGATCCAACATTTCACACCTTAACCATAAATGGATCAAAAAATTATAACCTTAATCATAAATGGATCCAACATTTCTAGATTTTGACTTAATAGAATAAAATGTTGTGATGGTTTTGTAATCAAACATTAAAGGGTATAACTAAAATTTACTTATTTCAAATTTTTGTATCCATCAAGAACATACACGTTTGTATTAAATTTTTTATCATTCACTACTATATATATATCCTTTGAAATTTAAATTAATGTATATGAACTCACACAAATAATAATATTATTTACTACCATTTCAAATCCATTTCTCTTTATGTAATCTTGTAACTAAATGTCCACCTACTTTATTTCACCCAACTATAGAAAATCAATATTCTAAATCATCAGAAAATATTTTATCTCATTTGTGTATACATTTAAAAAATGTTTGTTCTATAAATTAAAAGATAGGAAATGATCCATTAGAAACTACCAAAGACTCTTTATATGCTTTCTAATACATCAACTTGACATATAATATTCGCTTCTCACTTATTAAGTTGAATTATGGGAAGATTTTAAGGATGTCAAAGTATAGTATATTTAATTACTACATACTCATGCCAATTGTCTACCAAATATTTCTCACACCATTGAGATTTATATATATAGAAGGTGCATACTTGAGTTGCCTAGTAGTTATCTATAATACATTATTCAAATCCTCTTAGAGTATGTGCATAAAGAGAGTTACCTTTATGCAAGGATACAAATGTGAGATATATAGATTATTAATGAGCATGGTGCAACAAATTTTAGTGATAATTTAGGAAATTTATATCAAGTCATAAATTCCTAAAAATATGCATTCAAATTAGTATATATTGATAGCGATTAACTCATGTAAATTTGCATTCTAAGTACAACATATTTTAGAAGTAGACTCAGTGTTCCTTGGATATTTAATCCAATGATTGTTGATTGTTTTATCACTATGTTCATATATTTCATTTTCAAATTGACAAATCAAAATAAATCATCAGCTGCACTATATCACAAGTGGAAATTTCACTTTAAATTTTAGATAAGAAATTATAAGTCAACACAGTGTCACATTGACCTTTTGTTCATCTCTTTGAAGAATTTGTCATTGATATCTATGATTATTATCCATATTATGAATAAAAGTTACATATGTTACAAGATATATTAACAAACACACCATCAACAAGAATAAAACATAACCTAAACTCACATGTAATTAAGGGAATGAGTGTTACACATCATTTTCACATGCAATCTAATAACATTAATTTTATATGCTTGTTATTTTTTATGAAAATATTGAATGCAAATAATAAATATCAAGATAGATAACATAGATAAAATTCAAATTAAATATCATGGATTATTATTCTAAATAAAATCTACATATATCCATGTCAATGGGAGTTGACTAAGAAAAAACAATATGTATCCATTAAGTTTCAAGATATCTATATATTAATTTTGGAGTTTTTTGAAGCTTGAAAACCCTTCCGCACATCCCCTTTCAAATGCCATATTATCTATTACTTATCTTTTATCTTGCTCAAAATGTTTGTATGGTAGTGAAACCTATCAAGTCTATTATTACATTCTTGGTATGTTTTTTTGGATTCCATTTAAAATTAGTTGCACCCATCCAAACCTTCCATTTTTTTCACTCACATCCATTCAAATTTGGTCATGCAATCCAATTTATCTAAGGATTTAATTTATTAATCTATAAATAAATGTGTGACGTAGATTATTTAATCATCTAACACATATTGAACACATCAACACATATTTTATGCTTGATGGTATTAGTATGGATTCACATTCGATAGTTAAATTTACTCAAATCCTCCTCTTCACAATATGTAGGTCAACTTAAATACCCTTTCCAAACATATGTGTAAAGCATTATATTTCCACGTCATCAATACATTTAGTTCATAATTTAATTTATATTAAAAAAACACTATATGTGCATAATATTGATATCATTGAATGTTTAAATGTGTGTTTAAACATAAATTAAATCACATAATATCATATTTGACTTGGCAGATAAAAGATCAAAGTTTGTGATGATTTTGTATTCAAACTTTAAGTATGCAATTGAAATTCACTAATTTTAAGACTTTGCATCCCTTGATCATGTACACGCTTGTCATAAGTGTTCTCTCATTCACTTCTATGTCTATCTCCATTAAAATTAAACCATCTTTATAGGAACACACACAAATTTTAATAGTTTTTATTCCATTAATCTTTGTAGAATATTTGAAGCAAAAACACAACTAATCTTATTTCATGGACTTATAAAAAATTTAACATTATAAATTGTAGTGACATCTTTTATATCTCTTATTAATACATAAAAATAATGTTTCCTATAGAACCTATAGAAATAAGATAATAACACATAGAAAGTATCCAAAATATTATATTATATCTAAACAATTAGAGTAGATACATCAACTCCACTTATCATAATAGTATAAAAATAGAACCCAATTTCACTTGTAATTAAATTTATTTTGTGAAACCACTCGTGCACTTGTGTGGTTACTTTTGTGCGACCGTATTAGCACACATAGATTATTATCACATGCAAAATATTGGGTAAGTTAATTTGAAGGTCTTTGTTTATTTTACATAGAGAATGGTTTGAAGTCCCATGACACTAGAATATTAATTTGAGACTTAAAATTAGTGAAGCTTTTGATATCTTGTTTTGGATCATTGGTGTGTAACCATATGACAAGGAGGGTGTTTCATAGAGTTCGTATAGGTTTAATTTACACATAGTTTATATAAAAATTGTTACAACTTGACTTATGAGTTATGAAATTCACATAACTTATTCCTTATACAATTTTATTATGATTTTATGTCCAAGTTGACATCATGTTGTGATTTTATTTGAAATGGATTATTGAGATTCCAAATCATACTTAATCATTGTGGCACATAATGATGTGTTATGGGCATGATGTGTTATAGGTTTTTTGAGTATGTATGTTGTATTAAATTATTAATGTAAGTAAGTGGGTCTTGTGCCTATATAAGCATGCCCATACAATTAAGTTGAGGGAAAAAATAATCAAAGACCTCACAGTGAGTTGAGTGTTTTCTAGAAAAGACATATAGCTAAAATTTCAAAGACCAAGAGTTAGCATGTAGAGATCTAAATATATGTTGTGGTAACACATCCCTTTTTAGATTGCATTATTTTATAATGTGTGCAATTTTTTTGTTATCAAAATCAAATAAATAACATGGTTGTTATTACATTTTTTTGCATTATATTTCTGTATGTTTGATTCTGAAGTTTGGTTGTTCCAAGGCATCTCTTTATTGAGACCATTGACCATGATTGCATCATATAGTATGAGATAAAGTTTTATTCATTTTGGGTAAGTGCATGCATATATTTTATTTTTTACATTTACAAGTGTGGGAATAAAATAGAGAAGGCATATTTAAATAGAGTGTGTTAGGTATAATGTGTAGTCATTGTTATTTAATTACAATTTAATTGCACACAAAATAAGTTTTTTTACAAGACTACCTAGGGTACATAGAATTCCAAGATTCATAGTCTTGGATGAATTAATGATAAATATGCTCATTTAAATATTTTGAATACCATAAGATGTTGGGGTGTCTTAGTGATGATGAAAGAGAGAAAGAAATAACAAAATAAGTGCCTAAGAACTAGACACCAAAAGAGGAGGTTCATTAACCTAAAGATATATTATTGTGTGTGGTTTTGAGAATGAGTAATAAGCTAAGATTTCCTAGTTACTTTTGCATAGTTTGTTAGATTTTTATAGTCAGGAATATGAAGGGGTCAATAGCTTAAGCATGAGGAAACCTTTGAGCCTTTTCATAAGTTTAATTGAGAGGTTTTATGTAACAATGTATTTAGGATAATTTTTCATATATCTTGAAGATGGGATATTATTACACATTTAAGCTATCTATGATCTTTTAGAACTATATACGGGTATGTATTTTCTATGTCACTTGTGTTGCATGAAGGTCTTTGGAATGGATCTATCTATTAGAAAAGTTTATTGTAATTTTACAAGTTTTTCATATTTAATGTCTAAAATCATGGAAGGTTGTTCAAATTTAATTTACTATCATAATGTCATGCAATATCTAGGTGTTGTGTTATAGGACATTATAATAGTGTATGTATGTAATTATTTGGTGTGTGGTTGAGAAATTAACATGTGCATGGGAGTGTATGGATATATAAAATACCCATACATTGGTATGAGGGGGTTTATAAAACCCACGGTTTGAAAGTATAAGGTGTATCTATTAGTTATAATAGTTTCCATATATACATACAAAGATTTAGGGAAGGGATAAAGGGTTCAATCACCTCTATTTGAGGACTTGGGGTAACAATACCATGTTTTGTAACCTATAGGTTGTGTGTTTATGTATGTGTGTGCATGTTGTAAACCATAATAAGATATGTTTATATTTTTTTCTCTTGTTATCAATATTTTTTTCTTGTTGTTTTTATTATAATGTTTTAATTTTTTTTGGTTTCACAGTCTAAGGCATCTCTTCTTTGAGAACCTAAATCAATAATTCAATACTAAAAAATCATAGGGGCATTTTTTGGTGCATACACTAATATATAAGTTAGGCTGATGTGTCTACTTTAATTATTTATAAATAATAAAATATCATTGAAGCATTCTATGTTGATATTTTCTTATTTATTGAGGTGATATAACAAACACTTTTTTATATATTAATAACAAAGCTACAAGTTTTCTTTCTCATTTATATTTTATTATTTTTATGAGATGATGAAATATTGGTTAGTTGTCCATTTAGTTAATAGATTCCATGCATATTAATTACATTGAAATGGCAGAAAAAAATTCTACAAATTGTTTTAATTCTTTTAAATATAGTTTAGTTTCAATTATGATAGGTATAGAAGCGAACTACACAATATTTATGATAATCATGTATGTCTTTCATGAATAAAAAATCTCAAAATTAGTAAAAATTAATTATAACATTAAATATTTAATATAAAATCACAATTTTTTTGATCTTTTATCTATTAAGTCAAATATGAGAGTGTGTGATGCCATTCATGGTTAAAAAAGCATTTAAACCCTAAATGGTATCAATCTTATGCTCATATAAAGGCAATATTATGATTAATTAAATCATGACCAAATATTGATGGAGTTGAAATACAATGATTCACATGTATGTTTGAAAATGGTATTTATCTTGAGTAGGACCTACATCTTGTGATGAGGAAGGATTCTATTAGACATAAGTATCAATTGTGGATTCATATCAAGATACTTTTAATTACAAGTGAAGTTGGTATCTGGTTATCTACTAATATCATAAGTGAAATTGATGTATCTACTTGAATTTTTTGGATATCATATAATATTTTGGATACTTTCTATGTGATGTTTTCTTACTTGTTGAGGTGATAAAGGAAAAAATATTTTTATATATTAATAAAAGAGCTAAAATATCTCGCTATGGATTAGAATAGTAATATTTTTATAAGTCCATGAAATAAGATTTAGTTATGTGTTCAATTAAGAGATTTTATATAGATTATTGACATTGATTTGGAAGTAAAAATTACTAAAATGGGTGTGAGTTCCTATAAATATGATTCAATTTTATTAGAGATAGATATACAAGTGAATGACATAATATTTATGATAAACATGTATGTTGTCCATAGATATAAAAACTTAAAATTAATAAATTTCAATTGTACCCTTAATGCTTGAATACAAAACCATCACAAACTTTGATTAATAATCTATTGAGTCAAAGATAAGAATACATGATTTTATTCATGTTTAAATAAACATTTAAATTTTCAATGAAATCAATATTATGCTCATATAGTGCACTAAACAAGTGTGAAGTTCATAACTTATAAGTTAAATTGTAACACTTTGCATACAAATATCTATGCAATTGAATCTTATGTGCATGTTGTGCAAGATCCTGCTTGTCATATAGTTGTGCACCAATGCTCTAGAAAAATATATAGTAAGATTCACAGGGTTAAGCTACACATTATTACTTTGGTGTCATAGGAATTCAATTCCCTTATTTGCAAAGAGAAAATAAGGACATTAAAATAAACTTGGGCAATGCTTCATAAGTGACGATAAGTTATGTTCATAATCAAGGTTATGATAAATAAACAACATGAAATGGATTTTCAAAAACCATACAAAATAAATTTCAAATAATTAAATACTTTTGCATAATAATAAAATTCTTTTTTTTTATACTAAGTGTTTTTATTTTATGTAGGATTTCTTGAGAACTTGGATCCTCTTGAATTATAAATTAACATGCGAATTATTTTCTTAAAAATTACATGGAGAGGTGATAAATTTGATTTGTTTGAAAATGAAACAAACAACCCACTCATAATTAGTTTTAATGGAATTTTGATATGGAGGAAACCAATTAGTCTCAAACAATTATGTTTTTAAAAGTCTTATCCCTAGCTAAAAGGTGGCTCCTTCCAAATGAACAGATGAATAGAAATTATGTATTTTTATTTGAAAGTAGTATATTTACATTGATTATACACCTAAAAATACATAATATATGAAATATATGAATACAATATATTTATAGGTCTTGGTGATATTATATTTAAATTATCTTTACAATTGAAAGTCCACATCTTATGCAACAAACAAGCATAATTACAAATCTATTTAAATTATAGTTTTAGAGGGGATAAGTAGAGTATTACAAAGGAAATTATTCATTCCAATATAATTAGATGTGTATAAAACCCAAAATAATATAAATAAAAAGTAAATAAATAGTTTGTATGATGTATCATGACCAAAAATGCCAAAAACTGAGATAAATCCTTTTAACTCAGAGATAGATAGATATATTGAGAGAAGCCAACTGGTTCACATGAATGTATAAGTATTCATTATTAATACATATTATAGAGAGGAATAATTATATAATTTATATGATCTAATATTATTTACTTTTCCTTTTGATCTATCCTTGTAGCACCATCAAGATGATTGTAAGAAGCATGTCAAGATGGTGTACATTTGTCCCACCTATTTTCTAGTTTGAAATATCATGTAAGCATGAATTCTCTCACACCACCTCCTATATATTGAAATTACTTAGATGATTTTTAATAATACAATTATATATCATACAATTAAGATTAGAATAAATACAGCCATAATAATAATTATCAAAAAAGAAGAATAATTGAATATTATGATTGAGCCACTTTGAGGGGGAAACCTCCAAAGTAGTACATTAGGAACATAAATCAGAATATGCTGATAAAAGACTAACCACTACCTCCTATATATACTTTACATAGCTAAGTTTATTACATAAGCTAACTACACTAAGAAAATAGAGAAATGTAGCAAGATAATATGAAGGTGTGTAAGCCACATGTCATCCAGACATATCCCTATATGCATTATAGGTTAAGGGTGTAACATGGACATCCCCTTAAAAAAAACATTATTCTCAATATTTAATCAAACCAAGATGTTGTTTCATAATTCTTCATCCTTACATGTTGCATCTTTAGAATGTAGGTTCTTCTATTTGATCAAATACTTTTTAATGGATCTAGTTTGGAGTTAGAGCACATGTGAAAGATATCTTCTGTCTCTAGATTGACTTGAAATTTGTCATCAAATTAAGGTAAATAAATATGAATGTAAAATCTATTTATAATTACCTTATTTAGGAAAGATACATGGAATACTAGATGTATGTGAGTAGATGGAGGTAATTCCAGCTTGTAAGCCACACTACCAATTTTATTCAAGAACTAATACGGGTCACAATACTTAGGTGACATCTATTTATTTGTTTTTCTTTAGAGACATATTATTATATGGATAAAAATTCATAAATAACCTAATCAACTATGAAAAATTTTCTCTCACTATAGTGTTGATCTACTTTTTACTTCATTTTATTTTGTGCCATTTCTAAATTCTATCACAAATTGACAAGTATCTCTTGTTGATGGTGAATGTGTTCTTCTACAACTTGAACCTTAGGATGCACTATCAAAGATGAATGGATGGATGGGGATTGATACCCATACAATGTCATAAAGGGATAAATCTTGGAAGAAGTGTGTAAATAAGCGTTATACCACCATTTATCAAGTGGTAGCCAATGAACCCATTTATCATGTTTGCCAAAAATAAATCAATGAAGATAACCTTCTACACATTTATTGACTACCTATTTTTTTCCATTAGATTGAGGATGATAGGATGAACAATGAGCTAACTAGGCTCCCAAACAAGCAAATAATTTAGTCCAAAAATTACTAGTAAAAATGTGATCTCAATCACTTAAAATGATCTTTGGAGTACCATGCAATTTATGAATTATATTGAAGAAAGCAGAAGCTACTATACTAGAAATAAATGGCTGTGATAAGGAAAAATGAGAATACATGGTGATTCGATCCAAAACTAACATGATAACATTTTTACATTTAGACCATGGTAATCCTATAATTAAATTCATTTAAACCCCCTCCAAATGTTGGCTAGGGATGGATAAAGGCTATAAAAGACCTAGGGTCTTAATCATTTCACATTTATTTTTCTAACATGCCATGCATTCAGCCACATATTTTAGGATATCCCCTTTGAGTCCTTTCCAAAAAAAATCCTACTTGTTTTTATGATATGTTTTCAAAAAAATTGGAATGACCTCTAGGTGGAGAAGCATGAAGTTCTTGAATAATTTAATGTTTGAGGAGAGAATGTTTAAAGAGGTATAATATATCTTTATACCATAATGTCTTCCCCTTCCATGTAAATTTTTTAGATTCACTAAAACCAAAATGAAGATTATGAATCAAATCCTTAGTAGCATTGTGATTCTCCCATTCATATCTTGATTCCTCTATCCAATCTACTCACCACATGGTTACGGTGCATAACAATGCCTCAACTAATTCATCCCATCTAGGCAGGGGATATACCACCACATTCTCTTTTCCTTTTTTATACACTATTTAAAAACCATATCTTATCATTTTATTCACCCATTTCTATTTTTATTCATATGATAATCATTGGCAAAATAATATTTGAGGCTATCATGATTAGTCTTTACTTGAAAGTGGTGACCCATCAGATAAGGTCTCCATTGTTTCACTACATGTAGAATTTCCATAATCTCTTTCTCATAGATTTGTTTGAGCCTATTTTTTCCTTTCAATTGGTAAATTTCAAAATCTAGTGGTCTACCTTCTTGCATGAGTAAATACCCCATGCCATATCTCGATGCATCACACTCCATGAAAAATGTTTTTGAAAAACCAAGAGTAGCCAAAACTAGAGTTGTACACAACCATTTTCAACTATTCAAATTCCTTGGTATCTGAATCTATCCATTGGAAGATTTATTTGTTAAAAAAATAGGTGAGTGGGGCTGAAATACTACTATAATTTTTGACAAACCTATGATAGTAACCCGTTAGCCTTATAAATCCTCAAAGGTTTTTGAGGGTCTTGGGAACCTGCCACTCCATAATCGCTTAGATTTTTTTAAAGATCAAAATTCACTCCTTAATGTGAAATAATATGACCCAATTACTCCACATATTGGACACAAAAATCACCTTAAATGTAAAATAACTTCCTTTTAACACATTGATGTCCCTTGTACCATTTACTATTGCATCCAAAACACAAACATTTTGTATGCTTTTCTTAAGTTTTTTGAGGTGTCAATTTGGTAGGCTATGGAAATGATGGTGTTGTGAAGGTGCATTCATGCATAGTAGTGAAAGGTGTTCATTTGATCAAATCTTTTTTTGTAGCTAGATTTTCCCTTAATATGGCTTTAGAAACATTACTGGGATGAAATATACAGACTTCTAATTGGATGTCATCTTTGAGGCCACCCAAAAATAGGTTAATCAAATTTTCCTTAGTGATGTCTACCACACATAAGGATATATTCTAAAATTGATGAATGTAATCCCTTACCATCTTATTTTGGCACAACTTGGCTAGTTGGCTAAAGTAGTTTTCTGAGACATTATTATGATAGTGGAATTGCATTTATTCAAAAAATACATACCAAGTAACCAAGAGACCCTTATTTTTATTTTTAGAACACAACTAGTGATACCAAATAGATGACTCAGGTTCTAGATATAGAGAGGCCATGACCACCTTATGGGAATAGGGAGTCTAATGTAATATATGTGAATGTATCATTGCCATCAAACTTACATAGGTCCACTTTTAGTAATAATGGATTCATACCATGGTTAGCATTGTGATTGTTTGAAGGAGGAGAACCAAATTGAAGTGGTGTAGGGTTATTTTATGGTTGTTGAGTTTAAAAGTTAGCCAATTTCCTAGTGATTAGTTACAATTGATCTTGAAAGCTATTCAGGTCCCCTCTTAGCCCTGTGAGTTCCCCTTTAACTACATCAATATGATATTTATTCATCATGACCTACAACTTTGGATTAAGTTGTTGAACTACCTATAAAATACTTGGATCAAAATTTTATGACTCCATGTCATATATTTAAGGATTTTTAGGCATTTATTTACCTTTTCTATGACCATGAGTGTTAGGCCCTACCATACACAAACCCTAGGAAGGTTGTGACCTAAAAATAATATATCGATAGATGATACCATTGTGATCTCCTCGCTAAGATGAATCTAATGACTGTTAATATGCACAAAGGTGAAAAGTTTTAGCTTAAAAAAGTGTCCTGATATAATATTACGTTGTGATCATCTCATAGAGATGAATCTAATGGCTTCCAATTTTCACAAGGTAAAAAAAATTCTAGACTTATTTTTTCTCTATTTTGTAAAAAAACCTCATGAACAACACTATGGTGATAAAAAATTCAATTTCTTCTGGATCACATGTTTTTTTTGGCCTATTAGTGCTCAAGATAATAGATCCAAAAAAAAATCATCTCATAAAATTTCCCAAATAAAATATCTAATACTACTTATAATTAAATTTCTTAGATGATTCAAAATAATAGAATTATATATCACATGATTAAGAGCAAAATAAATATATCCACAACAACAATTACCAAAAGAGAAGAATACTTGAATATTATGATTGAGCAACTTCAAGGGGAAACCTCCATAATAATGTAATAAGAGAAGAATTTTCAATATGATGATAAAATACTAACCACTACATCCTATATATATTATACTTAGATAAGTTTATTTCATAGGCCATCCATACTAAGGGCATAGAGAAATACAATAAAATAATATGAAAGTGTGTAAGCCACAAGTCAGTCACACATGTCCTTAGACGCATTATAAGTTAAAAGGCATAGAATCCTCCTTATTATACACTCTATTATCAGTTATCACCACTCATGCCACACACATGGGATAAAATTCAATAAAATTACCTTTTTACTTGCATTAAACTGCCACTATCAAATTCAAATTCAACATCTATTTCATTTAATTTCATTATTCTTCATCCATCTCAACCCAACTCAACCTAGCCCATCCTAGTCCAACCAAACCCAACCAAATCTTATACCTAACTATAATGTTGTAGCAACTCAATTCCTATAGTCTTGAAGCTTTCAATGACTTGAGTGTTTTATAAGAGAGACATATAGCTAAAATTACAAAGACTATGAGTTAGCAAATAGAGACACAAAAATATGATGTTCTAACACATCAAATTTGAGATTGAATTACATTCTAATGTGTGTAAATAATGTTTCCATTATCAAAATCAACTAAATAACATGGATATTATTGCATTTTTTGTATTGTATTTTTACATGCCTAGTTCTAAAGGCTATGTGGTTTAATACATCTCTTTATTGAGACCCTTGATTGTGAGTACATCATCTAGAATTAAATAAAGCTTTATTCCTTTCAGGTGAGTGCATATGTAGAATATAGATTTTAAATTTAAGAGTGTGAGAAGAAAATAGAGAAGGTATATTCTAACAAAGTGTGTTGGGTAGAAGATGTAGTGATTATTATTTGATTCCAATGAAATGACACACATAAGATATTTAGTTGCAAGACTACCCATCTATAGTATTAATACTCGCAAACCTAGATGAATTGATGAGAAATATGCAATCCTATTTAAAGTTTATGGATACCGTAATATGCAAGGGTATTTTAGTGAACAATGAAAATGAAAAATAAAAATTAGAATAAATGCTTAATAATTAGGCAAGAAAAGAGGAGGTTGATGGACTTGAAGACATAATCTTATAGAAATTATGAGTGGGTAGTAAGTTTGGCATTCCTAGTTATTTCTACATTTTTTGTTTGATGTGTGTAGTCGAGAATATGAAGGGTTCAATAGGTTAATCATGAGGAAATATGTGAACTTTTGTGTAAGTTCATTTGAGAGGTTTTATGCAACAATGTATTTAGGATAGTTTTTCATAAGAAATTCACATGATATCTTATTACACATAAGCTATCTGTGATCTAATGTGATTGCATAGGGTGATTTTCATTGCACACTCCTTGTGAATGGATCTAGCTATGGAACAAAGTCATTTCATTTTTCCAACTACTTCATATTTAATGTCATAAATCATGAAAAGTTGTTATAATTTCATTTAATATAATAATTTGATGGGTTGCCAATGTATTTTTTATGTAACATTAGAATAGTGTATGTGTTTAATGATTTAATGGTTGTTGAGTAATTAAGGTATGTAGGGGGTTGTGTGGCTATGTAAAAGATCCATATATTACTACAAGGGGATTCATAAAACCCATGGAATTAATGTATAAAGCGTAAGTTTTAGTGATAATAACTACTAGAGATCTCTACAAAGTTTTGGGGAATGGTTAAAGGGTTTAATCACCTTGATTTGAGAACGTTAGCAATACCATGTTTTAACCTATGGTTTGATTGTGTGTATCTTTGTTATAAGACATATTTAGCTAAGTGTGAATGTTTTCCTCCTATGATCAATAATTTATTTTTGTTGTTGTTATTATATTGTGATAATTATTTTTGGGTTTCATAGTCTAAGGCATCTCTTCATTAAGACCCCTAATTGTGATTGCATCAAGATAACTCAATACTAAAAAATTATAGGGCCATTTTTAGTTTTTACACTAATATCATAAGCCATGTTGATGTATCTACTTTAATTATTTATAAATCATATAATATACTTGAAACTTAATATGCAATATTTTATTATTTATTGAGATGGTAGAACAAACATTAATTTTATATATTTAGAAGGGATCTAAAACATATATCTCTCATTTAGATTTTTCTTATTTTTATGACATGATGAACTAATATTTAGGTGTACATTCAGTTAAGAGATTAAATAAAGATTAATGATATTAAAATGACAAAATAAACTTCTAAAATATGTGTGAGTTCCTTTAAATATGGTTCAATTTAATTAAGATAGATATAAATGTGAAATGAAAAAAATTATGATAAGAATGTACATCTTTGATGCATACAAAACCTTGAAATTATTAAATTCCAATCGTATTATTAAATCTTGAATACAAAATCATCACAAACTTTGATCCTTTATATATTATGTCAAGGATGATAGTATGTGATACCATTCCAGGTTAAATAAGAATTAAAACATTCAATGATATCAATCTTATGCTTGTATAAAGGCACAATTTATGATAAACTAAATCAAGACCAAATATTAATGGAGTTGATATATAGTGATTCACATGTATGTTAGAAAATGTCATTTCACTTTCGTAGGACCTAAATATTGTGAATATTAAGGCTTGTAATAAAATAAACAACTGATTATTGATTTGTATCAAGATAACTTTAATTACAAGTGAAGTTGGGCTCTGTTTTTTTGCCAATATCATAAGTGGATCTGATGTATCTACTTGAATTATTTGGATATCATATAATATTTTGGATACTTTCTATGTGATATTTTATTATTTTTTGAAGTATTAGCATGGAAACATTATATTTATGTATTAATAAAAGAACTAAAAAATCTCGCTATGATTTATAATTTTTTTAATAAGTCCATTAAATAAGATTAATGACATTGGAATGGTAATGACAATTGATAAAACTGGTGTGAGTTCCTATAAAAATGGTACAATTTATAATATATATATATATATATATATATATATATATATATATATATATATATATATATATATATGTACGTAGTTGAAGGACATAAAATATTAAAATTAGTAACTTTTAATTGTACCCCTAAAGTTTGAATACAAAATCATCACAAACATTGATCTTTTAAATGCCAATTCATGTTTAAAAAAACATTTAAATGTTCAATGATATATATTTTATGCTCATATAGTATACTAAAAAAGTTGTGTGATGTTTATAACTCACAAGTCAAATCACAACAGTTCAAATATTTTTGAAAAAAAAATGAATCCTATGTGCATACAATGCAATATCTTGCTTGTCATATGCTCTAGAAAAATATATATCAATATTAAGCTACATGTTAGTACTTTTGTGCTATAGGGATTTGATCCTATGTGCATGATTCACAAGGTTAAGCTAGCCATTAGTACGTTGGTGTCATAGGGATTCAATTCCCTATAAAAAAACCAAAAAAATATTAATTGGAGGCTTGATCCAATATGGAAATTAAGTATCATAATAAAAAATTAAATTAATTAGCATTTCATTCTATATTTAATATAGTATGAAATATATGTGAGATTTGGAATAGGGAATTAGAATCCATTAAAGCATAATTAAAATTAAATATCCATCATATGTTATTTTTGGAAGTACCATGATAAACCTACTTGTTATAAGAACTATTTGACAAAATACCTTAAATGGCTATGGTCTCATAAAAGACAATGGTTGTAACATATACAAAAATTTGTTTTGTTGAAAATGTTTTATGAAAATTGTAAAAAATGTAATTAGTAGGTGTAAAGGGAAACTACATAACCTTTACCAACATGATCCTATCCTATACTAAAATTGAAGATTTTGAATAGGGTATTAAAATGCTGAAGCACACACAAGGCATGTGAACTTTTTGAAAAAATATAGAAAATAAATATGGTTTCATGCACTTCAATAATTATAAAATATGCACAAAATGGGTTTGTTGAAAAGGCCTTTAAAATTATGTATATGTTTTCATGGTACTAGCACAAATTATGATGTGCATTATCCATAATGGGAGATTCTAGGTAAATCCCCCTTCCAAGTGCAATGAAACAATACAAGATTGCCTAAACATAGAAAAAAATAGTATATCATATCAGTTAGCATTAAAAATGAGAACTTTAAAACCTTAACCTTAACCTATATAATAAATTATGATGTGAAATTTCTAAAATGGGGGATATTTTAGGTAGATCCCACTTTTAAGTGAAATTAAGGTGTCCTCCCTAAGCCATCGGCCTTCCTAAACACTTATTGACCCTGCCTAGGTAATTATATGCTCTCTTGTCACTTATCATCACAAATTATGAAGTTCACTATCCACAAATTATGATGTTCACTCTCCACAATGAGAGATGATAGGTATATCCCCCTTTCAAGTGCCATAAAGGTGCCCTACCTAAGCCATTGACCTTACTTATCATTGATTGACCCTAGTCATGTAAGTATGCCTTCTCTCACATCACCTACTCATTATTATATTATATCTTCTTCATTGTCACCACTCACACAACACATGTGGGATAAAATTGAATAAAATTATCTTTATACCTACCTCCAATTCCCACTATCAAATTCAAATTCAGCCTTCACTTCATTGGTTTGCATGAATGATTTTAATATTTAGGACTTAAATTATACAAATTTTATAGTATTATATAGTAGTCCTTATCTTATCCATTATCATCACTCATGATAAAAATGTGGAATCAAAAATAACATTACCTCTCTACCTACCTCCAAATCCCACTATCAAATTCAAATTTAGCTTCCATTTCATTGTTGTTCATCCATTAGTTCATTCTATCCTAGCCCATCCCAGTATTAGACCTAACTTTAATTTTATGGAAACTCAATTCCCACACTAATAAAAATAAGACATCAGTTTAATTAAAAATAATTGATTAGTAGATCATCTTCATGTTTGATGTGATCTCATTAGCTAGATGAATGTGAGTTACTCAAACTATTAAAAAAAACAATAGCAGCTATGTTGGAGACAATTATCACATGTAAATTTAAATTTTAGAAATAGAATGCAAAGCAATCATCTATCACCTGAGAGATATAAAATATCATGGGTAAAATCCATGTACTTAGATAACACATGGCTTAATCACTCGACCAAAGTGGCATTGTATTATATTGTTTCAAGTCAAGCAATGCTAAAAGTGCATCTTTATATATATGTGTTTATAATTATTATTATAAGTCCTCCACAACCTATAGTTCTTCATAATACATAAGTCATACTCAAGATAAATAACTTTTTCAAACACATATATTTATTCACAATACATAGGTTCTACTAAAAAAAAGTACCCTTTGTAAACACATTTATGAATCAATGGACTATGATTCCATCAATACTTAATCAGGATTTAGTTTGTTATAAACAATACTTATACATGAGCATAAGATTTATCTCATTTAATGTTTTTATATTTTTTTAACCATAAATGGATACAATATTAAAAACCTTAACCAAAAATGGATCTAACATTTCAAACCTTTGACTTAATAGAAGGAAATCTTGTGATGGATTTCCAATCAAACATTAAAGGGTATAATTGAAATTCATTTATTTAAATAATTTGTATCCATCAACAATGTACATTTTTGTCATAACATTTTTATTATTCACTACTACATATATATAT
Organism: Torreya grandis; assembly: GCA_037957365.1. Classification (NCBI taxonomy): domain Eukaryota; kingdom Viridiplantae; phylum Streptophyta; class Pinopsida; order Cupressales; family Taxaceae; genus Torreya; species Torreya grandis. The sequence goes on along the minus strand of JARHVA010002969.1, from coordinate 1,093,572 downwards.
CCTTTAAACTTTACCCTCATATATAGGAACTCACACAATTTATAACATTTTTCGCTACTATTATAAAGCCATTTATATTCATGTAATATTTTAGCTAAATTTCCAACTAATTCATTACTCCCAACTCTAAAAAATTAATATTCTTAATCATCATAATGTTTTTACCTCATTTGTGGATGCATTAAAAATCCTTCTCCTAACCCTTCAAAAAATAAGGCATGGTCCAATAGAAACTATCCAAGACTTCATATGCTTTATAATACATAAAATTGAGTTATAATATTTGCATCTCACTTTCTAAGTTGAATAATGGGAAGCTTTGTATGATTTCAAAGTGATAGTATATTTAAGTATTGCATAATCATACAAATAGTCCAAAAATTCTTTATCAAACCATTGAGATTGATATCTACAACATGTGCATACTTAACTTGATTAGTAGTTATGCACAATAAATATTTCAAATACTCTTAGTATGTGTATAAAGAGAGTTACCTTGATACGTGTATAAAACTATGATCTATATAGATTATCAACGAGCATAGTGCCAAACATTTATGTGCCAACCTAGGTGATTTTATCAAGTCATGATCTCCAAAATTTACATTCAAAATATAAAATATTGATAGCCATTAGCTCATGAAATTTTGCATTCAAAGTAGAAAATATTTTAGACATAGATGTTGTGTCACTTGAATGTCTCATCCAAAGATTGTTGATTATTTATCGTTGTGTTGATAAATTTCTTTTTCAAATTCCTACATCAAAATAAATCATCAACTTCACTATATCACAAGTGTAAATTGAATTTTAAATATTACACAAGGAATTATAAGTAAACGTAGTGTCACTTTGACCTTTTGTTCAAATCTTTGAAGGATTTTTGATTAGTATCTATGAAATTATTATCCATATCATGCATAAAAGTTATATATTTTATAATATATATTTACAAACATGATATCAAAATGAATAAACCACAACCCAAATTCACTTGTAATTAAGGGAAGGAGTGGTATACATCATTTTCACATGAAATCTAATACCATTAATTTTATATGTATGTTATTTACTATGAAAATATTGAATGTAAATAAGAAATATCAAGATAGATAAATAGAGAAAGTGAAAATTAAATATCATGGATGATTATGCTAAAGAAAATACACATATATCCATGTCAATGAGAGTTTACTAAGAAAAAACATACGTGTCCATTAAGTTTCAAGACCTTTTATTTATCCATAGTGGTAATTTATAAAGCTTGAAACCCCTTTGGTGCAACCCTTTTCAACCCCCAAACTATCTCCTACTTATCTTTTCATATGCTTGGAAGGTTTGTATGGTCTTGAAACATATCAATTCCATTTGTAAATTCTTGGTGTACTTGTTTGTCCCCTTTAAAATCAGTTATAGCCATCCTAACCTTCCACCTTTTTCACTCCTATTCATTCAAAGTTAGTCATGCATTGCAATTTTTCTAAATATTTAATTTATTAATCTATAAATAAATATGTGAGGAAACTTATTTGATCATACAAAACATATCTAACACATTGATCACATATTGTATTTTTGATGGTATTAGTATGGATTCACATCCAATAGTTACGTTTACTACAAACCCTCCTCTTCAAAATATGTAGGTCCTATTACAAATAAATAACCTTTCCAAACATACGTGTGTAGTAATATATCTCCACACCATCAATACATATAGGTAAGAATTTAGTTTATCATAAACAAAGCCATTATATGGGCATAAGATTGATATCATTGAATGTTTAAATGTTTGTTTAACCATAATTTAAATCATTTACTCTCATCTTTGACTCAATAGATAAATTATCAAATTTTGTGATGATTACATATTTAATATTTAAGGGAACAATTGAAATTCACTTATTTTAAGTTTTTACATCCCTTGATAACAAACATACTTTTCATAAATGTTCTCTTATTCACGTCTATATCTATCTCCATTAAAATTGAACCATCTCTAGAGGAACATAACAAATTTTAGAAGTTTCCACTACCATTCTGATATCATTAATCTTTGTGGAATATTTTAATTAAATACACAATTGAATATTATTTCATGGACTTATTAAAAAAAATTTATAAATCATAGTGATATATTTTAGATATTTTATTAATACATAAAAATAATGTTTCCTTTAGCATCTTGATAAATAAGATAATATCACATAGAAATTATATAGAATATTCTACTCTATCCAAACAATACAGTAGATACCTCATATCCACTTATGATATTAATATAAAACTAGAGCTCAACGTCACTTGTAATTAAAGATATTTTGCACAAGCCCTTATGCACTTGTGTTGTCACTTCCATGAAACCATATTGGCATACATAAATTATTATCACATGCAAAGTGTTGGTAAATTTTGTTTGAATTTCTTTGTTTATTTTGTGTAGAGAATGGAATTGATGTCCCATGATACCCAAGTATTAATGTGCGACATGAATTGGAGAATCTTGCAATATCTTATTTTGGATAATTAGTGCTCAATGGTATGACAAGGAGAATGTTATGTAATATTTAAATAGGTTTCATTCCCAGATAATTTGTATGTAAATTATTATGACTTGACTTGTGAGTTACAAACTTTTTCAACTTGTACAATACACAATTTTATTACAAGCTCATGTCTGGGATGACATCTTGTCATGGTGTGTTACACTATGATTTGTAATGGATCATCAAGATTATAAATAAAGATGTGTTATAGGCATGATGTGTTATGATTTATTGGTAAAATATGTTGCATTAAATTCTTAATGTAAGTAGGTGGGTCTTTTTCCTATATAAACATGCCCATATCATTGTGTTGAAGGAAAAAAAATCAAAGAGATTGTAGCAAGTTGAGTGTTTTATAGGAGAGATGTATAGGTAAATTTTCAAAGACCATTAGTTAGCAAGTAGAGATCTAAAGATATGATGTGGTAACATGTCTCATTTGAGTTTGCATTATGCTCTATTGTGTGAAAGTAATGTTTAATTTATCAAAATCAAATAAATAATGTGGCTATTATTACATTATTCTGCATTAAATTTTTAGATTTTTAATTCTAAAGGTTGTATGGTCTAAGGAATCTATTTATTAAGAACCCTCACCATGACTATTGTTGTCACTTGGATTTGCACCCTTTGAGGATATGTCTCATTTCTCCTCATCCAACTGGCACAATGGAAACACCTCTAAGTTGTGGGTATCTTAAGAATGAGGTGAATCTGTAGATAGGGATAACTCCCTTGATGTAACACTTATACATCACTACTACACCTATGCTTGTGAAGGAAAAGGGAGAGAAAACTAAAAGTAAACTATCCTAAAGGAGGTGATACACCAAATTTATTAATGATTACCAACCAGCTGCATGTCACACATGAGACCAAGAGACTAACTAAACATACACTTATCCAATCTGAATCTTCTCACATCAATATTTCATTATGAGGTTGTGATGAATTTTTAGGCTATGATGACTAAACAAGAGGCTTAGAATGGCACTATTTGAATTTAATAACTCACTCAACCTTAACACATCATAAAACACTTAACATGACCTACAATAAGAAGCTTTCAAGCTAAAAATAAGTGGGAGAATGAGATAATAATGCTAAGGAAACAATAGTCATCACATGAACAAGATCAATTATTCAAGTGAAAACACTATGAATAGTTATGGAAGAGGTAAAAATCAATAGTATTTATTGATCTATGGTATAAAAATGAGTAGGGATTCACCATACTCAGGTGGAGCATAATTTATAAAGGCCAAAACAGCTAATTCTTATATAACTTGAGAGAGAAAAAAGAAGAAATAAATCCAAAGGTCATAAGGACACTTTTCAAGCTGATAAAATGAGTTAGATGTACATGAGAAGAGGATGTAAAATAGAAAATACAAGGTCAGAAGAGACAAGTGGCTTTTCAAGTCATGAAACTCATGAAAAGTGGTGTAGGATTTCCCTTTATTGGCTCAGAAAGCTACCTTCATGATTTAGCCCTATTAGAACATCCAAAAATTGATTAAGAATAGGTATAATTATTTGAATGAGAGGGAAAGGTTTTAGACATGCCTCTTCATGCATTATTTATAGTCCTAATCATCTATAATCTTCTAAAAGTGATCCATCACCATATGCAGTCAAAGGAAACTCCTCTTTCACACAACCTACACACTTGACCTTAAAATTGGCTTAAATTTCCCATAAAAATACATAAAATTAATTTAATTACATGTTTCAATACCCTTCGTAGCCTTAGAAGCATCAAACACACCTTAAAAATGTTTTCATTTGAAGTTTTCACACTTCTCATCATCTTGCTCACTATGTCAGTTTTGATTGGCTGAGATGAGAGCTCTATTAGGTACACTTAAGATTTTTTATAGGGAGTTAAATTTAAATGGGGATTTATCTTAAGTCTCAATATTCCTTCCAAATTTTATAAATTTAAATGGGGATTTATCTTAAGTCTCAATATTCCTTCCAAATTTTATTTCATCTCATGAAACCTCCTATAACCTGTTTAATGCACAAAATAGTAAAAAATACCCTATTTTGTACCCCATCCATACAATTCCATACAATCCAAAAGCATGGGGAGTATCCTAAGAGATCCCCCTAGAATATAAAATCATCATTCTATGAAAAATATTCCATTAGTATAACTTTCCATCTTCATTTCCTTCATTAAGTCCTTATCCAAGGGTTTAGAAGGGTTTAGGCATGTTTTACCCTGTTAGCCATTGTTCATATAGATTTCACATTAAAAATCCAATTAAATGCCATAAATTTTTTATTTATAACCCTATATAACACCTCATAATTTTTTGGATCTCTATGCAAGGTGTCAAGGTAGATACAAGCTTCCAAATTTGTGCACTCAAACTATCTTCTACATTTCTTGTAGACTGGAGTTGCTTTTGAGCCTGAAAATGGATTCCTGATGCCTTATATGCAAGGTGGAGGTTTGTGAACATATGTCATGACCAAAAAAACATGTTCAAATAATTTATAAATCATACCTAAGGTTGGAAGTAACATTGGCCTCACAGTTGGTCTTTATGCTTAAACATGCCTAATAGGCTTGACTATAACTTCCACCCTACTAAATTTATCCATTATATGTTTGATTAATAATGTTTTATTAGGTGTATTTAAACTTCTCAAACCTTTTTTAATGGTCTCTTTATCTTCTGGTCTCATCCCCTTATATACTTTCCTCTAAACCTACCATTTTACACTCAAGGGGAGTGCCCTCTATTTGAGATAAAATAGAGGGCACTTCCCCTATTTAATTAGAAAATTTGAATATTTTAATTGAATATACAAGTTTTAATTATGTCTTAAAAAAAATTAATCCCTTGGTCCTAAGATTAGATCCTTAAAAGGCATAAAAAATGAAAATAGATTGTTAGGAAAAGATTGTGTGCAGGGTTTAAGGAATGGATTGTGTAATGCATCATTTGAGCCCCTTTCTCTAATAAATATCCATAATGATGTTTTCATGAGGATTTTATAATTTTTATCAAGGTTTTATAACCTTCATTCATCCCTCCAACCTCTCACATGTCCCTCATATTGTTTGCCTGGTCAAGACTGTGTATAATCATGATTGTATTTCTTGTTTGAGGAGGACCCCTTTAGATGATCCTACATAGTTTAGGCCTTGAATATATAAGTTATTTTAACACATTCATTTCATAATTTGGTTAATTACACATCAAGGAACTTAACTCCTTTGCTCTCTGCCCCTCACAATTAGCTAAAATTGACTGTGTGGGATCCTGTAGGTGTATGCTTATTTAGCTTAGGCTTGGGACAATGTATAAATTTTTTATTTAAGCTTCCATTCAAATTTAAAAATTATTGGAATAATTTATTCACATTTATATTATGCAAAACTAACACCTAGATGCCATGTTCTAACTTACTATTTTCCTACTCAGCTGTAGGTGAGCATTTTCTTGTGAAGGGACACCTATGGGTTTTCATGAGGCTTGAAAAACTATAAATAAACATTATCCTAATGATATTAATTATCATTGGTACATAATTAAATCAATAGGGCCATTCCAAAAATGATATTATATTCTATTTACAACCTTGGGTGTCAATGGTCACTCAAAACTCAAATCTTGTAGAAGTGAATGTAGGGTTTTAGTGCTTTAAAAGGCATATTTGAGGCCCCCAAAAATCAATATCCATCAATCATATTGATCTCATATTTTTTATATCTCTTCTCCTTGATATAGGATACAATATATGACCATTATAATGCCTCAAAACCTTTGTTAACCTTGTTTTATGGCTTTGGCAAAAAGGCCCAAAGCTCTATTTTCTTATTTTATGGAAAAAGTCCTTGAATAGAGTCATTGAATGCTATAAGGTGATCAATACTACCATTTTCAATATTATCCCTTAAAATAGGTCTTTAATCATCTACATCACATACTAGGTCATCAATAATGTTTTCATCTTATCTCATCTTCTTCGTACAAGTACCTCTATATCTATACCAATGCTACATGTAGGTGCATATTTCATATATAGGCAGTGAGGGAACCTCAAGTAATATGCATGATTTATGAGTTTAAATGATGTTTGAGATCATTTAAAAAGTATAAAATAAACTCTTCTCACTATCAAAAAATTTCTCAAATTAGACACTCTTTTTTAACATGAGATCTTCTATGAGGGCACCTGTAGGTGCATTTTAATGGCAAGGGACTATGAGTTTAGGTAGTGAATAGTAATATAAGTAGTGTCTAAGAGATATATTCTTGGGATTAACTCTATACCTTCACCATGTGAAAAAATACACTCTTCTCACTCTAAAATATTTGAAACACATATCATATCTCCCCTTCTATCATGACATCATCCTAAGAGGCTCTTTGGGTCATATGTAGGCATGTATGTGAAATGGTCCATGTGTTTAAGGGATTTGATTTTATGGTCACTTTATATATTATCATGATATTGGAATGAAACATTAGGATTTTTCAAATATTTAATCAATCTTTCAAACCCTATTTTTGACATGACATCTTTCTATAAAGATGCCTACAAATGTACTTTCATGGTTACCTAACTGTGTTTCTTGCATATGATTGTAAAATCATGGAATATTGTTTTAGATGTGAGATTTAAGGTAAAGGGAATAATTATATCATTTATAAAATTTAAATTAATCTATCATAACCCTTTCTAACCATGATCAAAGCATGAAGATCATGAAAATGGTGAAAAACTACCTATAACATAGAATGGTGCATTCACTTACAACTTGAGTTACATTTCCCATAAAAAAATCATTAAAAATGAAACCAAGCATGGAGAGAAACTTGGAAGAGATTAAACATCATCTGGAGTCAACATCACCAACTATATTGTATGGAATTGTCCAAAATAGAACAAAACCTATAGGGTGCAAGAAACAATGAGTAGAAAAACATAGTCAACTTGTTAGAGATGGTTCATAAAGTAAAATTAGACAATATTTGAAATATTATTATAAAAATGGATATATATATATATATATATATATATATATATATATATATATATATATATATATATATATATATATATATATATATATATATATATATATATATATATATATATATATATGAGTGTAATTTCACCTCCTAAAGTCATTTGAATTGAAACCTCTTCAACTATCTGTACCAAGCACAAACCTATTGACTAGTTCGATGTGTCTAGAAGGGAAAAGAAGGAATAGAATAGTTTTGAGATTTTTTTATAAATTAAAAATAATTTAAAATGTGTAAATGAGTTTTATAAAGATGAAGAGTCATTAAATGACCTTTTCCCATGTGTCAAACTCTCTCATGGGTTGTAAAAGTGCCAAACTCCTCTTTTTTAGTTGATTTCTTGATCTTCAATTAGATAACCTACAATTTTTATATGAGATTAACATTCCTGACATGAAATATGACTTCTTAGACATTTTAAAGAATATAGAGACACTTGGACACCTTTAAAACCATACCAATTGTATTTATGACCCCTAAATGTCTTCTAAATGACCCAAAATAACATATTGACTAATTAGATCAAGACCAAGGCTAATATGGCATTAAATGACATCAAATAACTTATAATACACCCCATGAAAAAATATTAGACCCATAAAACATCTAAAAATTTAAGTTTTTACCTATAGGGGTCCAACTTTGACTTATAGGGTCAAATTTGGTCAGCAACTACATCATTTATTATTAGATAAAATTTAATTCATGTTAGTTGATTGTATGTGTAGATTTTATTTTTTGCATTTTCAATTGTGGGAAGAAAATATATAAGGCATATTCCAATAGAGTGTGTTGGGTAGAAGGTGTAGTGATTTTTATTTAATTTAAAAGAAATTTCACATAAAATAGGCTTCGTTGCAAGACTCTAGAGTGCATAGAGTTCAAAGACTTGAAAACTTGGATTAATTCATGAGAAATAGGCAAGATCATTTAAATTTTATGAATTACATAAGATGTTGGGGTTTTGTATGGATGATTAAAGATAATGAAAAAAAAAAGTTTAAAGAACATGACAATAAAATAGGAGGTTAATGGACCTGAAGATAAATTATTGCATGTAGTTGTGAGAATGGGCAGTAAGATGACATTCGTAATTATTATCACAATTTTTTTTTAATTTGTATATTCAAGAATATGAAGAGGTCAATATATTAAGCATGAGGAAACTTGTGGACCTTGGAATTTAAGTTCATTTTAGAGGTTTTGTGAAAACATTATACTTAGGATAATTTTCATAGATCCTATATGTGGGATCTTATTGCACATTTAATCTATCTATATTATATTATGAATTTATATGGTCATGTATTTTTGTGCCACTTGTGTTGCACGTAGGACTTGGGAATGGATATATCTTTTGGAAAAGGTCATTGTGATTTTCCAACTATTTATTATTTAATGTATTAAATCACAAATGATTGTTGTAATTTCATGTAATATTATATTTTGATGCATTATCAATGTGTTGTGTTATAGTACATTAGAAAAATGTATGCATTTAATTATTTGGTATGTTTTTAAGTAATTAATGTATGTAGAGGATTACATGGAAAATAATACACATAAATTAGTGTGATGGGGTTCATATAAATCATGGGGTTAGAGAATAAAGTATATCTATTAAAAATTAAAAGTTACCATAGATACATGCAAATATTTGGGGAAGGGTTGAAGGCTTTAATCATCGCCATTCAATGACTTGGGGTAACACTACCATATTTTTCAACCTATGGGTTGTGTTTGTGTGTGTTCATATTATAAGCCATATTTGGATAAGTGTGAATGTTTTTCTCTTGTGATTACTTTTTTTGTTGTTATTCTATTGAGTTAATTATTTTTTGATTGTACAGTCTAAGACATCTCTTTATTAAGACCCCTAATCATGATTAAAGGACTATTTCAAATAATTTGGACTTATACCCACTAAAGTGGAGAGGAGAAAATTTTATCCATAAATAATTTTCTTATGTTCTAAATAAAAAGGACTGTTTAAAACCATTTGGGCATAGATAATTTTGAATGAATTGGACTATTTTGAATAATTTGGACTTATACCCACTAAAGTGGAGTGAAAAAAATTTTCTCCAAAAAATAAATTTCCTATATTCCAAATAAATTGGAGTGTTTCAAACCATTTGGGTATATATCATCTTGAATAAATTGGGCTATTTTCAATAATATGGACTTATACCCACTGAAGTGGAGTGAAGATAATTTTCTCCAAAAATAACTTTGTTGTATTCAAAATAATTTAGACTTATACCTATAAAATGGAGTGAAGAATATTTTCTCCAAAAATAAATTTTGTTTATTCCAAATAAATTAGGCTATTTCAAACCATTTGAGAATCTATCATTTCGATTAAATTGGGACATTTTAAATAATTTGAAATTATACCCACTAAAGTGGAGTGGAGAATATTTGCTCCATAAATATGTTTTCTATATTCCAAATAAATTGAATTGTTTAAAACCATTTGGGAGTAGATCATTTTGAATATATTGGACTATTTTTGAACTTGTGGCACCCTTTCGAGCCTTCATATTGATCATTGATCCTTTAAATTACCTTTCGTTGTTGGGATATGTGGTACGATTTGACTAGACAAATTATGGATGAAAATATATTAAGCAATCTAGTTCATCTACATAATAAAATATATTTAAATTTTTTTGTTGTTCATTCGGAATATATTCATGAGCAAGTGTCAATATACTAATGGATCAAGATGGGGAAATTTCAAGATAAATTGATGGATTATTTTACTTGCACTTAACCAGATCAAAGTAATTCTAAATTAGAATTGATTAATTTAAAATTAATTGAACTATATTTGAAATAATTTAGAATTGATTTATATGAAATTGATGATAATTTTTATTACTATAATTATAGTTTATAATCAATAAATACACTTGAAAGAATCATAATATTCTAAAGTTACATCTTTCTAAACATTGGTTCACAACTGCCAGCATGGATTTTTTGCTTTCTCCTAAGAATGTGATCCTTTTAATTTTGATTTGATAGACATAATTTTGATTCTCTGATCCTTTTCATCCTTTTGACTTCCATTTCCAATATATCTACTTGATGTAACATAACTCAATTTCAATTTTTGATTTGTAACACAATTCTAAGAATTACAATCAATGAACAACGTGTTGGCAATTGAAAAATCATCTCCAAAGGTCCATTTAAAAATAAATTCATCCAATTTATTTATGTTTATATTAAATGGCTTAGAATATATTTTCCCTCAAACAAACATGAAATTTTAACTTGTGTAACCCATGGCTTGAATGAGTATCCTTATCATTGTCCAAATGCCAATGTGAGAAAAAGACGGTAGTGCCACCTTCAAAATTTATTTGGAATGATATAAAATGTATTATGACATATTTTATATTTTATAATCTTCTTTTTTTCCTGTATCATGCATTTACATATCTTTTTTTTTATGTACAACAAATAATAAGTCATCCAACCCCAAAATCAATAGTTTTTTAGAAGTTAATTTTATCTCCTCCTTTGAAACAATTTGTTAAAAAAGAAATGAATCATTTATTAACAATATTATATTATAATAAATATAACATGGAAATTTTCTAATAAAATGTTTTACATGTTACTAGATTGGTCATTAATGTACTTTTGATTTTTATTTCTTATTGTAACATAAAAACATAATGCATTTCATTTGATTCATTTTTTTTGCATTTCCTTAAATCTTATAAAGATTCATATAAACACATAAAAATATATGCATGATCAGGAACATTGTAACTATACTCAATATATATGGATGTATCATTTCTATTGCTAATTTTGTAACATACATATGCATATAATGTAAGAACTGACAAACCAATTAGAGTGGAACCACTTACAATGACAAATGATAGAACCACTTGCAGTATTGAAATAGTTGGGTAAATAACCAGTGACAATATATATATATATATATATATATATATATATATATATATATATATATATATATATATATATATATATATATATATATATATATATATATATATATATAACTCTCAAACCATTCAGTATTGAAACATATAGAGATACATTCAAACACATATGACATAACAAAGACAAGAACTAAAAACTTATATTATCATTCATATTAACTCATTCAAGAATTACAGTCAACATTCATTAAACACATTTCAGATGAACAATGATGAGCTACCATTCTTAGTCAGACAATATAATTTCCATGACCATTCTGAGACCCATGCTAAATACATATCCTTCTTGAATACTCACTCACTCATTCTTGTCAGAGTTGCATTGCTATTGGCTTCCATTGATGGAATACTTCTCTCATAGTCTACTAGCTTTAGTTGGGATACTCCCAGGCATGTAGATAATATTGTAGATACATGTATTTATAACATTCATTAGAAGAGTATATATATATATATATGTTGGTGGAGGATACGAGAAGAGCTCTTAAGAGATATTAATGCATTAAATTACAACAGTCTAAAGATATATCTTTCACAAATAGCAGGATATCAAAAATTAAAAGAAAATAAAGTGAAGTAAATGCTGACAAATAGCTAGGACATAAATTGCATACATAGATAGTTTAGATTACATCACCAACATATAAATGTTCATATTGAATCCTTATAACTTGACCATGACTTTATCAAAATTTGAAATAGTCGCATTTGTTCATAACTCATTTCTCATAGACATTGATAAGAATTTAACATTGATCAACCAACATCTATATTCTTACAGTAATGAAAGTATCAGTTGTTCTTATGCATACCAATACATATTTATATGTTTATACATCCCATCACAACAAACAAAATAGGATTTATTATTATAATCCATAGTTCACTATCACTAAATTCAAATGAATATACACATTAAGAGTTGAACCTCCTTCATATACTTCCAATAAGACACATCAAATTAAAAATTATTTAAATCAATAGAAATATAATTATTTTTAGCACAATATAATTTATTATTATTTTATTGATAAATAACACATTGATACTCTGCAACAAAATTTATTATATTGAAGACATAGTATAGCATATATTGTGTTATTTTAAACTAGGTAAATTAAACATGTAACAACATTGTAATGGGTAAATTAAATATGTAAAAAACATTTTAATGGGTAAATACAACCACATTCAAGTCTACAGAACAATAAAATGAACCCACACTTCCAAATCCCAAGCTGATACAAGTCTATATTTTATTGTCTTCTACAATCTCTTGTCCATGAAGAAAAATTCAAGTGTAATGTGTTTAAATAAATAAAGACAATTAATATATCCTAGACTTGTATAAAATTATATAATTACACATTTATTGAAAGGAGTTTTCACCATTTTTATGCCTTTTTGTAGTTTGTATGGGTGCATGCTTTTGTTGAAACTTTGGTTATTTATTCCATACAAGGTATTATATAATGTAGTTGCTAAAAATTCTCATCATCAATTGATTTGATATTTGAATTTTAAAAATGTGTCTTTTTTTATAGTTTTACCTTGTGTTGTTTTTGTGGAGGCACCAAACTACAAAGTTGTGTCATGGGTTTTTGTGTTGGAGACACAAAGTTATAGAGGTATGTTGTGAACTATTTTAATTGAGACATAAATAGATGAAATATTCTATCAGTATTATAAGTCATTGATAAATACAAAAATATATAATTAAAAAAATATGCATGATCTTATCTTACCTTATTCAACTTGCAAAATGTCATGTTTGTTGATATGATCTTCCTTTATTATTTTTTATTCACTTACATGTAATGCCATTAGTGATACACACTAAAAGATTGATAAGTTGTTATGTTTAAAAAATAAAGCATACACACCAAAAGATTGTTAAGATATTATATTTGGAAAAATGAAGCATGATTATAAAATAAATTAAAAATGTTATGCACCCAGTATTGATCGAAGTGGTTGTTCTTATATTGGTTGCTCTGAATTTATCAGATAATTTTTAAATTAAACATTAAAAATTATTTGTTCTTTAGTTTCTATAATGAAAGATAAATATATTTGTAATTTTATATATGCACACACCAATCTAGCTCCTGTATATACCCCTAACATGTCACATGCATCTAAATCATTAAAAGTAGAGATAAGTTTCTACCAAAAGATGTTATCTAGTTCATTTTTGAATGGCCTTCCTATTTTGTGTGAACTAATCATTTGTAATGTTGGTACATCTTTGTAGATGTTAAAACCTTCCTCTAATCTACTTTTTTGTAAATAGTGGCTAAAAATGAGCAAGATCCTGATAAAAATTTATACCTATAATATATGGCCAATCAAATATACTACTATTTGGACCCCATTGTATGACACCTGTATCTTTCATGGAATGGAAATCACCAAGATGCAGATTCTTGAGAGAGATTAAATACCAAAAAAATGTTCTAGTTTGTGGATGATGAATACATTAAAGGTCCCAATAATAACTTTATCAAACAATGCCTTAATAAATAGGAAAAGTTCTTCTTTAAAAACTTCAATGAGATTTTAAATACTATAATTATCAAATTGACGTTCAGACCAAGAATGAATATGTCACTAAAATCTTTTAAAATGGATGGCCAAAGACATGGGGGCCTATATTGGCAACTAAATATTTATGTATCTATCCCAAGACGCTGACCTCCATCATTATGTAGATAATTTTTCAATATGATTAATGAATCTTGAGATAATGCTTCCCATCCTTTTTTATTTTTTGAAATACCTTCATTTAAGACACACAAATCGTCAAACATTTTTGTAGAAATTGTATAATGCTCCATTACCTCTTCAGGTGTGATTTTTTTGTCTAGTGGTGGAGTTGTATCATTGTTGCTGAAATAATCTATAATTTTTTATAATATGATACTTTCGAGCTTCACCTTTTTGCACCAAGTATCCATGTTATTGTACCCAAGGGTTTTCAAAAAAGAAATAGACCCTTTTCTAATAAATCTTCTAGTTCTATTTTTTGTTTGTCTAAAATCCCTTGAATATTTTTAAGTACTATTGTATCAATCAGATTTAAATCTTGTTTATCTGAATTAGGTAAAGTACCACTTTCAAAAAAATCAAATGCCTTATCAAAACAACCTCAAATGATTTGTTTCATGAAAAGAAGGCATTTTTTCTCTTATGGTTGTTGTGCTGAATAGTTCATTTGTGGGAACAAGTGTCTATCTTGTTCATGTATTTATTCCATATTTTTTCCCTAATTCAAGATTATTCCAACCTCTTAGTTTGATAAGGTCACATGCATATTGAGCTTTTTCTATAAGTGAAGCCTTATAAATTGTTCCATTGACTTCATTATATTGGTTACATATTTTATACATAATATGGAATGGAGTATAAGTTTTCAAAAATCTTGCCCTTTTAATAGAAAATTTATTTCTCAATGATAGTGAATCATATTCCTCCTTAGAAATAATTCTCTATTGTGATGTAATTATGTATTGGCTATCTACAATTTTAAACCTTGCAGTTTTTTCTCCATCTATCTTCTAGGACTTCCTTTGATTCAATAATACATTTAGGGTTACTTGGATCAAAAGGAATTAACAATGCATCCTTCATTATAACCTCATTATGTTTTATAAATGAATTAATTATATCATTCACCCCTATTTCATTTATATTTCTTATTTTGATATTAACATCCCCCAATTCACAGAGCTATATAAGAATGTTCAAGCCATAATTGCTAAAGGAAATATACCATGTAGAGAATTCATTGTGTGTCTGATCAGAAGTTTGTGTCAACAAAAGTGTTATAACATTTAGTTCAATATAATTCTTCTCCACTAGTGTGAGTACTTTTATGGCCTCTTTCAAATCTGCATATAAATATGTTTCCCTTGCTTGTCTTGTTTTCTTCAATATTTTTTTGTCATGATTATAGGGCATCTTAAATACATGTTTGCATGGTGACAAGTAGAAGAAGTTGTTTCCCCTTTTCATGTTTTTATTTGAAAATATTTTGTATTCTAATGACCAAATTATATCTGTCTATCAACCTAGATATTTGAAGGTTGTCATAGCTATTCAAATGAAACCCAAATTCTTCACAAGAAGGATAAAAATTATTTTCTATCAATTCCATTTTACTGGGTGTTAATTTATTAAAATTAGCTGTAGCTCAATGAATAATTCCCTATTATACATTACATACTTATAATTAGAATTGAAGGGCATCTTCAATTTCATCCTTATTGCAAGAAAGGTTTTTTCCAATTAGAGAAGATTCTTTTCTCGATGTAGTGCTAAACAAGTATATATCTGCATGCATATTTGGTAAACTAAATAATTCAAAATACCAATCAACAAGAGGAATTTTGTCACCACCATAAAATGGAAGATTTTGATGTGGATTTAATTTTAGTTTTGGTAGTTTAAAAGGTACTCTATCCAAATTCTCTTTGAGTGAGGCTTTATTCTACCTTTTAAGTGTGGGAATTCCTTTTTCATCTAAAAACATTCTACAAAGCAACTGGAATGATTTAAATATAGATCTTTTACAAAATGTTGATTGTATATTGCATCAATTAATGATTTTTTTTGTGATTAAGTAGTGATTAAATGTATATCAATAAAATTTAATTATAAACTATAATATAAAATACATATTTAATATTCATAATATATACATTAACTCCCACTTACACTAATAAGGTATGACCAAAACAAAAATAAATTATGTGTACTAGTTAATATAATTTTATGGGAAAAGGAATCCATAAACATTTGTTTCAAAGGAGAAAGATGAGGGGAAGTATGTTTCTAATATGTGCCAAAATGCCCATCAATAGGTATGTTCAAGATATCTCCTAGGATATACCTTTCAATCATGCACAAGAGTGAATTTTTATTAAAAAAAAATATCATAGGAGACACCTTCAAGTTAACCATGATGGTATTGCAAGTGTAATTCAAGGCCCTTGAAGGAATATCATAGTGGAGACCTCAAAGGGTTCTATCATACATTCAAAGCGACATTGAATGTATCTCCTAGTAGAACTTTCCTTCACCTTGAAATAACTACTGGTTGATAACTTGATAAATTAAAGGGCCTTTTAATACTTGGGAGAGTGCACATTTTAGGTCCTCTTGTGCACATGATCTTTTTACCTCAATTTAGTTTAATTTTTTTTTTGTTATGCTAATAGTTTTAGATCTGAATAATTACCTTGTTGTACCTCTAAAATTTTCTTTTACCATGACGTTCCTTTAAATATCTTCAAGGTATCTTGAGATACCTTCAAATTACCTATGAAGGTATTACAAGGATCTCAAAGGAATATCCTATTGGATACCTTGAGATTGAACTTACCCAGTGTTATTGAGGTTTTTAATATGTTCAAGGTATCTCCTAGGAATTACCTTCAATTTACCCACGAAGGAATCTCCTAGTGGATATTTTTGATGCTTAAAACTCTTTCTCTTGAAAAATAGTTTATTATGGAAAACTTTACATATGTGGATGAAATTGTGATCTATGAAGCAACCTGTAGGATTCCCATGATGCTTATAATAAGTTTTGTAGTGATGCATTTCTCCCTCTGAACTTCCTCTAGAATTCTTGTTAGAAATGGGGCCAGCTTCCCTTGGCCAATGGCACAACTTTACTTTAAATAACAACTCCATTCTTTCCTAAGGAGTGTCATGACAACATGTGTCATTAGCATAAGGGAATGAGACTTAGATAAAAAATGAAGAAGGAGAACCCAAGAAAGAGAAGGCTGATACACCACCTGTTGAACTTCATTGAGCATATCGATAATGGAAAGGCTAACTACACCAAAACTTCAAAACATGGATTACAATTCACAAATACCTCAAGCTTGAACTTGATTAGTGTTATTGAGGTGTATAAGGGATTTAATGAGATACATTTCAAATAGGAAAAAGAGTGGATTTATTCTTCAAGGTATCTTCTAGGAGCAACCTTTAACCCAGATCTCTAAGTTTTCCTATATCAAACTTTTCCAGACTGCTTGACTATGTTTATCTATGTGTGTGAAACACCTACTCACAACAAACATTGGTTATAAAAACACTTGTACATGGATAATCCATCTTCAAAGGTAAATATTGAGACCATAGGTACTTTATTTTCTACTCTACCCTTTCCCCTATTTTAGAAGCTTCCTGAAGTGAAAATTTTCAAAGGGGATAATTTAAATTCACCCATTAAGATACTTCATTTTACCATCAAGGAGATAATTTAAAGTCACCCAATTAAGGTATTACAAGGAACTTTAAGAAGTCTTTTAGTAGATACGTCGAGGTGGAACTTACCCATCATTATTGTTGTATAGAGAGGATTCAATGATTAAATATGTGTTTCAATTAAATAAGGTAGTTAACAATACATTGATTATTATGTATAAGGTCTTCTCTATATTTTATTAAGGGGTAAAGGTGTCTTAATTCCAATATTTAATGTGAAATCCATCAAAATTGTAGACCTCATAAGATCATAAAGAGAGATTTAAACAAGGAAAATCCATCATTGCATCATTTTATATTAAACAAGAATTACACTAAAGAGCTTTACCATACCTTCTAGAAAATACAAGGACCTTGAAAGGAATCTCATAAGAGATGCTTTGAAGAGAATTGTCATACACTGAAGGGAACATTGAAAGTATCTCCTAGGAGACACCTTCAACATGCACATGAGTGGAATTTTCCTTGACCCTAAAGGCACTATGGGGTGATAACTTAAAGGACCTTTTTGAGACTTAGTTTTGTTTGGAGGAAATGTATTTAGGACTTGGTTTTTGGAAATTTTGATCAGGCCCTATTATTATATTTTTATCTTTGGGTTTTTTATTTGAACATTTTATATAATGGATTTTGGTCTTTGGAATTTTTATTCAAGACTTTTGGTCTTCAGACTTTTTTTTTCATTGTTTTTGCATTAGACATTTTGTGTGAATAAATGTTTTGAATGACTTGTCTTATATCGATGATTTTACTCTTCAAGTTTTTTGTGTTGACCTTCATTTTAGAAATTTTTATTTAGATATTTTGTAGGCTCAATCACAACACAAAACTTGACTCCTAATTCCTAACTACTAAAAACACACTATACTTGGCCAATAAAACAAAATACTTCTCGATACTTACTAAGGATACTCGCTAACTAAACTAATTAAATATGAACTATGCACAAAGTAAAAAACATGTGAATGTGGGGAATTTATAATGAACTAGAATTGAATTATAAAGGCTATATACATGATGTGCATTCATTGATGGATTCATTTCTCTTGAACGAATTTAAACTTGACTGTTATCCTATGCAAGAAAATCCCTGGTTACCTATGAGACTATTACAAGTAAACAAGTGACTAGTGGAAAGGATATTTTTTATTAGAGCACGTAAATAAACTTTAAGAATTACACATAATTGTAATGGCATCTTCATCTAAGTAATTCATGGGAGCACTTATACTATCTTAATTTTCTATCAAGGACTTGATTGAATTCAAGGACACAATTTATGATGCCAAAATTTTCAATAACAGGTATGGGAACTAATCTAAATTATGGGATGTTGTCGATTATATTAACATATTTTCATTGGATAGAAATCTATGTCCCTCATAGTGACTATTCATCATAGATTTTCTATCACTTAAGAGATAGGGATTGCATTCAACTACAACCAAGCCTAAGGTGATGCCATGCATCGACCTCTTCCAAGAATTATTCTTCATAGACAAGGTTATGCATGATGCTTTTATATACCACAAGCCTAACCAAATGGTTATGGTATGAATATCTAGAGTGCATTTTTAGAGGTATTTGTCACTACCAACATCAAATGCTTATTTTGACAAATACAAGCTAGTTTCATGGAATCAAGATAATACTATGGAAAAGGTGTTGAATTCATAGCTTTTCCACAAGGAAACCATGACATATAAAGGCAATAATCCCACTCTAATAAATAAGTTCAAGATGAGAGTATAGATTGGCATGGTACCCTAGGTGAAATTATAAGCTACAAGATGAGAGAACAAATCATTCATAAGGATAAGCTAGCAGAGCTTGGCCTTGACCAAATCAATGACTAGTGGAACTATAATCTAGTTGTTCACATGGCCTCCTTGAAAACTACCACTTCATATTTTTTTTGATTTGTTGCCCCTCTACTTTGGGCCTTGTTTGTATAGTTTTCCTTCATGTTTTTTGTTGTGTGTTCATTTTCAGATCTCTTTATCTATTTTTTTATCAATCTACCTTTTTTGTTGGGCCTTCATGAATGTTTGATAAAATTTTGAAGTCTTGACTCCTTATCCTAATGAATTGTCATTTGGTCTTACATTTTTGAGTTCTTTACACACCTACATGGGGTATGCATCCTCAGACAAGTGATAGTGTTAGTACCCAAAATTGCACTAAAGTAATTGGGCCCTTGTCAAGTGTAAATGCCTAAGTCCTTAGCCCGAATTCCATCTCCAAGTACTCCTTTGAAAGGTCAAGTTCATATTAAAATTATTTAAGTCCTAATCTAGTCTTTGCTTGGTGAATGTGTCTTTCTCTTAGAATTTTTTGGGATTTTTACATGAACATAATGTCCAACAAAAAAAGGTCTTTAAGATCTTTGTATCATTCAAAAATTCTAAAGTCTTATTTTTGTCAGACATTTTATTCATTACAAAAAGCCTGAAGGAATTCAATGTCTTGGCCAAATCCTACTTACACTAGGCTAAGTGTTTCAAAAAAAATCTAAAGGGTCATTTCTCTCAAACATTTTATTTAAAAAAAAAATTCCAAAGGGCACTTTTAATTCATTCATTTTACCATGGAAAAAGGGTCTGAAATAAATGCATATTATAAAGAAGATGTAAGTTCCTTATTTGTTTCAAAAAAAATTACCACTGCAAAAGGTCTAAAGGGCACTTACCCTTCGGCAAAAGTGCAAAGGTTTGATTTTTTAGAAAAAAGAGATAAGTCCAATTCCTGTGGGAAAAGTGTAAGTTCTATTTGTTTTTGAATTTTTTCCACAACAAAAAAATCCTAACAACACTTTTCCCATGGCAAAAAAGATCGAAAGAAAAGTTTGGATTCTTTTAGAAAAAATGTAAAGTCCTTATTTATTTTAGACATTTTGTCCATGATAAACAATTTTAAGGGCACTTGCCCTTCAAGAATTTTTCTTGCACAAAAATAATAACAAAAAGTCCTTTCTTTAGCAAACATGTAAGCACAATTTTTTAGGAGAAAATGCCAAGTTCAATTTCGTCAGGGAAATTGTTTTGGAAAAATGTCTGAAGTAGTTCTTCTGAAGACCAAAGGGCTGATAAAAGAAGGAATAACTAATATTCATCTCCTAGGATATACCTTTCAAACATGTACAAGAATGTGTTTCCATTTCAATGTATTTCCTAGGAGATACCTTTTAAACAAGCGTTCATTTTTCCTTCAAGGAAAAAGCAAAATTTTCCTTTACATGGAAGGCACTACTAGTAATTGTATGAAAAAGTGGTCAATAAGTGGAATCTCCTATTTTGGCACTAATGGGTGATATTTTGAAGGCCCTTGTAATACCTTCAAGGCATATCCTAGGAGATACCTTTCAAAAATTTAAAAGAGTGGATTTCCCCTTTAAGATATCTCCTATGAGATACCTTTCAAATAGGCACAAGAGTGGATTTATCCTGCAAGGAACAAGTGGAATTTTCCTTTATAAAGAAGGCACTAATGGGTGATATTTTGAAGGACACTATAATACCTTAAATTTATCTCCTATGGTATACCTTTTAAATGTGCAAAAGAGTTGATTTCCCCTTCAAGGTATCTCCTAACAAATACCTTTCAAACAGGCACAAGAGTGGATTTATCCTTTAAGGAATGAGTAGAAGTTTCTTTACACAAAAGGCACTAATGGGTGATATTTTGAAGTCCCATATAATACCTTAAATGTATCTCCTAGGAGATACCTTTCAAACATGCACATGAGTGGATTTCCCCTTCAAGGTATCTCCTAGGAGATACATTTCAAATAGGGACAAGAGTGGATTTCTCCTTCAAGGAACAAGTGTAATTTTCATTTACATGAAAGGCACTAGTAGGTGATACTTTTAATTACCTTATAATAAATTTAAGGTATATCCTAGGAGATACCTTTAAAAAATTCACAATAGTGTATTTCCCCTTCAAGGTATCTCCTAGGAGATACATTTCAAATAGGGACAAGAGTGGATTTCTCCTTCAAGGAATTAGTGCAATTTTCCTTTGCATGAAAGGCATGACTGGGTGATATTTTGAAGGCCCTTGTAATAAATTCAAGGTATCTCCTAGGGTATTCATTTCAAACATGAAAAATATTGGATTTCACCTTTAAGGTATCTCCTAGGAGATACCTTTCAAATAGGCACAAGAGTGGATTTCTCTTTCAATGAACAAGTAGAATTTTAATGTATATAGAAGGCACTACCAAGTGATATTTTGAAGGCCATTATAATAAATTCAATGTATCTCTTAGGAAATACCTTTAAAACATGCACAAGAGTGGATTTTCCCTTCAAGATATCTCTTAAGAGATACATTTCAAATAGGCACAAGAGTGGATTTCTACTTCAAAGAACAAGTGTAATTTTTATTTACATGGAAGGCACTACTGGGTAATATTTTGAAGGCCCTTATAATACCTTATATGTATCTCCTAGGATATACCTTTCAAACATGCATAAGAGTGTATTTTCCCTTCAAGGTATCTCCCAGGAGATACATTTCAAATAGGGACAAGAGTAGATTTCTCCTTCAAGGAACAAGTGTAATTTTTCTTTACATGAAAGGCACTACTAGGTGATATTTTGAAGGCCCTTGTAATAACTTCAAGGTATATCCTAGGAGATACCTTTCAAATATGAACAAGATTGGATTTTTCTTTTAATGTATCTCCTAGGAGATACATTTTGAACAGGCACAAGAGTGGATTTCTCCTTCAAGGAACAAGTGGAATTTTCCTTTACACAAAAGGCACTATTGGGTGATATTTTGAAGACCCCTATAGTACCTTAAATCTATCTCTTAGGAGATACCTTTCAAACATTGACAAGATTATATTTCCCATTCAAGTTATCTCCTAGGAGATACATTTCAAATAGGGATAAGTGTGGATTTCTCCTTCAAGGAACAAGTGCAATTTTCTTTTACATAGAAGGCACTATTGGGTAATATTTGAAGGCCCTTGTAATACCTTTAAATTGTCTCCTATATATACCTTTCAAACATGCATAAGAGTATATTTCCCCTTCAAGGTATCTCTTAGGAGATAACTTTCAAATAGGTATAAGAGTGGATTTCTCCTTTAAGGAACAAGTAGAATTTTACTTTACACAGAAGGCACTACTAGGTGATATTTTGAAGGCCCCTGTAGTACCTTCAATGTACCTCCTAGGAGATACCTTTCAAACATGGAAAAGAGTGGATTTCCCCTTTAAGGTATCTCTTAGGAGATACATTTCAAATAGGGATAAGAATGGATTTTTCCTTCAAGGAACAAGTGTAATTTTACTTTATATTGAAGGCACTACTAGGTGATATTTTCAAGGCCCTTGTAATAATTTCAATGTATCTCCTAGGATATGCCTTTAAAAAATGCACAAGAAATTATTTCCCCTTTAAGGTATCTCCTAGGAGATACCTTTCAAATAGTCATAAGAGTGGATTTATCCTTCAAGGGATAAGTGGAATTTTCCTTTACATAGAAGGCACTACTAGGTGATGTTTTGAAAGCCTTTGTAATACCTTTCAAACATGCACAAGAGTGTATTTCCCCTTCAAGGTATTTCCTAGGATATACCTTTCAAACAAGCACAAGAGTGGATATATCCTTCAAGAAACAAGTGGAATTTCCTTTACATGGAAGGCACTAATAGGTGATATTTTAAAGGCCCTTGTAATACCTTCAATGTATCTCCTAGGAGATACCTTTCAAACATGCACAAGAGTGGATTTCCCCTTCAAGTTATGTCTTAGGAGATACATTTCAAATGGGTATAAGAGTGTATTTTTCATTCAAGGAACAAATGCAATTTTTATTTACATGGAGGACACTACTGGGTGATATTTTGAAGGCCCTTATAATACCTTTAAGGTATCTCCTAGGATACACCTTTCAAACATGCACAAGAGTGGATTTCCCCTTTAAGGTATCTCTTAGGAGATACCTTTCAAATAGACACAAGAGTGTATTTCTGCGTCAAGGAACAAGTGGAATTTTCCTTTACATGGAAGGCACTACTGGGTGATATTTTGAAGGCCCTTGTAATACCTTCAAGGTATCTCCTAGGAGATACCTTTGAAACATACACAAGAGTGGATTTACCCTTCAAGGTATTTCCTAGGAGATACATTTCAAACATGCATAGGGGTGGATTTCCCCTTCAAGGTATCAAAATTAAGTGTACCACCCAAGAGCTCATTACAAATTTAGGGTTGCTATGTGGTGATAAATAAATGAGTCATCATGCAAAGCTACATTCTGAGAATCCATAAGGTAATCAAAAGGTGCCATGTGTCAAGATTTTGAGATAACTAGGTAGCTTAGTCATATTTAGGCCACATGAGTAATTAGTTGTATCTGAGGTGGTATCCATGGGTCAAAAGGTGGAAATATTTAGCTTTAAATATAAAATTGATGGTAAATCAGATTCAAATTAAAGCTAAATTGAATTTTGGTGTAATTAATTGCTAAAAATAATAGGTCAAAGTTTTAAAATCTTGTTATTAATATTTCATGAACTAGAATCACCTTTAGTATTGCATTAATCAAGCTTGCCAAAAATAACTTTTATGCATTTTTTGTCCCCTAAAAATATCACTCATTTTGGGACAACATTTGAACTATTTTGGTCCTATAGACCAAAATTGTCTCTTCCCTTTTCAAAATTTGTTCTAAGCATTCAAATTCCTCATTTTTCAAGCTTCTCAAAAATCTATGGACTCTACAAGCTTAAATCTACAGACTCTATAGGAAGAAAATATACATACTCTACATGCTTAAATCTATGGACTTTGTAGGCTAGAATCTATAGACTCTGTAGGCTTAAAACTATGGACTCTGTAGGACAAGTTCTATGGGCTTCACAGGTTGATTTCTATGGACTCTATAGGAAAGAAGTGAGCTCTCAACACTTAGGTGATTTCAAAGTTGGTTCAATGACAAGTTTTAACCAAAAATAGTTCATCAGAAAGCTTCTAAGCAAGGATTGAACCATTTAACCATTGAACCGTTGAACCTTGAACCATTTTGGTTCAACGGGTTCAACAGGTTCAACAGACTAATGGTTCAACAGGTTTAAAGGCTTCTACAGGCAAGTTCAATCAAAAGAACAAGTTTTTGAGGCTTGAACCATTAAACCATTGAACCATTGAACCACTTTGGATCAAAGGTTTAATGGGTTCAAGGTTCAACAGGTTCAACGCCCACTTTGGTTCAAAGGTTCAATGCATGTTTGGTTTAAAAAGATCAAAGGACTTAGCCAAACAAACAAGATGAACTGATTGAACCATTGAACCAAAGTTGAACCAAGGTTGGTTCAATCGGTTGGTTTAATTGGTAGGTTCAAGGGGCTTCCCCAAAGCCAAAGGATCAAAAAGCCCTTGCGGAGGGCGGTGAACCAAGGCCTAGAACCCTTGCAGAGGGCAGTGAGCAAAAACCAGACAGAACTCAGTGGATGCTGCCAAGTGTCATCTTCCGAGCCTCATTTCACCATGTTTTTTTTAAGAGTAGTGGATGCTACCACGTGCCATAATTTGAGATTCACATAAAATTGACTAAGGCAAATTTCTAAGGGATAAACAACCCTTGCGAATGACACTCAGAAGCCGAAATGAATCATTACAAAAACCTAAAAGGCTAATTTGGGGCTCAAACAACCCTTGCAGAGGGAAGGAAGGAGGCAAATGGACCAATTCAAAGGCCAAAAGAGTAAAGGGATTTCCTTCAAAAAAGTTCCCCCAACAAAAGTAACAATGAGATAATTCCTTCGAGGAAATTGTCTGAAAGAATTCCTTCAAACTTTTTCCTCTGAAAGAAAGAAAAGACTGAAAAATAAAGCAGAGCTTGATGGAAAGACTAAGGAAAGAAATGAGTTCTTTCAAACTTCTATCTAAAGTAATTCCTTTAGACATAAAGTATGAAGAAATGTAGGGAAGATGTGGGAGAAAAGCCTGAAAGAATTTCTGAAGGCCAAAGACAAAGCAGTTGAAACAATTCTTGCAGACTTTTTGTCTGCGAGAAAATGTCCACAAAAAAAGTCTGCGAGAAAGCTCCGAAGGAATCCAAAGACAAAAGGCTGCTGAAGGACCCTGAAGGGTAGGTGCCCTTACAGGGGACTCTCAGTTGCCAAATTAAAGGACACTTCCCCAAAGCCAAAGGGTCACCTTCCCTTCGGGAGGATGCAAAACAATAAATTCGAAGGAAGCAAGTAGCAGAAAAGGTCAAATCAAGAGAAAGCTGAAGAAAGTCCAAGGGGTGATGCACCCGAAGACGTCAAAGTCAAGAATAGTGAACTAGCCATTGGAAATTCAAACATAGTGACGTGTGTGTGAACGTCAATTTTAAGGTTTGTAAAATAGCCATTGATTTTGAAAAGCCTTAAAGAAGAGCTAAAGAACTTAGCGACCCGTCGGGAGAAAGAAGCCCGAAGGCCATCCAAAGACCACCCGAAGGGCAGATACCCTTGCAAGGGGATCTTCCCAACCCAAAGTGGACTATTTCTCAAGGCCTTGAAGGGCAGGTTCCCTCTGAGAAAGATCAAATTACAAAGCCAAAGGAATCGCTGAGGAAAGTGACGTCCCTGTGGATGTCATAGTCACAACAATGAAATAGCCATTGATCCTTGCAAGTTTCAAGCATGGACTTGAATGCATTCAAAGGCTTTAAGGCCAAGGCCAAAAGGAAGAACCACTGAGAGGAGCATAAAGAGCAGGAATGACCAAAAACATTTGTGCATCAGATATGTTTCTAGAAGTAGATAGCCAGGTGGATATTGAAAGATGAAAACTTTCAATAGCGTGACTCGTTTCTATGCATTGAAAAAAGCAAATGGGTAAATGCCCCTAAATTCTAGCATGTCTTCTTAACAAAATTCAATGCAACATGATGTGTTACTATTCCCAAGTCCTTCTTGAAGAGGCTATATAAGGAACTCTCTTGTTATTGTGGATCTATGACTCTCAGATTATCAGAAACGAAACTCTGCCCAAATTGAAAGGCATTACTGAGACTTTGAGCTCAGATTGTTGATCATATTTTGTTATTGGAATAAGAAATCAAGTGACTTTTTAGACTTTGTGCTGTGATATCTTTGTTGTTGGGGAAACTATTCTTATGTCTTTTTCCTTAACATATTTTCTGTTCCTTTAATTCAACAAGCAGAATTAGTGAAAGTAGTCAGGAAGGTGTCCTGAAGTCAACTATGGAGAGACTTTGTGCCCCCACAATTGTCTTTACTATGTTTTCTTTTTGTTTCTATGTAAAGGACCTTGGGATGACTTTGTGCCCTCATTGTCCTTCGTATCTCACTCTTGGGCAATTGAGGTGGAGACTTTGTGCTACATCTCAATTTGCTAGTTACTATGTCTTTGGTTACATTTTGCAATTACTACCAGGAAGATTCTTGTGGTTTTCTGAATAATACTTCTAAAAAAAGAGGAGTGCTTTCTGTCATTTTCCCTAAGATTTCTCCTTTGATCTGCATGCATCATCTCTAAAAAAAGAGAGATGGATGGTTTATCCTACCCTTGAGTATTATTTTTTGTTTATATACATACATACATACATACATACATACATACATACATACATACATACATACATACATACATACATACATACATACATATATATATATATATATATATATATCTATAGGGAACCTCCCCTTGATGAGAGGAGAGATTAGTCCCCTTTTGATGTGGTGAACCTACACATTTGGATGACCAATCTTCCTACTTTGGCTGATCATACCTATTTTGTTTATCATTATGCTGATCGAAAAAATATTCAACCAATAGTTTTTGGCAACTCCACTGGGGATATACATAATTTTGTGCAATTTGGAACCTCAAGTTTCAGATTGAAACATCACCTATGTCTTACCCATAATCATTATAACCTTTATCCATTATAGACTCTGGTGACTCCATTTCATGTCTTACCCATTATCCATTTATAGCCTTACCATCTTCTTCCACTTTCGTTATTTTATCTGGTCTGTAAAACTAGAGCTACTAGGAAAGAGTGCATAGTTTAAAGCCTCAAGCTTCAAACTGAAGCAAGGTCAATTCTTTTCCATTTTTGTTTCACAATTTGGCAAATTTAAGGTATACACGAAGCCAAAGGGATAAAGGTATTGTTGACCCTGTATTTGAGTTGGTACAACAAAGTAATTTTGATCTGTTTCCTTCACCATCTCGCCTCCAATGAGCCAAGAGCTTTCCTCCTACTAAAATTAGATCTCCCTTGCCAAACAAAGTATCCACTTCTATTATTGATAAAGCTTTGCCAATAATCACCCCTTTGAGATTTGTTATTCCTCCTTTTCATAATCTTATAATGGCAGCTCAAGGCCCCGGGGGTAATTCTTTTGGTCCTCTCAATCTTACTCCACCTCTACATGAGCTCCCATGTAGTTCAAGGAAGAATTTTTCGAAATTTTATGGTGATGAGAAAGTTCATCTTGATGAACACATTGCAGCCTTCAACATAGCCTTTGGAGTAATTGGAGTATAATTTGAAGATGTAGCAGTCAGGCTATTTGTAGAAACATTACAAGGTGCTACTGTAGATTGGTTTTATCATCTACAAGCTAGGTTAGTAACTGATTGGAATACCCTCAAAGCTAAGTTTGAACCCAGATTCAAACCTAAAGAAGATGCACATGGCCTTTTGGCTCAACTCACACATATGAATAAATATCCCCATGAACCAATGAGAGACTTCATAGCCAAATTAGACAAATTGAGGAACATAATTCCTGTAATTACTTGACCTATAGTTGAGAATCTCAAATGCTTCTTCATTAATTCTCAGTTACTTGAAGTGAGTTTTCTTTTGAGATGTGTTGGTTAAATAGATCTTATTGTAGCTCAAATTTTGGCCACTAAGGTGGATGATGATCTCATCTTAGCAAGGAAGATAAGAAGAGATCCAAATAGAAATAAACCTTCATCATCTTCTGAATATTCATCTACAGGCACCACTAATCCAATGGTGCAAAAGCTAGAAAATGAACTACTAGCCTTGAAAAGACAAATGACACAAGGTATGCCTTCTACTCCTTCATATAGAGATATGCCAAGAAGGACATTTCCAAATCAGTCATATCAAGGCAATGCTGCTAGGAATCAAGGGCAGCTAGATTATCCTCCTCCCCCACAAGGGAAACTTGCCCTTGAAGCTCCTCCAACTAACTCAATAGTTGGATATTTGGAAATAGAACATGCTTTCTCTTTCCAACTTGAGTTGGAGCAAGAAAATGATGTTGATCTCTTCACAAAGGATCAAGAAGAATTAGCTGGCGACTCCCACATTAGTTTCCTAAATTACCAAGATGAACCCAGAAGTAAAGGAGAAGCTTTTGATGGTTCATATGCAGTGTTTACCAGGTCCAAGAACCAATCAGTCTAGCAAGCTGATAAAGGGAAGACAGAGGAGCAACCTCAACCAACAATTACAATTGCTAAGCATGGAACCACTTTGCCTTACCAGTCAAAGGATCTGGTGATCACCCAAAAAGTAAGTACATCAATTTCACCTTCACCTTCTACTTCAATTTTGCAAACTAGCCCTCCTCCCATCCCTCCTAAAACTTAAAAGGTTGAAATACCTTCCTCTATACCTAGCTCAATTCAGCCATTTGACATAATTGATCATGTCAAGAAGACCAAAATTCAAATGTCTGAATTTGAATATTTGCAGTCCAATCCTGATCAATTGGATAAGTTGGTCCAATGTGTTAAAAACCAAACCGTCCCGGCAAGACAAGAGGTTAAGAGAATAATTCCTGATTCCCTAAAGAGCATGCCCATTCCAAATAATCTTGTCATTACTCCTCCAATTTCTCCTGGGAAAATAGAACCTTTTATGTTTCCTTATTGATAAATGGTTATCAACTCAATAATTGCATCATTGATTCTGGGGCATCTGACAATGTCATGCCTACTAAAGTAGCTGAGCTCGAGGTCTCACACTGACCAAAACCTTTGGGAGATGTTTCTCCATGGAGAACAAGCAAGTACCATTACTAGGGCAAATCAAAGAAGCCCAATTTGCATTTACAACATTTCCAGACAAGAGAATCAAGATGACTATCTTGGTGGCTGACGTCCTAGCATCTTATGGTATCCTACTTGGATGAAATTTATATAAGGATGTGGGAGGAGAACTAAGCATGGACCTGTCTGAGGCAAGGATCCCTATCCAAGGTGTAATGAAGAGATTGCTCCCTAAAAAAGAGGTAAAATATGTGGTCACCCAAATGTTAATTCCTGTAGCACAAATTCTATTTGAGTCTTAAGGCAAGGGTAATTATTTCTTGATCACAAAAAATGTTCATGTTTCTATAGAAAAAAGTTCTATAGCTAACAATCTAGGAATTAATCCAAACTAGACATTAGAAGAATTGGTAGGGCACATTATAAATAAGAAAGGATCTTCCATCTCTAATGAAGAGAAATCTGATAGGAGATCAGCTTCTGATGATGCTTAGATCTTAGAATCTGATGGCAGCATTCTTCCACCAATGATGGAGTTGGGACTATGTTGATATCTCCTCAAGGAGATATTCTTCATTCATGTAATTTGCAATTTAGCAACACCAACAACATAGCTAGATGCAAATATCTGTTTCCCAGATTGAAGATTGCTCAAGATGAAGAGATCAAACTCCTTCACATCAAAGGAGATGCTAAGATGATAGTTTGTTAAGAGTTTGATGTGGACAATCCAATCATGTGCTGGACTAAACTAGAAGAATAACCAATTATGGTAATGGATCATGCTGCTACAAATCAAAATTAGGATGAGGAACCCTTTGCCAAGAAATCAAAGAGTTATGGTTTTCAAATTGAAGATCACATCTTGCCATGGGGCAAAAAGAAGAAAGATCCAAGAGGAAGATGCAAAAAATTGGTTTCCTAGTGGAGAGTTCCATTCGCCCATCATCATTTTTGGGGACAAAATGCCTTCTTGCTAGTTTATCAGGATAGAGTGCTATTTTCACTACCTCTCAAGAAGTAGCATCTGAAATACTTCAATTCTTGAAGTATCAGATAAGTTCACCTGTACATATGTATATTTGTATAGTTTTTTTTTTCTCTGTATTGTTCATTTTCATTTTTGGAATCTTTCATTTCTGGGTAACATGACTCTACAACCCAATGGTACACATGAAGCCACTGGAGATTCTAGATTTTACTCCCTTCAATTCTTTTTTACAATTGATAGAAGTTCCCCAACTGGAGCCAGTTGTTGTCCCCTAAAAATATCACTCATTTTTGGGATAACATTTGAACTATTTTGGTCCTACAGACCAAAATTGTCTCTTCCCTTTTCAAAATTTGTTCTAAGCATTCAAATTCCTCATTTTTCAAGCTTCTCATAAATCTACAAACTCTACAAGCTTGAATCTATGGACTCTATAGGAATAAAATCTACGGACTCTGCAGGCTTAAATCTACAGACTCTACAGGCTAGTCTATGGACTCTATAGGCTTGAAACTACGAACTCTATAAGCCAAGTTATATGGGCTTCACAGGTTGATTTCTACAGACTCTACAAGAAAGAAGCAAGCTCTTAACACTTAGGCAATTTCAAAATTAGTTCAACGACAAGGTTCGACCAAAAAGAGTTCATCAGCAAGCCTTTAAGCAAGGATTGAACCATTGACCCTTGAACCATTTTGGTTTAATGGGTTCAACAGGTTCAATGGACTAATGGTTCAATAGGTTCAAAGGCTTCTACACGTAGGTTCAATCAAAAGAACAAGTTTTTGAGGCTTGAACCATTGAACTGTTGAACCATTAAACCACTTTGGTTCAAAGGTTCAATGGGTTCAAGGTTCAACAGGTTCAATGCCCACTTTGGTTCAAAGGTTCAACGCGTGTTTGGTTCAAAAAGATCAAAGGACTTAGCCAAACAAATAGGATGAACCAACTGAACCATTGAACCAAAGTTGGTTCAATTGGTAGGTTCAAGGGGCTGCCCCAAAGCCAAAGGATCAAACAGCCCTTGTAGAGGGTGGTGAACCAAGGCCTAGAACCCTTGCAGAGGGTAGTGAGCAAAAACCTGATAAAACTCAGCGGATGCTGCCAAGTGTCATTTTTTGAGCCTCATTTCACTTTGCTTCTAAGAGTAGCAGATGCTGCCATGTGTCATAATTTGAGATTTACATAAAATCAACTAAGGAAAATTTCCAAGGGACAAACAACCCTTGTAGAGGACACTCAAAAGCTGAAATGAACCGTTGCAAAAACTTGAAAGGCTAATTTGGAGCTCAAATAGCCCTTGCAGAGGGTAAGAAGGAGGAAAATGGACTAATTCAAAGGCCAAAAGAGCAAAGGGATTTCCTTCAGAAAATTTCCCCAAGAAAAAGTAACAAGGATACAATTCCTTTGAGGAAATTGTCTGAAAGAATTCCTTCAGACTTTTTCCTCTGAAAGAAAGAAAAGACCAAAAAACAAAGCAAAGCCAAGTGAAAAGACTAAGGCAAGAAATGAATTCTTTCGGACTTCTATCTGAAGGAATTCATTTAGACAAAAAGTTTGAATAAATGTGGGGAAGCTATGGGAGAAAAGCCAAAAATAATTTCCAAAGGCCAAAGACAAAGCAGCTGAAACAATTCTTGCAAGTTTTTTGTCTACGAGAAAATGTCTGTAGAAAAAGTTCGTGAGAAAGCTCTGAAGGACTCCGAAGACAAAAGGTTGCTAAAGGACCCTAAAGGGCAGGTGCCCTTGTGAGGGACTCTCAGCTGCCAAATTAAAGGACACTTCCCCAAAGCCAAAGGGTCACCTTCCCTTTAAGAGGATGCAAAACAAGAAATTTGAAGGAAGCAAGTAGAAGAAAAGGCCAAATCAAAAGAAATCCAAAGAAAGTCCAAGGGGTGATGCACCTAAAGACATCAAAGTCAAGAATGATGAACTAGCAATTGGAAATTAAAATGTAGTGATGGGTGCATGAACGTCAATTTCAAGGTTCGTAAAATAGCCGTTGATTTTGAAAAGCCTTAAAGAAGAGCCAAAGAACTTAGCGACCCACCAGAAGAAAGAAGCCCAAAGGCCATCCAAAGATCACCCAAAGCATAGATACCCTTCTGATGTGCTCCTCCCAACCCAAAGTAGACCATTTCTCAAGGCCTTGAAGGGTAGGGCCCCTCCAGGAAAGATCAAATGATAAAGCTAAAGGAATTACCGAGGAAAGTGACATGCCTATAGACGTCAAAGTCACAACAATGAAATAGCCATTGATCCTTGCAAGTTTTAAGTGCAGACCCAAATGCATTCAAAGGCTTTAAGGCCAAGGCCAAAAGGAAGAACCACTGAGAAGAGCGTAAAGAGCAGGAACAACCAGAAACATTTACGCATCAGATATGTTTCTAGAAGTAGACTGTTAGGTGGATATTGAAAGATGCAAACTTTCAATAGCATGACTCATTTCTATGCATTAAAAAAAGCAAATGGATAAATGCCCCTAAATTCCAGCATGTCTTCTTAACAAAATTCAATGCAAAATGATGTGTTACTATTCCCAAGTCCTTCTTGATGAGGCTATATAAGGGTCTCTCTTGTTATTGTGGATCTATGACTCTCGAATTATCAAAAATGAAACTCTACCCAAATTGAAAGGCATTACTAAGACTTTGAGCTGAGATTGTTGATCATATTTTGTTATTGGAATAAGAAAGCTAGTGACTTTTCAGACTTTGTGCTGTGATATCTTTGTTGTTGGGGAAACTATTCTTATGTCTTTTTCCTTAATATATTTTCTATTCCTTTAATTCAACAAGTAGAATTAGTGAAAGTAGTCAGGAAGGTGTCTTGAAGTCAAATGTGGAGAGACTTTGTGCCCCCATAATTGTCTTTAGTGTGTTTTCTTTTTGTTTCTATGTAAAGGACCTTGGGACAACTTTGTGCCCTCATTGTCCTTCATATCTCACTCTTGGGCAATTGAGATGGAGACTTTGTGCTACATCTCAATTTGTTGTTTACTATGTCCTTGGTTACATTTTGCAATTACTACCAGGAAGGTTCTTGTGGTTTGCTAAATAGTACTTCTAAAGAAAGAGGAGTGCTTTCTGTCATTATCCCTAAGATTTCTCTTTTGATCTGCACGCATCATCTCTGAAAAAAGACAGATGGATGGTTTATCCTACCCTTGAGTATTATTTTTTGTTTATATATATATATATATATATATATATATATATATATATATATAGCATATCTATAGGGAACCTCCCCTTGATGAGAGGAGAGATTAGCCCCCTTTTGATGTGGTGAACCTACACATTTGGATGACCAATCTTCCTACTTTGGCTGATTAGACCTATTTTGTTTATCAATATGATGATTGAAAAAATATTCAACCAACACATTCATCCCTCATTAAGACCATATATGATCTCATTAATCAAAATTTTAAAGCCATGGCTGAAGTAAGAACATTTGGAAATACCAAGTCAGAACAGGTCCCATTTCTCTATTCAATGGGACAAACATAGTCTTCTAAGAAACCAATTTCAATACCATTTCCTTAGTCATAGATGAAAAATACTACAATGACTTATTCTACCATGTGGAGAGGTTTCCTCCACAGATGTTTGCCTTGTAAGGGCTAACTCTAGCTCAACCATTTCCTCCATCAATAGAGCCTCTAGGTGGTTCTTTAGACAAGACATGGATTAAGAAGATGCAATTAAACACAAATATATACAAACAACACCATATATATAAGGTTATTTATTTATATATATAAGGTGTTAAATATATGCAAGGCTTTTGTAATAAATTAGGTGCTTTATATATATATATATATATAAACAAACTCTGAATTGATTATAGTTTTGATCCAAAGTCTAAAGGTTTAGCTCTAAAGACTAGTGACTTAGCTCCAAAGATTAGAAGCTATGCTAAGAAAACTGACAGCTATGCTCCTAAGATGAAAAATTATGAATGGGAATAATCCACCTCCATCATTGAGAATCAAGATAATGCCATTAGACCAACAATGCCATAATCCATAATTTTATGTTCAAGTTTTTTCAAAAGATCTCTATAAATAGATTTGATGTGATGGCATTTTCAAAAGATATCCTCCAATACATTTGATGTGACGATGTTCCCAAATGGTCTTTTCAACAAAAATTGATGTAACTATGTTTTAAATAGAGGTTCTTTCAAAAATATCTAGTATGACACATAATTAATTGTGATTATTGCTCCCATTACTACCAATAATGACCTTTATGACACATCATTACTACTTGACTAGATAAAGAACCTTCTCATTATATATTACATGCTCCAAAGAGATAACCATAATTGTTGTCATCATTCTTGTCATGATCACATCATATAACCTACTTTGCTATTCATTTTTGCATTATCACTACAAAAAAATATTGTGTCGTATCTCTACCCTCTTACATTCCCTGATCCTTGTGTGAATTTGAGGTATGTGTCTTTAAAGTATAGTCATATTTGTAATTAACAGTGCTTTCTCCAAAGATGGGTGGGAGAAAGAGAAAAAGTGAACCAAAATCCTTCGATGCATTGCTGTATGATGAAGTAGCTAGAGACATCTTTGAAATAGCAAGTTGGTTGAATTTCTTATAAATGTTTCAGATATTCCATGAATAAATTGTGTAATAATTCTATGAGAATTTTGATGAATATCATGTTATTATCAACGAGTAGAACATTCCACTAAATCCCTCTATAATCAATACTCTATCTAGGATTCTTGAGGATGGATTAGTTGGCATTAAAAAGATTAGTTTTTCTATCCTAATTTATATGTTAGTTAAAGTAATTGAGCCACACCCCAGACTAGACAAATCCCCCCAAGGAGTGGCCAAGGGAATTCTGAGAGAAAGTCTTCCTCAACCTTGGCAAAATGTTGTTTTCTGAATAATGAAATATATCACTTGTTATTGTCACTTTACAATAGTGGGTGGAGATGTTATGAGACTCATTATTCACTTAAGGAAAGGAGTTATTCAAGAATAATATAAGATCAATCTTCCCTCTTTCCTTCATAATAGTTTGATTAATGTTTCTTGGAAGATAAGATGAGGTACTGGGTCTAACCACCATCATGGGCTGGTTACACTCATTTTTCATCATTATTTTCTTAGTAAACGAAGGGGTGAAAAGGCTTGGTCCTATTTACTTTGAAAGTTTTCTCTAGTTCCTGCCAAAAAGACACCACACTCTACCTTTCCTCCTAATACAATTTAGATTGAAGAACCCATAGTTCAAATTATAGAATGGCCATCTCCACTACCATTAGTTCTAATGATACTATGACAAAGATTAAAGAAAAAAATGCGAGTTTATTCAAACACCCCTCATCCTCCACCAACTAAACTCTGGTGAATTCATTGAGTTATCTTATAAGAAGAAGAAGAAGAAAATGTGCAAGCCACAAAAGAAGTTGTACCTCAAGAAGTAGAGCATCATGTTCCCTTTATTGTTGATAAGAGTAGGGCAACCTTAATTGAAAAAGATCCATCTTCTCCACATTCTATCAATAAAAAAATAATTACAGCATGTCATGGCTTTATCATGCCATGAAGAAATAATTAGATTACAAAAAGAAGAGTTAGATATTCTCCATTCAACTTTCAAAGGTAAGGACTTGATTATTTCTAATTTTAAATAAAAGTGGGAAGAATCTATTACTAGAGTTAGTGAACAATAAATAATTCTTCAAGGAATACAAGATGAATAGACTAGGGTCCACAATGTAATGTTTTCACAGACCCAAGAATTGAGTAATTTATAGAATTCTCTTGCTATCAAGGACACTCAGATTACTAATTTGTAAAATGCCAATGTCGATAAGCGTAATCTAATTAATAATTTGAGAGAAAGTATTTATGATATAAATACAATGTTTTCCCAACATAATAATAGAATAATATATCCCGACACTTAGAATTCTAAGTTAAAAGCCTCTATTCAGTGCATGCAAAGAGAAACATGAGAGATTGTAGTATAGATAGAGGGTCCAATAAGATTTGTTCCTTCTTTCCCTATTCCATTACATGAAATAATATCTATCTAGCATATCACCCAAAAGAAAATTCAAAAATTGAAGGATGAAAATGCCAAACTTAAGGATGAATTTTAGAAGTAATTGGCAGAATCCCAATTGCAATTGTAGAAATCACAAGCTTCTATCCAACACATTTGTGTTATTTCTAAGAAACTATTAGAATGCAAGCAACCTTCATTAGTTTATGTTATTTTCTTACATGAGAAATTTTGTAAATGGTATATTCAGTTAATTTCCCTTGGTTTTTCACATATCATTGAAGATGAGCATGTATTTATGAGAATTTTTCTAAAGAGCACTAAAGAAAGGTAGGATGCCATTTGTGAGTTCTATACTTTAAATTTGTTGTGAGGATATAAATTTGGTTTTATGATATATTTGTTCATTAGAGAGACACAAATGTGTGAATTTCTCTTCACTTTAAGGAACCAAATGGCATGACAATAGGACAATATAGATTTTTGGAATTACAAAGCACCACTGGGTTATGCATGAGACCATAATTTCCAAAAGCAAAGAAATTTATTTCTTGTTTTCAACCACTATATCATATGCATATGAATAATAAGTATCATGATCTATTGAGATCTAATATTTCTAATTATAAAGATTTTCTAAACCACCATTATGCCAATGGTTTTAATGAAAGTCTTTCCAGGTGGGAGACATTACCTATTAAGTTGAAGCACAGGGAAGTATTTAGCCCCACCAATATTAAATGAAGTTTAAGAAGAGCCAAATTAGTTTGCCAGATAATCCTTAGATAAAATAGGTTTAGATGTCTAGATTCAAATAAGGTTTAGGCCTCGTATTATTTTGTGTCCTCTATCTCCATAGTGGTATTGGAATTATCAAGCAAAAATTAAATTTGAAGCCTGGGTACATACAGTTGTTAGAGACCTTGGATTCTTGCCAAGGGGCCACTATGACTAGGGCCATCATTTTAAAGTTTATCTAAGTCATAGGTTTTAATCAAGAAATTTGGATTAAAGATAAGTCATACCACTTATTTATGAGAGGACTTGCAAAAGGTAAAGTGTGGGGAAAAAATGATGAGCATTTCATATAGCTCATCATAGTTATATAAACTATCCATAAAGTGTTGCATTTGGTTATTTAATGTATTTCATTTAATATTTAAAGTTTGATCTAATTAGAATATGAATGTAATTTATCCTTTATTTGTATGTAATTTATTACTGATTCTTTACCTTGTTATTGTGTCTAACTTGGATAAATAGCATAGTTTTGAGTATAGTAACACATCGCATGAATGGGATAGTTTTTGGTAAAGGAACACATTCCAAGGATGGGGTAATTTTGAGTACAACAAAACATCCCAATGATGGGGTAATTTTGAAAAAGAAACACATAATTTTTACAACTCTTTCAGCTATAATTTTGAGGATTTGGCAAGCAAGCTACAAAGATTGAATGCTCTGAAGACACTCCAAAGATGATCTAAAATTACTCCAAAGATGTTCTAGGTGTGCTCTAAAGACATACACAAGATGCTTCACAAAAGTCTTGGAATGCTTTGAATACCTCTATAGGGTGATCAAAAGACCTATACCGGATGCTCCAAAGATATCTAGATGTGCTCTAAAGACTAAAAAAATTATATGTAATACATGCTACTGAGAGAAATTAGGAGCATTTTACTACAAAAATTTTGTTTGATAAAAATAAAAAATTGATTGGATGTAAATGATAGATGGTAACCAAAAAAAAAGGAGCAGTTATATAAATCTTTAGCCCCCTATTGCTTCCCACCCCTCAAAAAATCTCCCTAAACAATAGTTTCTCCTATTTTTAAGGTATAGATATTTTATAAGAAAATTTTTAATATAAAATGTTGCATGGGACCCCTCTACCCAAGAATATCAAAGCATGAGGTAAAATTTCACCACCCCAAATAATAATGCAAAGTGTTATTCAATCATTCATTCATTAAAGTTTATGATGTGGCACGAGGGAAAAGTTTTCCACCCCAAAAAATGACTTTTTAACTCAGTCTAAAATAGGAACAATTCACAATATCCCAAATAGAGCCAATAGACAAATGATGTAAGGAGATAAAGATAAGGTGGAACCATTGAAACCCTCTCACATCATGACATTTTTTTACTATGATTATTTTATTATAGTTAATAAAAAATGTTTGATTTCCCATCACATTCACCATTTGGGTCCCTATTGAATATAAGTAAGTGTTAAACAATCCTAATCTCCACCATTTCATTATCTCAACCATTTCATTATTTGCTTACAGTTAATAAAAAATGTCTGCTTTCCCCTCACATTCACCATTTGGGTCCCTATTGAATATAAGTAAGCACTAAATAATACTAATCTCCACCATTTCATTATTTGTTTACAGTTAATAAAAATGTCTGATTTTCCCTCACATTCACTATTTGGGTCAAGCGCTAAACAATCATAATCTCCTCCATTTCATTATTTTCTTAAAGTTAATAAAAAATGTCTATTTTTCCCTCAAATTCACCATTTGGGTCCTTATTTAATACAAGTTCTAAAAAATTCTAATCTCCACCATTTCATTATCTCATCCATTTAATTATTTTCTTATAGTTAATAAAAAAATGTCCACTTTCCCCTCACATTCACCATTTGGGTCCCCATTAAATACAAGTAAATGCTAAAGAATACTAATCTCCACCATTTCATTATCTCATCCATTTAATTATTTTCTTATAGTTAATAAAAAATGTCCACTTTCCCCTCACATTCAACATTTTGGGTCCCTATTAAATACAAGTAAATGCTAAAGAATACTAATCTCCACCATTTCATTATCTCGCCCATTTCATTATTTTCTTACAATTAATAAAAAAAAGTATGATTTCCCCTCACATTCAACATTTGGGTCCCTATTGAATAAAAGTAAGCACTAAAAAATCCTAGTCTCTACCATTTTATTATTTGCTTACAGTTAATAAAAAATGTCTGATTTCCACTCACATTCACCATTTGGGTTTGCATTAAATACAAGTAAGCACTAAAAAATCCTAATCTCCATCATTTAATTATCTCAACCATTTCATTATTTGCATACAGCTAATAAATATGAATGTTTTCCCCTCACAATCACCATTTGAGTCCCTATTGAATACAATTAAGTGATAAACAATTCTAATCTCTATCATTTCATTATCTTGGCCATTTCATAACAAAAATCTAGGTTTATCTGAATCTCAGTGATTTCATAACTTAAAGAAGTAAACAATGAATAAAAGGGTCATGTCAAGCCAAACAAATCACATAGTTTAGATATAGTAAAACAATGCATTACATAGATTAAATACCTGACAAGAAGCACTTGCATAAATGATAATGATAAATGGGGTCAAAACTTCCACCACTAATGCCACAATTAACCTAACAGTTAATAAAATAATATTTTTTAGCCTTCAAAAGGGAAAGAGAAAAATTGACAGAAAATAATGGGAAGAGGAAAAGATAAACTTAACCCTAATTTCAAAGCACATAGGAATTTTTAATTCTATAATAATTTAAAATTTTATATAAAACTTTGTAACATATTTAAAAATTATATTTATATATTTAAACATATTAAACATTTAAAAAATGTACATTATTTCATAAAAATATTTAAAGGTTTAAAAATAAATATTAAACTTAGATAGTTTTTGAATATAAAAATATTTACAAATTTGTATTGTTTATTATAATTATTCTAATTTAAAAAGTTTATTTATATTTGTTCATTAAATTACATGATTACATTATCTAATAGGGATTTGACTCCTTAATTTCCTCATACAATACCTTTGAGATAATGTAATTTACCAACTCAAATACCTATGAGAGGGAGTCACCTTTCTTGAATTAACAAACTAATAATTGGAGATGAATTCGAACCGAAAATGGTAATTAAAATAAGTGACACAAAATCGTACCTTGTAGCTCAAAGACCTAGACTTAGGAAAGGATTTTGTGGGGTTATCTAAATTATGGTTATGTTAGGACATAAGCACTCTACACCATACCAATCTATAAACATTAACTTTTTATTCATGACAACAAGCCATGTGATATCTCTATGTAGAGTCAGGGTTAAACATTTCTAACAATAACATAAGTACTTCAACTTTGAAGCCCAATATTGGGGTCAAAAATATGTGGCTAAATAACATTCGTGTAAAATCAATTAAATTTAAATAGGAAACTATAAGCCAAGCAACTTTACTCCTCTTGAAAAAAAATTTCAATACAAGTATAAAAAAAAACTTCATTTATCAAGATTATATAAATTATATTTTTGATGAAACACAAATTTAATTATATCTCTTGGGAAGATTTTCAAGGGAATTTTTACCATTAATTAGTAAATTCCAAGATGTATG
Source organism: Torreya grandis (assembly GCA_037957365.1). Lineage (NCBI taxonomy): Eukaryota > Viridiplantae > Streptophyta > Pinopsida > Cupressales > Taxaceae > Torreya > Torreya grandis. The sequence goes on along the minus strand of JARHVA010002969.1, from coordinate 1,052,240 downwards.
CATCTAAATTCACTCCATTTAACATCACTAATATTATTATTAATCAACACTAATTCCACTTATCTAATTTATCCCCTTTCATCTCGTTAATTTATCACCCCTTCTAATTATTTATCTAATGTCCCCCTTCATTATTTTACATATAATAACCTTATCCATCCCCACCAATCAATTAATTAATATCCTAAATCCTCATTTTCTTATCCTAATCCCCCATTATCTATTATTTGGGAATTTTAAATTCCCATGGCCCACCTACCCACCTCCACTAGCCTATTTCTAGGCCCTCTTACACCCTAGTCCCTAATCACCCACCTAATCCATATCTAATCCCCTACCTAATCATAATTAGTCCCTAAGAGTATTATCTAATTCTCCAATTTTAGAATCCTCTCTATCCTCACCCCTCTTCTCTAGAAGCCTCTCAATCTAGAGGCTTCCAAGAATAATCCCCAACCCTTAATCTCCCCAAACCAACTTTGAATCTCAACCATTGATCCTTCCCTTCTCTTTATATTAAACAACTCCATTCATCCATAGGAGCTAACTAAAAATCATCTAACAAATCCATGTCCAACTATTAAAGTGATCAAGTCTAGTCTCCATGACAATTTAATCCATCATCAACAATCCATGATCATGCCAACATAATGTCAAAATTTGGAGTCTAAGATAATCAATCCAATCCTCTTGTTTTCATATTTTATTTAATCATGATTTAGATCATTTAGCTTTAGGATTATTATATTTATTTGAATTATGAATTCATTTATTACATTTAGTTATAATGGATCTAGATCTTAGATAATTTGATATTTGAATAGATTTATATTAATAAAAAGTGGTACATCCCAAGATGATCAATGCCATTTTTAGCTACCTTATAACACTTACTATATATAGTATTTCTATATATAAACTTTCCATTTATAAATTATATCTAAATGTAGATTTGTATGATTTAAGGAATTTAATTCTAATAAAATAGCAACATACTCATTTAATAAGCTTTTCAACTATGGCATTTTGATGATTAACTAGTACATTCCAAGATGATCAATTTCATTTTTAGCTACTGACTTATTTGGAAATAATTTCTAAGTCATTTTTATGACTGATTGGTCCATTATATGATGACCAATATCATTTCCATCTATCACAAGAACACTTTTTATTTATATAGTATGTCTATAAATAGATTTCTATATATTATTGTATACTAGATTTGAATCCTTTTATATATTTATTTAGATCTTAAGATTTTTATTTGAGACAAAATCTTGTAAATCAAGGTAAAGGAACCAAGGTGGGGTTTTTTGACAATCCTCATTATAAATGATTAAAGCATTGGAGGAACAAAATTCTCTCATTGAGAAGAACACCTAAAAGGTATCCAAATTATATTCTTGACTCAAAATATGTCTTGTATAACCCTCTTGCATTAGAGGTATCATTTTTTTCCTTGCCACCACACTAGGTGGCACTAAAATTTATGACTTATGAGAAACAATTGGGTGAACCTGAGCATGATCAAAAAATGAAACTCCTTTCATTAAACAAGCTAGTAAAGTTTGGGGCCACTACATTAGCCTCATCTAATACATAAAAAATTAAGATAAAGCCATCTTACAATGTTAATATAAATGAACCAAAATGTGATAGCAATCAAACAATGAACATGATGGTGCCACAATGAGCTATGTTAAAAAATGCATCTTGCAAAAAAAATACTAGATTCATAAGGCTTTTGGTGATTTTTATTATGAAGTTGGTTGAGTGTCAACTCATATAAAACTCTCCCTATACTTGTAAGCATCCCTTGAGCATATTTGGTCAATCCTTGACTTATACAAGTCCCAACAAATTACACTTGATGGGTCTCCTACCATGGCTTTTGGATCACATCTAGGGGATCATCAAAATTAGAAAAATGTTTAATAATCTGCTACAAGACATATAATGAAACTTATAGAAGTTCAAATATGTAAATAGAATTAAAACTATCATCATGGAACTTTGGAAATGATGGTAATGATTTAGAAATAATAGGTTCTTGCATAATAAGTAGAGTTTCATCTATATTATTTGAAGATCTAACATAAGTAAATTGTCTTTAAATAGGGATTTGACTTCTTAATTTTTAGCCCCCTGGAATACCTTTGAGATAATTTAATTCACAAATTCAAATACCCATGAGGGTGAGTCACCTTTATTGAATTTAAAAACTAATATTTGGAGATGAATTCAACTCCAAAATGGTAATTAAAATAAGTGACACAAAATCATACCTAGTAACTCAAAGACCTCTTAGGAAAGGGTTTTGTGTAATTATCTAAATGAATATGGTTATGTGATGGCATAAGAAGTTTACCTTAGAACACTTACTATATATAGTATTTATATATATAGACTTTGATCCATTTATATATTGTATCTAAATGTAGATTTGTATAATTTAGGGAATTTCATTCCAATAAAATAGCAACAAACTTGTCATAAAAAAAATATACTTGATGGGTCTCTTATAGGTTTTGGATCACATCCAAGGGATCATCAGAATTAGAAAATGTTCAATAATTCACTACAAGACCATAGTATAATTAAAATCATAGAAGTTTAAATATTAAAATAGAAGTAAAATTATCATCATAGAACTTTGGAATTGATGGTAATGATTTATAAATAATAGGCTCTTGCATAATAAGTGGAGTTTCATCCACATTTTTGAAGATGTAACATTATTAATTATTAGGAGAAATAACTGGACCTGGTGGTATAATAGTAGGCATACACATTGAAATAGATGGTGTATTTCAAACATGAATGTCCACTTAAATTTTTTATCATATTTCTAAACTTAAAATTATTCTTGGTCACTTCTAATTTTTTAAGCGCCGTTGTAACAAAAGTAATTTATCCATTGCAATCACCAAGACAAATCCTAATCACCCACAATCCTCCTTGTCCATTGAATACGGATGCCCCTAATCAAAACCAAGGGAGTTGTAATTTTGATGTAGGATTGTGCTAATGATTTATAAATAATAGGCTCTTGCATAATAAGTGGAGTTTCATCCACATTTTTTGAATATGTAACATAATCAAACCCTCCTAGGAATACCTTGGAGATAATTTAATTCACCAATTCAAATACTTATGAGGGTGAGTCACCTTTATTGAACTTATAAGCTAATATTTGGAGACAAATTCAACCCCAAAATGGTAATTAAAATAAGTGACACAAAATTATACCTAGTAACTCAAAAACCTCTTGGGAAAGGATTTTTTGCACTTATCTAAATTATGGTTATGTGAGGGCATAAGCAGTCTACCTTAGAACACTTACAATTTATAGTATTTATATATATAGACTTTCTATTTATAGATTGTATCTAAATGTATATTTGTCTAATATATGGAATTTCATTCCAATAAAATAGCAACAGACTCGTCACAATAAATTATAGTTGATGGGTCTCCTACAATGGGTTTTGGATCACATTTAGGAGATCATCAGAATTAGAAAATGTTCAATAATCCACTACAAGACCATAACACAATGAAAATTATAGAATTTCAAATATGGAAATAGAATTAAAATTATCATCATGGAACTTTGGAATCAATGGTAATGATTTAGAAATAATTATTAGACTCTTGCATAATAAGTGGAGTTTCATCCACATTTTTTGAAGATGTAACATTATTAATTATTAAGAGAAATAAGTGGTGGTGATATAATAGTAGGCATACATATTGGAATAGATGGTGTCTTTCAAACATATATGTCCACTTCAAATTTTTATCATATCTCTAAACCCAAAATTCTTCTTGGTCGCTTCTAATTTTTTTAGTGTTATTATAACAAAAACAATTTCTCCATTTCAATCACCAAGACAAAACATGATCAACCAAAAATATGCTCCTTATCTCATGAATAAATATGCCCTTGATCAAAACCAAAGGAGTTACAATTTTGATGTAGTGATTATGCTAAGAGGCTATCGATTTTCATGAATAATGCAAGACATCATAGACTAAAGCATTGCATGGTGATGTGAATCCTGATAGGTTTGTGCCCACAATTATTTTAGATGAATTTATTTTGACATTGCCATGAATTTAGACTAACTAGTAGGTTTAATTGTCAATTTACACTCTTTCATTTCACATAACCCCTCTTACCGACCCCCCCCCCCCCCCCACACACACACACACACAAATTATATTAGTTATTAAATAAATATAATTAACATATAATATATATCATACTAATTTTATATATTAAAATAATTAATTATATATTAATATTATATGTAAATTATATATTTTATAAAATATATTTTTATATAAATCAATATTATTATATCATATAATAAATATGTTAATATAGGTTATAAATCAATAATATATATTATATATTTCATTATAATATAATGCAATACATCTATATATTGTTAATAGTATAAAAATAATATTATATTTTTAATAAAATTAAATGAATTTTTATGCCTTTAGCGTAGTGTATAATTCCATGTAACATGAAAATAGGACGAGTTTCCACTTCCTTTAACATTATGGGGTCAAAAATGTGATTATCAGTACAGTTTTAAAACTCTACAGTGCTTCACTGTGTGCACAGTAGATGAGATAGATTACTTCATAGAGAAAATCTATCAAACATTAATATTTTTTGGTAGGTAATAGACATTAAATTAAAAGTTTTAATCATATATCAAGAAGGTTAAATCATGTATCATGAAGCATAAAATTTGGTGTTGTAGATGACACTTGGCATGGGATATGGGGTAGTAAAGTAGATGGACAATCAATTAATTTGAAGTAATGCAAATGATTAATTTTCTAGCTGCCTTAGTTGATGAATTACAAGCATTAAATTTGATGTTATAGATGACACTTGGCATGGGATAGTTAGAAGTAAAGTAGATGGATAATCAATTAATTTCAAGTAATGTGAATGATTAATTTTGTAACCCTTTGAACCTAGTTAGAAAAAGTCTATAAACCGTTAAATTATATACAAATTATACAAGGGAGTCTATTCTATTCTACTTTTAAAAATGACCATAAAGTTTTACTTAATCATTAGGTCTTTTGATCTTCAATTTAAATTAGTGATACATAATTCTTCTATTGAACAAATTTAAATTAAGTTAAAGTGCCAATGAATATCTGTCTCAGTAAGTTTATTTATCCACTCAAATCCTTTGGTTTATTTCTCTAATTTATTAAGACCAGAATGATTTCTTACTAACTTCAATTTTGAAGTCTGACTATGAGATGTGTTTCTTGGTGTTTTTTATTATAGGTGTCGGCAAGTGAGCTAGAGATGTGTTGGTGGTTTTTTGTAATGCATAGTTACTAAGATATATGCATTTTCTGCACCATGGCCAAATAGTATATCTTATGAAAACTATGAAGTATATAATCTAATAATAATGAATTATGATCAATAACTAATATAAAAACTAATTTAAGATGGATATTTATAATGAGAATTAATCTAAAATGATCTGGTTAAAAAAGAAGCAAAAGGAAGGGTAGGGCGAAAATAAATGTTTCTTATCTTCATTCCAAACATCATGACAAAGTTCATATTTCATCTACACATGCACTTAATCAATGTGTAACATGAAATGACACAAGCTCAAATCTTATTACATATCAGACAAGCTTTTAAGGACAGTGTAAATAATGCAAATAAGAACCTAGTTCAATTTAAATATTTACCCTATAGACATACAACATTAGCCTAAATGTAATAAGAGTAAGAAAACAAAATGAACTTAAGGAATTTTAGTCAACCTAGCATTGGCACAAGTTAACAAATATAGAATTAAAGGTGCACACCAAAAAATCATAGGAACCATTCAAATCTGGAAAATAGAACAAACAAGTGAGAGAGAAGCCATAATATTAGTGAACACAATCAAATACTAGTTAATCTTTGTAGAATTGCTTGCTTATATTAATTGATCCAAGTTTACAAAGTAATTTTGGCTCTAAACCCCCCCTCCCCCTTTACAATTGAGAATGCTTCTTTTATAATATAAAATGAAGCATGCCAATTAGTCCTAACCAATTAAAAAAGTATAGGTGTAAGGACTATTTTCCTTTCCATAAATGTTCTAGAAATACACTAGACTTTCTCAATGGAATGATCTATACGTAGTGTGTTTTACAAAAAACACATGCATTTAAAAATAGAATATTATACTTTTAAAATGGATAATGATGTAGGAGCATCAACTCATCTATGAAAATTTTGTATGTAAGGGTTAATTTTGTTCAAATTAGTCCTCCCATGAAGGATAATAAATAGTAAAATTGTAAGGGTAGGACCTATATAATGACCTTACAAGGTCAATACTTTGTTGTAAAATTCTATTTACCTATGAAAAGGTGACAAGCACCTCATGAGTTGTCTAGAATACTACGTTGAAGATAAATTAGGTATATTCTAAGTTAAGAAGGAGACTTTGTCTTATTATTTACCAATAATCCTATATTTATGCATTGGTTGAGGGAAGATAGGGTCCGAGTCTATCATGAAGAGACTAATAAAAGCATATACATGTATATAGAAAGGAGAGAGTTTGTCAAGGAGGTAGAGAAGTAGGTAGACAATTTTATAAGTGAATAAAGGCCTCTAATCATATATGTGTATGTAGTTGGATTGTATGTTAATTTTTAAAACTTATCAATAAAGGGAAGGATATTATGCATTTAAGGACTTTGCATATCTCATGAAGAATGACTGAGTCTGGTATAATGAGGAAGTATGTGATTTAATTCACATGAGAGGTAAGAGACTAGAATGAATATAAGATAAAACTAATTATTATGTATTTGATGAAAGATTTTCACAATTACTAACTTATCATGATGAAGAAAATTAATACAATCATGTACAGAGGTATGATCTTACATATGGTTATGTGGTAATAGGTCAAAGGAACATTTGTCTAATTCTATTTGATCTTGGTGTATTTTCATTGACTGTGTTACAAAGTTCAAACCTATGGATATTGTGGTTGTATGTTGACACAAAACTTCCTTCTAATCTTGGACATTGTGGTAATTGTATTCATGAGAGGCACATTTCATGGATAACTGAGAAATCTAAATCAATATTGAATTTTTTGATCAAATATTGGAGCATAACAAATGACTCATTTTTTCTATGTAGGAAGTTAATACCCAAATTGTCCTTGTACAAACCAACGCAATGTTCCATATTACTTGAATACATATCCCACACATGTATTTATTTTAATATGAGTCTAATTTTTCATTTTTAATTACTCATGACTAATACCAATCTATATGAACCTTTATCTAAGATTCAAAAACAAAAGTGTATATAAATTGAGTGATCTCAAAATTTGTATGAATTTATAAAAAAATATTTGATAGGTGTTGAATGTGATTTCATGGTATAGACTATCTGAGAGAAAGAAAGAATTTACATTCTCAGTCTCTATTTATTATTGCCATAATTCCATGTTGAAACCTAGTTGATGAAATAAGATCTGAGTTATTAGATTATGTATGTTGATAATGGTGATTGACATTAAAGAAAATTAAAAAAAAAAGGAAGATAGGGATAAAGGTTTCATCAGTTAAGAAAATAATATGAAGGTAAGGATAAGTTGTATATTCAAGGTGAGTCTACCTCGAAGACCCATCAATATTATGTATATGATGTAAATACATGGATTCAAAGCAAGGTGTTGTTGGGACCAACATACCCCATTTTTTTTGCTTTGTAAATTAGGGACCCTTGTAAATGTTTCAAAACATCTATATCTTGGTTTGGCTTTCATGAGGTTATTCTTTTTAGAATTTGAAGATCATCCTCCTAAAAAGGGATAGGTCCTTGCATGTTTAATTATGCTTTATGAGCTAACCCTACTGATGATTACCCTTAGATGGCTAAGTGTAGGTTTCATGGAGGAAGGTAGGGTTCCTGAGCAAAAAACCCTAAGGGTTCAAATTCAAAATTTTGTGAGAGAAATTTAGTAAGAATTGGTCCTTTTAAAAGGACCATAAGTTTAATTTTACATCAAGACTCAGTTATGTTTTCAAACATGCCCAAACCTTGACATAACATTATAATTGAGTCCCCTTTTATGTTCCTTCCCCCTTTTAAAGCCCTCCTAACCTCATTAAATGTTATGTCCACAAGCCCCTTTTCATTATAGACTAAGACCTTATCAACATTTAGCCTAAGTTTTAATCCTAAAATGTCTTGGTGTTTTTTCAATACAGATGATGCCTCAAGGATCTTAAACTTTAGTCTAAATCACTATACATATCATGCTCTAATTTTATGTTATAAATTAGATGTAGATCTATCAGTCCTCGCCTCCCTAGAGTCTTGATCCAATGGCATGAGATCATCATAGGATGAACTATGCACTAAACCACACTCACTATAAATTTTCTATGGAATTTATTTTGATGACCTCACTCTCATCATTTTATGTTCATAAGGATTCCTTTGACATTAGTGAGGCCTTAAAAATAAACCCCTTCCAAAATTTTATCCTTATTCTAAAAAGGGACCTTATAAACATTTAAACCTTAGGCTTATCACATTAAAACTTAGACCATAGTGTTTTTTAATAATATTAATCTAAGATTAAACCCTTGGCTTAAGCCTATGTGCATCACATACTAACTTAATGTTCATGTATCTTATAGGATCTGACTATCCACATTCACTTGGTGACCTTGATCTAATGATACAAGATCAAAGAGCCCATAAAGTTGGTCCAACTAGAGAATATCTCTTAGATCATGATTAACGGTTCATGTTCATCACCTAGCTTGATCCAATGGAATGCATTGACCTTGAAGTCTTGAGATCATCAAGAATGTGATTTATGGCATGCTATCATTTAGCCAAAGGAACCTCATGAGCTTAAATTTGATAGTCACACTCCTATCATTTGATCTTCATGAGGAATCTTTGACATTAGTGAGACTATCAAATTCAAGCACAACCAACCTCTAAACCAATCAACTTCAACCTCACAGATCATGATCGACAGTTCTCACTCCATCATTGATCTTGATCTAATGACATGAAGTGAAGGTGGAATTTTTAACTAAGGACCCAGGAGCCTGATAGCTTGACACATGGATGAACCACATCTAGTCATTTCCCATAGAAGATAGAATGAACCACTTGGCATAACTGGGTCATCTAAGATCTGAGTGACCAATCAAAAAGGACCACCAAGATCTTAATCAAAGGCTCACATTCATCTTAGAATCTAATCTAATAGATTGACATGAAAGACTTTATTTAAAAGCCAACAACTAATTTTCAAATAGATTCCCATGGGAATATCATAAGAACAAGCCTAAGGAGGTCCACATAAATGTTATGTAAGCATTAAAGGACAATCCTAAGATTTGGTACACCTAAAAAGATAGGATTTCATAAGTGGTTCCATCCATAAGATCTGAGACATGAATACATTTATGAAATCTATCACCTTTACCATTAAATCTTCAAAAACCCTACCAGACTAGCTTAAATCCCTAAACCTCAACTTAAAGCCTCAAAACTTGACTGTTAAGGACAAAACTACATTAAATAAGCTCAAAGTGTTATCCTAAACATCAAGACTAGTTGTATTCCAAGTTAATTGAGATCATGGCAGTGACAAGGAAATAATGGAAAGAAGAGACAAATATGTATCTATGTATAGACCATGAAGGGAGATGCTTTGGAGATACTAAACTAGACATAAGAGTATTGGCCAATGGTATGAAGAATTAGTCTGAGATTTGCTTTGAAATTGAGGAGCTATAACCTCTATCATCTAGTGAGCAAAGGGTGGTAGTCACTAAGAGAAAGTTTGAGGACCTGGTTGTAATCCAAATGATAAGTCTTTATCAAGCTACTGCTAAACTCGAGGTATTACATTACATTAACATCCTTGCACCCCTATTTGTTGATTGTAGAATAGATAATGATTGAATCATCAAAGAAGGAGGGTTGAGTAAAATTGCCTATATTTACCCAGTAGCTTTTGAAGGATACTAAAAACTCCCTAGAGCTCACATAGACCTACCCTACATCAAATAATGGACTACCCAACATAATCTTGATGTTATCCTGAGACCTTGGTTAATCCAAAGAACTCATGTAGCTAGGAACCATGATGGTAAAATCCATGTCATTCAATTTAGAGAAGGGATTAGGATCATTATGACCCTATTTTAAAGTGCTTCAAGGGTAGCCACCACAACCTATATTAGCCCTAGATGGGTTTCCTACATATATTTCATGGTGGAAGAGAAGCTAACTCCACCTATTGGAGAGTTGATTAACATCCACTTGGGGAGATAATTTTATGACATTAAGAAAAGGACAATCCAATAATTCACCATGATGTCCTATTTATTGGACTCATTAATGGCATCCACTCATATCCTTGGTGTCAAGAATTGGTCCTCCCAAAACAAAACTACCATTTCCCATCACTATGCAAAGTTGCACATCTTTAAGTATAGAGTTCATATGTAGTTTATTTGTGATAGCATGTACCCTACTTTGGTCAAGAATATCACACATAACCCCATGCCAAAGATACACCCTCTTGTCAATAAGTATGTTAAACTCTTGAGAGATATTTGGTACTATCCAGGCTGCACCGTTATTAGAATAGAAGGGATCATGACATAACCATTTAGGTTTCCTATCTATGTCCCCCTCAAGTTGGCTGAGCAAGAAATTGCTCACAAAATCTTTCAATTTGGCATCAAGATCATCAAGTTGAAGCATTTAAATGCCCTCTTAGGAGTCATTGAAGATAAGATATAGGACCTAAGTAACTAGTGTGACAATGTCAACAACTCCATGGAGGAGGACAAAAGTTTGTTAGCAAGAATGGAGAATCTCTTAAAAGCACTATTGGTAAACACTTCTAAGAATAATGTCGCAGGCCTGATGGATGATGAAGAGTTCAAGTAAAGGGCTAATACCTTCATCCATAACATCAAGGACAATCAAAAGGTCCTTGATATCATCATTACATTAGGGAAGCAAATTGTAGAGGCCCAATGCATTTAGGAACTTAAAGCCAAGAGTGACAAAGAATTTGACACATTGGTAGGTCAAGAAGAGGATTTTTTGATGAAGCCTACAATATATTTTGAGCTAATTAGAGAATAATATACTAAGGTGAAGAATATCCTCAAGTAGTAACCAAAGGGACCCACCAATTTAACATAAAAGAATATTATTTTGTAATATATATGCTAGTCTGTTAGCATATATTAGTCATTTTGTCAAAATTGGCCTAGAAAGCCTTTTGCATTGTAATCTTTATATTAAGCATAGTTGTCCTTATCATACCATGGATATTTTAAAAAGATAACTAGTATACCACTTATGTTTCCTATAAATAGGAAAAGGTTACCATTTTGTAAAGGAGAGATTTTGAGAAATTTGTATACAAAAGAACATTTAATACAACTAAATAATTCTAAAAATATTATCTGAATAGTTTGTTGAAATCTAGTGTTGTCTCTTAGTTACACATTATTGTCTTAAATTTTAATGGTTCTCTACATTTTGAGATACATTTTCTATCATAGGGATATGTATTTATGCTAATGATAAATTAACTAAAAATATCTTAGGTATACTTCATTTTATTTGCTTTTCATTTGGATGTGTGTATGCTATTCAGGTTACAGTAGGAAACTTTTAAAGTAAACTTGATTATTACTTGTGGTTTATATCTCTTCTTTGAAGTTTACCTGGTTTGTGATGCAATATGATTTTATACTATTTTACACCGTAAATTGGTTCATGTATGCTCAAAATAATTAGAACTTTGTCATAATATTTGAGAGGAGAATTTACAATCACGTTCTCTTTTTTTCCTTACCCTTTATTTTTATATTTTCTTTATTAAAGCTCACCTAGTTTAAAGATCATTGTTAATATCCATTTAGATAATCTTGTTGGCTAGAAATATCATAAAGATCTAGTCCCTGATGGCTCCCAACCATCAAATTAAATAAATATTGTGGATGGTTCCCATACTCTACTTCTATTCCACCACAGACATCATAGAATTATCACAAACTACAACTCATGCCTTCGATTCTTTGAATCCTAAAATGAGAAGTGTTCATCAAAATTGAAGAGTACATGTGAGGTAATTAGAAGCATCAATAGGAAACTCCCATTCACACTAGAAGGAGGGTCTTCTTGATCAATTGAGATAATTCCTATATTAAATTTAAAGGATTCTTAACCCTTATGAGTGATTCTTCACTCTAAGTTCAAAGATCCTTGATCTAGGTGGCTTCTCACCTATCATTTCATTTTGTTAGGCAAATATATTAGTCCTTTGCAAGGAAATAGTTAAATTATAGTAAATATAGCTTCAAGATTTAAGAATTCATAATATTTGAAATTAGAACAGTTTGTTTTGGTTGAAGATTGATAATTCTTGGTGAATCTTGAGTTTATTTGAGTCACAGGTTGCAAAGAATGGCCATCTTTGCATAATTCAACACATCTTTGAGCTTACTTAGTCAAATATCGATGTCCTTTGTCCCTTCACAAGATTTAAAAAAAAAAAATAGGTTTAGTGTGTAGGTTGATTGTAGTTCTTTGTGCATTCTAACTTGTTAAATCATATTTTAAACATGATACTTAATTTTCAAGTTGGAATTGCCAAGGATCAGGACCAGATCACATTCAGAGACAAGAGAGCCCTTGCTCGAGCTAGAGACCCATAGAATAACCAATAAAGATAGAGGAAGACATAGGAATTCTAAGTCTTTACCATCTTCACCCTTACAAGGTGTTCTTATATTCAATTTTCATCCAAATATGACATAGTTTGGAAGTTCCCCCATCAATGTACAAGGTGTAGTTCATGACTTGCCTCGTAATCCTAAAAATTAATTGCCAATATTTAGTCTAACTAGTGTTGAAACTATAGAAGAACATGTTAAATCTTTCAAGGCTACCTAAAGGTTATTAAATGTCATCCATGAAGATGAAGCTTGTATATTATTTCCTTTTACATTTAAAGATGTTACATATGAATGCTTTCTCAATTTTCTTAACAATTGTATTACCTCATGGACTAATTTTGACACTATATTTATTGATCAATTTGGGAAGATCATAAGCCCCTGTGTCATTTATCACCAATTTACAACCATTAAGAGAGATACAAATGAGCCCATTAGATCCTTTAATGATAAGTTTAAAAATATGTTTAGTCAGACCATGGATCCATAAATATCTAATGAGGCTTTATCTCTAGAAGTTTATAAAAATGTATTAGACCCCATGACTTTTATGTTTCTAAAAAGAGATTTCCTAGCTATCAACACATTGGCCCAAGCTTATTCTGAAGTAATGGTTATTAGTGACCAAATGCAGCCTCAAGGATAGATGGCTTATTCTATCCCAAATATTAATCCTCAAATGCCTATATTAAACCTTTTCCCAAATAATAACCAAAATGTTCCAGCATTAAACTAGCTCCTTGCTCTGAATGTATTATCTATTAGCCATGTTACTCCTAATCAGAACCTAAGTTTCTTGAGTCATCAAGTTACTAATGGATTTCACACCAATGACCAAAAGGATTTAGTACCAGTCAATGGTACTAATAATAACCAAGTCCAAAATTCTGAGACCCTAAAGAATGAGAATGAATCTATACTAAAGATGGTCCAAAATATCAATAGAGATTTCTTTCAATTACAAAAGTAAGTTGGCAATGCTAATGAAAAATCTGAAAGGAACTTTACCTTCCAAAAATTCAATAGGATTGGATAGACATTTTAGAATGATAGTTTCTACAATAATAAATCCAATGAGCCTTCCTCTAACAAGAAGACCATGGATATTAATCTCACTGATATTGCCTTGTCAAACTATTGTAGGGTACATGCTACCTCTAAACATGGTGAGATTGATTACATTGAGTTTTATAAATCCTTTGAAGATTTATAAGAAGAGCTTGACACATTTGAATTAGTCCCAAATAGAGATACTACTGCAAGTCCTTTTGGATCCCAATCATTTGACCAAGTGCACATGGTAGAGACATTTCAATTCCCTTTCCAAGGGGATAATGAGCCTGAGAATATCCTTGAAGAGATTCAAACATTCCAAAAATTATTGAAAACATACCCTATGAGAAATAGAGAAAAAAATCAACCATTGACTATTTCCACTCCCCATAATAATTATAAGACTCCCCCATACACTACATCAAGAAATGATCCTGAACCACCTAAGGGCAGTTCTTCCAAACCTACTACTGAACCTTCATGCAAAACTGGTTACATCATTGTGGAATATATGAAAAAGATCAAATCCAATATTACTCTACATGAGCTAACTCAGATTATAGAACAAACAGATTTACTCTTAGAATCCTTATCTAAGAAACCTAGGAAGCCTCCTAAGAGTTATAGTACAAATTTGACTATGTAATTAACCAAAGTAGAGTCCCCACCCTTCTTGCTTATAGTTAGGATATTTGGGATGAATGTCCATAATTGCCTTTTAGATTCTAGAGCCTCAACTAACATCATGCCTATTGGGATATGTGAACAACTTAGGTTGACCCCAATCAAGTTTGATAGGGTGGTCACATGATTGGAAAATTCAAGAGTCAAAGTCATTGGGGAGTTATTGAATGTACATATGTAGTTGGCTAATAAACCAAGGGTTAAAAAATTCATTAACATATAAGTGGTGGATATTCCTAGTGCTTATGGATTAGTCTTGAGTACAGAATGGACTAAGGCCTTGAATGGATTCATGCCTACTAACTATTCCCACAGATGGTTGCCTTGGAAAGGTGTGCCAAATCAAATAAGGGTAGAAAGAGAACCGAGTATGAGACACATGATAAAGAATAGAATGATTTCAATGAAAAGGAAATTTTCTTAACTTTAATTTAGGAGTTTTCACTTTAGAGGCTATAAAAGACCCTATTTCCAAATACCCTCCTCTTGTGCTTGGCCTATGGAAGTTGTATGTTGATGGTGCTAGGTGAAAATTAGGATCAGGGGCTAGTATTGTATTGATAGACCCTATAAAAAAGTAATATCATGCATCCTATAGGTTACAATTCCCATGCACTAACAATTTGTTTGAGTATGAAGCTCTCATTTTAGGATTACAACATGATATTGAGCATATAGCCAAGGAACTTCTTTTTTATGGGGATTCTAAACTAGTGTTCAATCAAGTAAGGAGAAAGTATCAATGCAAGCTATCTAACCTTAAGAGTTACAAGTTCAAAGTTTGGGGCTTGATGGAATATTTTGATTCTTTCAACATCATGTCTATCCCCAGGGAAGAAAACAAAGTTGTTGATGAGATGGCCTTTGCTACAGCTAACCTTATGCCCAATCATGATCTCCCTAACCTTAGTATTTAGTTAGTACCATTCCCCTCAGTACTGGCTAATGTGAATAATTATCAAGTATTCAATGATGATCAATAAATTCTAGATTTATTGACCTATTCTAGGGCCTTTGAAGCTCACATCATTGATGAAGCTAATGAAAGTTCTTATGAAAGGAATCTTAATGATAAAATCATCTAATTGAATGACAATAAGATAACTAAAGGGATGATCTCATTGGAAAGGATATTTGATCATGACAAGATTATTGAAACACCTAAGGTGCCCAAGGTAAATGGTAAGAACTATCATGCAATGGATCTTGGCTCACGTGATCAACCCCAACAAGTAAACATAGGAAAGGCTTGCAATGAAATGGAAAATAGAAAGGCTAGAGAGATATTTATAAAGTATAAATATGTAATTTATTGGTCCTATAAAGATCTAAAAATATTTGATCCAGGGGTTATTACCCATACTATACCTCTCAAGGAGAGTTGCAAACCCTTTAGACAAAAATAAAGGCCAGTCAACCCTGTCTTGGAACCTATGATCTTTAAAGAGGTCAAGAAGCTATTGGATGCAAGGATTGTGTTTCCTATTAGGCACTCCACTTGGGTTTCCAACCTTTTCCTAGTCAAAAAGAAGAATGGGGAAATAAGATTGTGCATAGACTTTATAAATTTGAATAGATCATCTAAAAAGGATAATTACCCCCTACCTTCTCTCGACCAAGTCATCTAGGTTGTTTTAGGATTGGACATGATGTCCTTTTTTGATGTATTTTCTAGATACAACCAAGTTCTTGTTGCTTAGGAAGATAGGATGAAGATAGCTTTCACTACCAAGTGGGGAACATATGATTACAAAATAATGCCATTTGGATTGATTAATGTACGAGCCACCTTTTAGAGGGCCATGAACCATGCTTTCCAAGGTCTAGTGGGAATATGTATCATCATAGACATGTATGATCTTATAGTGTTCCCCAAGAATAGAGAGGACCATTTCATGCACTTAAATCAAGTGTTTGAAAGGTGCAAAAAGTATAGTATATTTCTCAACCCCAAAAAAATTATCTTTTATGTCACTAAAGGAAAATTATTGGGGCATGTCATCATCAAAGAAGGGATTTCCATAGATCTTGAGAGAGTGAAATCCATCTCCAAGATCAATCTATCCAATAGCCAAAATGAACTAAAATCATTCTTTGGTAAAATTAACTTTGTGAGGAAGTTCATCTCAGGCTTTGCTGAGATTGTCAAACCTCTAAATGATATGCTTAATAAAGATGCAAAAATATATTAGGATGAAGAATCCAAAAAATATTTTTCTAACATAAAAAAGGTAATCATTCAAGCCCCAGTATTGATAAGTCCTGACTTCTCAAAGTATTTTTACTTATATTCATTTGCTTCTAACCACACCATGGCTACAGTCTTGACTCAAAAGGTGGATGGAAATGACCACCCTATAACCTTCATGAGCACCAATTTTAAATATGTGGAGTAAATTATTCCTTGATTGATAAGTAGGCCTATGCACTAGTGAATGTAGTAAAAAAAATTAGGCATTACATCCTTAAAAATAAGGTGCATTCCATCTTACCAAATCCAACTACAAAGGTTATGTTAAGTCAGAATGAGCTTGGGGAAAGAAGAGGCAAGTGGATGGAAATCCTACAAGAGAATGATATAGAGATGAATATTTCCAAATTGGTGAAATTTTAGGGCCTGGTCTAGATGATTTCCAATTCTAATCCCAAACTTCATGTCATGTAATTGGATCAACAAAACTTCCAACTTAATGAATGGTATGACTTTTTAATACATTTTCTCATCAAAGGTAGTTTTCCTCCTAGACTCTTTAGAGAACAAATGAGAGCATTAAGGATCAAAAATCTAATTATCTCATCAAATATGTATTCATTATATTAATAAATTTGAATGGATCTACTTAAGGTGTGTGTCCAAAGAAGAGGCTTATCAAATCATGTCTACTTTTCATGAAAAGTTAGGTAGTGGACATCCTTCAGGGAAAACCACAACCCACAAGATTCTTAGGGTTAGGTACTATTGGCCCACCATTTTCAAGGATGCTCACAAACATGTGAGAGAGTGCCACTCATGCCATATTTTTAGCACAAAAGAGCCAAAGGCAGCCATGCTTTTACAACTTGTGATGGTAGATAAACTTTTTGCACAATAGGGATTAGACTTTATAGGAGTTATTAATCCAAATTACTCTAAAGGCCATAAGTATGTACTAACTGTTATAGATTATTTCAAAATTTATACTAAAGCTATAGCCACCAAATAATGTAGAACAAAATAAGTGATCAAATTATTGGAAGAAAATATTTGTACCAGATTTAGAATCCCAGTTTCCTTAGTTTGTGATAATGGATCTGCATTCATTCCCATTCAAATGATTGAATGGACTTATGATAATAACATCTCTTTGAATTTTACCTCAAATAATTATCCTCAGGGAAATAGAGTTTTTAAATCTACCAACAATAATCTTATGAGGGCCATCAATAAGTCTACTGTAGACAAGCCTAGAACTTGGCATAAGCTCCTTAAGTATGTAATTTGGTCTAATAGATTAAGGATCAAGTAGGCACTCAAGGCTTCACTATTTATGTTGTTGCATGGTCAGGAACCTATCTTCCCCATCACCCTCAAACTACTTATGTTCACATTTATACAATAATACATGGAGGAAAGCCATGAAATTGCTAATTATAGGCTATTGGACATCATTCAGATGGAAGATGCCAAAGAAAAGGCATTTTTAGACTTTAGTAGGCATCAAGAAACTATGAAAATATGATTTGACAAAAGGTCCAAGGTGAAGGTACTTAGACAGTGAGACCTAGTACTCCTTTGGTATAAGGCATCAAAACCTAAAGGAAATCATGGTAAGTTTACACCATTGTGGATTGGTCCATACCAAATTACAGAGACCTTAGACAACAACACTTTCAAGATGAAAGAATTTCAAGGAGTAGAATTTGCATTTCCCACCAATGGACAATACCTCAAGCATTACTTTTCTACTGCTCCACTAGGGGTCTTCATGGAATAACATCTGTAAGATTGCTTAGAGTTAGAGTAGGTAGGTTAGTTAGTTTCCTTTCTTGCTTTGTTTTCTTGGTTGGCTTGTATATATTTATTTTCTTATGGTTATTTGTCTCTTATTGTCTATTTGTTTTGTGATTTTTCCTTTTTCCTTGGTTGTGTTCCTTTGTTTTAATAAAGTATCATATAATATCCTTACTTAGAATTGCTCAAAATTCAAGTATTTCAAGTGAGGACACTGATCCTACATAAGAAGGCCTAAGGCTATAATATAGCATTATGTTATAATATAGAGAATTTCAAAAGACTCCCATAGAAGTTAGTTATCCCCCCAAGAATCCAAAATGTTACCTAAGACTAAAGCTCTGTTGTAAGAAGAATCATGTATATGGAAGGAGAGTTCAAAAGTTAAGGTATATGCATGCTTGCACTTAAAACACATCCTTGTATGAGATTAAGGTTTCAACTAAAGATGATTATCCTAAGGCCAAAACATTTGTCCAAATCCTTAAACCTAGATATCCTAGACTTTAACCTTTGTTAAAAATCAAAAAAGACATAAAAACGGGACTTAATGCTAAATCAAAAAATGCAAAGTCAAAGGCCATGAGTGAAGCCAAAGGCATCTCTATTGTGGCTATGGATGACTAGCTAGTACCAGAGCAATGCCCAAGCCTCCCCTAAACTAATAGCATTTATTCCTAAAAGAATATCTAAATATGCTCAATGTCAAATACAATGGTCAAGAGGATATGAACCTAGATGTTGTTTCCTAAAGTCTCATGGCAAAAACTAAGTGGAATCAAAACACACACACAACATGTTTAGGGTATGACATGAGGATTTGAATTTTGCACATTTGAAGCTTATTTCAATCTTGAATTGACCTAAGTAATTATATGTGGATCAAAGGAGATAAAGGACTTATGTGTTGGTTTAAACTAGAGTTTCTAGGTTCTAACATATTGTTATGTATCCCCTATAAGTTGCCATTGTTTTTGGAACCAACATACCTAATTTTTTTCTTCTTTGCAAAATAGGGACCCTTGTAAATGTTTCAAAACATCTATATCTTGATCTAGCTTTCATGAGGTTAATATTTTTATAATTTGAAGATCATCCTCATAAAAAGGGATAGGTCCTTACATGTTTAATTATGCTTTATGAGCTAACCCTAATGATGATTACCCTTGGATGGCTAAGTGCAGGTTTCATGGATGAAGGTAGGGTTTCTAAGCAAAAAACCCTAAGAGTTCAAATTCAAATTTTCATAGGAGAATTTTAGTGGGAATTGGTCCTTTTAAAAAGACCCTAAGTTTAATTTTACATCAAGGCTTGGTTATGTATTCAAACATGCTTGAACCTTGACATAAAATTATACTTAAGTCCCCTTTTATGTTCCTTCCCCCTTTTAAAGCCCTCCTAACCTCATTAAATGTTATGTCTATAAGCCTTTTTCATCCTAGACTAAGACCTTATCAACATTTACCCTAAGTTTTAATCTTGAAATGTCTTGGTGTTTGTTCAACACATATGACACCTCAAGGATCTTAAACTTTAGTCTGAATCACTACACATATCATGCTCTAATTTGATGTTTTAACTTGGATGTAGATCTAGCAGTCCTCTCCTCCTCAGAGTCTTGATCCAATAGTGTGAGATCATCCTATTATGAACTATGCACTAAACCCCACTCACTATAAAAGTTTCTATGGCATTTATTTTTATGACCTCGCTCCCATCATTTGACATTCATGAGGACATCATTGACATTAGCAAGGCCTTAAAAATAAACCCCATCCAAAATTTTATCATTAGTCTAAAAGGGGACCTTCCAAATGTTTAAACCTTAGGCTTATCATATTAAAACTTAGACCATAGTGTTTTTTAATACTATTAATCTAAGGTTAAACCCTTGGCTTAAGCCTATGTGCATCACATACTAACTTAATGTTCATATATCTTATAGGATATGACTATCCACGTTCACCCAATGACCTTAATCTAATGGTGTGAGATCAAATAGCCCCTAAAGCTGGGCCAATTAGAGAAGACTTCCTGGATCACAATCAATGGTTTGCATTCATCACCTAGCTTGATCCAACAGACCATGTTGACCCTAAAGTCTTGAGAACACTGAGAATGAAATGCGTGGAATGTTGTAATTCAACCAAAGGAACCTCATGAGCTTAAATTTTATAGTCACACTCTCATCATTTGACATCATAAGGACATCTTTGATGTTAATGAGACTAGAAAACTTAAGTACAGTTGACCTCTCAACCAATCAAACTTGACCTCATGGATCATGATTGATGATTTTTGCTCCATCATTGATCTTTATCCAATGGCATGAAGTGAAGGTGGAAATTTTCAACCAAGGACCCTAGAGCCGAATAGCTCAACACATGGATGAACTGCATCTAGTGATTTCCCAAGGAATATAGAATGTGCCACTTGGCATAACTGGGTCATCCAAGATCCTGGTGACCAATCAGAAAGGAAATCTAAGATCTTAATCAAAGACTCACATTCATCTTGGAATGATAATCCAATGGAGTGACATAAAAGGATTTATTTAAAATCCCATGGCTAATTTTCAAAAATATTCCCATAGGAGTGCTAAGGGAATAAGCTTAAAGAGGTCCACGTAAACACCATATAAGCACTAAAGGACAATCTTAAGATTTTGCATGCCCAAAAAGATAGGATTTACATAAGTGGTGCCATCCATAAGATCTAAGACATGAATACATTTATGAAAGCTATCACCTTCACCATTAAAGCCTCAAAAACCCTACCAAACTAGCTTAAAGCCCTAAACCTTGACTTAAAGCCTCAAAACTTGACTATTAATGACACAACTAAATTAATCAAGCTCAAAGTGTCATCATGAGCATCAAGACTAGTTGTATTCCTAGGCAATTGATATCATGAAAGTGGTAAGGTAATAAAATAAAGAAGAGATAAACATGTATCTATCTACAGACCATGAAGGGATATGCTTTGGAGATACTAAATTGGAAATAGGAGTATTGGCCAATGGCATGAAGAAATGGTTAGAGATTTTCTTCACAATTGAGGAGTTGCAACCTCTATCATCCAATGAGCAAAGGGTGGAAGTCACAAAGAGAAAGTTCAAGGACCTAGCTATAATCCAAATGATAGGTCTTCATCAAGCTGCTACTAAACCTAAGGTATTACATTGTATTGACATCCTTGCACCCTTGTTTATTGATTGTAGAATAGACAATGACTGGATCATCAAAGTAGGGTCAAGTAGAATTGCCTATATTTCCCCAGTAGCTTTTGAAGGCTAATACAAGCTCCCTAGAGCTCACATATAATATAGATGTTATCCTGAGACCTTGGTTAATCTAAGGAAATCATGTAGCTAAGAACCATGATGGTAAAATGCATATCATTTAATTTAGATAAGGGATTAGGATCATTATTACCCTATTGTGTAGATCTTCAAGTGAAGCCATCACAACCTATGTCGACCCTAGATGGGTTTCCTAAATATATTTCATGGTGGAAGAGAAGCTAACTCCACCTATTTGAGAGTTGATTATCATGCACTTAGGGAGATAATTTTAGGGAATTAAGAAAAGGATAATCTAATAATTCACCATGATGTCCTATATATTGTACTCATTAATGTCATCCACTCATATCCCTATTGTCAATAATTGGTCCTCCCATAATAAAATTACCATTTCCCATCACTATGTAAAGTTGCACATCTTCAAGTATAGAGTTCATATGCAGTTCATTTATGATTACATATAACATACTTTGGCCAAGAATATCATAGGGAAACCCATGCCCAAGATGCACCCTCTTGTCAAGAAGTATGATAAACTCATGGAAGATATTTGGTATTATCTAGACTACACCATTATCAAAATAGAAGGGATCATGACCCAACCATTCAGGTTGCCTATCTATGTCCCCCTCAAGTTTCCTGAGCAATAAATTACTTGCTAAATATTACAAGGAATTAATAATGTTTGTGGGGAGAAGAGGAAGGGCATTTTGCATCCTTTCCCATTCTTGATTGGGATAACTTTGATATAGGACTAGAAACAATTGGACATCATGTCTAAACATAGGGATGCCTTCTACTTTTAGAAGGATGACCTAAAGGAATAGGACCCCAATAACAAGGTTGTCCCTCATTTGTAGTCAAATAAACTAACCAAAGTAACCTATGATCATAGGGTTGGTTTATATGACCCTTTTTACACCAAAGTTGTTGACTTTGAGGAAGTCTTTACTAGGTGTAGGTAACATCATTTCAAGCTTGAACATAGACTATAAAGAGAGGAGAAATCAGCTAGGGAGAGATGGTAAATGAACCCATTGTAGTATCATCTATTTCCTTCCACTTCTAGTGTACCTATAAGTCAACCACAATAGTAAGCACTCTAAATTCAAGGACTTGGTGAGAAGAAACTAGAAGAAAGGCTATGAGATGGCCCTTCATCATCATCCCAACCTCTAAAACCATCTTCTCTAGTGGAACACTTTGATATGGTTACCCTAGAACCATATGAGATGGTGGAAGAATTTTTCAAGGAACTTGTAGAGACCTATGGGTCTGATCAAGAAGATGAGGGAGCCACACCTAAGGTGGCACAAATTGAAGGACCTCAAATAGGTGAAAAATAGAAGGGAAAATAAGTGGCATTAGAATTGGTCCCTATCACACAAAAGAAGAGGGAAGCTGAGTTGGCCCTTATCCCTAGGTCCTCCAAAATACTAAAGGTGACATGGACCCATCCCAATAGTGAAGTAAATTTTTTTAGTGATGAGTTACCCTTACATGTAATTTTTATTGTTGACTAGTTTATATATGAGAAACTCCAAAAGGTTCCCTCCCAATCACACTCACTAGAAGTTACCAACTTTGCATGTGTAAATCCCCTTGACAATGTCAAACCTTGGATCAAGGAGATCATGAAGGAGTAAGAAGAATTGTTCAAGCATCAAAATAAAGTGGAAATAAAATAAAATACCTAGGAGCATCAAGTGGAATTGGGATTGAAACCCTAGAGACACCCAAACCCTCTAAACCAATAGCCATTGTCATGTATAATCTAGATGTAGCAGGGTTTGAAAGGATGACAACCAAGAAAAAAAACAGTGGCACTGAGGACTTCACCTTTAAAAAGGTGGAAACTTCTGTAGACATAACTCCTATACAAGGGTAGGAAATAGGGGAACATCCCATCCATCAAGAAGATGTGGCAAGTTTGGTGGTGGCCAAATCAGCAATGACCTTGGTTGGAATCCAGGGGATGTAATAGAGGATCACCAATATAGAAAAAGAAAAGAAAGACTTGGAAGCACAAGTTACGTTTTCAATCCCTTAGGATATAATGAAACTATTGAATACATCCTTCTTTAACACATTTGAAGGATTGAAGCCATGAAGCTCAAATTAAATACCTTGACCCATAATATTGGAAAAACATAGGAATTAATCACTCAGTGGTAGACCTCTAGATATTAGGCAACTAAATTGATTAATGTCCATCACACCAAACAAGTCCAAGGCATCAAGATCATCAAGTTGAAGCATTTGCATTCCCTCCTTGGAGCCATAGAAGATAAGATATTAGACCTAAGAAATTGGTGTGACAATGTCAACAACTCCATGGAGGAGGACAAAGGCTTGATTTCAAGAATAGAGAAGCTATTAAAAGCACTATTGGTACATCCTTCTAAGAGTAATGCCATAGGCCTAATGGATGATGAAGAGTTCAAGCAAAGGGTCAATACCTTCATCCAGAACATCAAGGACTACCAAGGCCACATTCTCAAGGATAATCAGAAGGTCCTTGATATCATCATTACATCAGAGAAGTATATTGTAGAGGCAAAATGCATTCAGGGACTTAAAGCTAGGAGTGACAAAGAATTTAACACATTGGTAGGTGAAGAAGAGGATTGTTTGATGAAGCCTATAATAGATTTTGAGATAATCAGTGAATAATATAATAAGGTGAAGAACATCCTCAAGTAGTAACCCAAGGGGCCCACCAATGTAATATAAAAGAATATTCTTTTTTAATATATATGCTAGTATGTTAGCATATATTAGTCTTTTTGTCAAAATTGGCTTGGAAAGCCTTTTGCATTGTAATATTTATATTAAGGATAGTTGTCCTTATCATACCATGGATATTTTGAAAAGATAACCAATATACCACCTATGTTTCCTATAAATAGGTAAATGTTACTATTTTGTAAAGGAGAGGCTCTGAGAAATTTGTATACAAAAGAGCATTTAATACAACTAAGGAATTCTAAAAAGATTATTTGAATAATTTGTTGAAAGCCAATGTTATCTCTTAATTGCATGTTATTATCTTAAATTTGAATGGTTCTTTGCATTTTGAGCTAAAGTTTCTATCATAGGGCTATTAATTTGTTCTAATTCTAGATTAACTAAAAATATCTTAGGTATACTTCATTTTATTTGCTCTGTATTTAGATGTGTTTATGTTATTTAGGTTACAATAGGAAAATTTTAAATTAAACTTGGTTCTTATTTGTGGTTTATATATCTGCTGACCAATTTTTGGTCCCACAAGCCAAAATTGGGCACCCCCTCCTTTTTCTTTGCAAAGAGTCTTTCACATCCATGATTTGGCTAAGTCATCCCTTAGCTACCTTGTGCAAAATACCCCCTATCAAACCTATTCCATGAAAAATCCAAGTGTTTTGTCATTTTTCTTAACCAAGTGCATTTTGGGTTTGTCAAGTGCAGTTACTTCAACTACAATAGTGAATTTTAGGTTTTACAAACAACTTAACTTATGAAATTTTCATAAGCTAAATCACTTGTAAAACTTAATTTAGTCTTCACAGACCAAATCAGATTTTACAAATGATTTTACTTCTAAAATTTTAATAAGTGGAGTTAATAAACCTGATTTGGTCCATGTAGTATTATTTAGACTTTATATGCATCTTTACTTATAAAGGTTTATAAGTAGATTCACTTGCAAAACCTGATTTGGTCTTGACAGACCAAATCAAGTTTTTCAAGTGTCTTTACTTATTTTCCTTATCAACTAAAGTTGATGTGAATCCCAAAGTAGAAGCTCTTGGAAAGTTTGAAATGGTCTATCAAGTAAGAATCAGGTTTTAAAAGTGCTTTTACTTAAAATCTTCATGAGTTGTTTACGTTGAAGAACCCAAAATGGTCTAAGAAATTCACAAAAGGAAACAAATATCCTTTGGAGGGCATTTTGATGGCTTCAAGGATGTTTGCAAAAATTTTGAAGGGTATTGGTATGTGCCCTTGTAGAGGGCACCTTGGTCAGTGGCAAGATGAGATCAAAATTTCTGAAAGGGCATTTTGAGGCACAAAGTGCCCTTATAGAGGGCACCTTTAGAAAGTGAAGAACAAAGACAAAAATCCCAAAGGGAACTTGCCCTTCAGGAAAATTGACATGTGGAAGGAGTTTTCATTCAGACATTTTGTCTGAAGGAATACCAAAGAAGGCAAGCCAAGTTTGAATTCTTTTAGACAAAATTTTTGAAGGAATTCCTTCAGACATTTTGTCTGAAGAAATTTGAAGGTCACAAAAAGCCTGAAGGCTGACAATGCAAAGGAATAAAGCCAAGTAGAATTCCCTTAGACAAAATGTCTAAAGGAATTCCTTTGAACATTTTGTCTGAAGGACATGCCAAAGAAAATCCCACCCATAGAAAAGACCCATAAGGAGCAAGCAAATAAAAGTCCAAAACAAAGGAGTAGAGACTACCAAGAACTTGAAGGCCTAAATGAGTAAAGACAAAATAGGAGAAACCAAGGAAAAGGAGAAGTTGAAGGAGAGAGATAAAACATGAGCAAAGAAAAAGTGGAAAAGATAACTTAGAATAGTTCTAGTTGATGAAAAAGACAAAGGGTAGAATCAATGACCACTCAGACTAAGACAAGTGGCATGAATAACTTAGTAAAGGGAGTTAATACATTTAGGTAGAATATATCTACTGAAAACCAATAAAATAGATTGGTTTCAAACTATAAAGACTAACATCCTATGTTTTCACACTTCACCATTAATGTGCATCCAATTCATGTCTAGGTATTGAAGAGAGCATAGTCAGTCACAATAACTCATAATGGCCTTGTTAGTTGTTGGGGATGGTCTCCCATGCTTTTGCAACCCAAGGATAGTCAAAATGGTGGTTTGGATAGCCTACAACATGGCTCCCATAGGCAGTTCAAAGAAAGTGACAACAACATGGTCTTTTGGTCTCTACATAAGTGTTTAACTTAGTATGGGTTTACATTCCTTGATTTATTAGTTATCTTGTTTCCAATTCTCTATATATTTGTAACTTCTCATTTGAGAAAAAAAGATATATCTTAGCATTGTATGGTGAAGCCCTGAAGGAATTTACCTTGAATCAAAAGAAGCATTTTTACCTCCATTTGATCTTACACTTTTGAATATGTCTATGGTTTTATATTATGTTAAGTCATTTCCTTTTCATGTTTTCATAAGTTTATGCCAACATATCTAGTGTATTGTGAGTTCTTCTCTTGCAGGTCAATAATTAGTGTCCAGCTTAGAGTATAGGTGCATGTGAATAGGTTATTCATAGTGTGTCATAGAACACCTCTAGTAGTTCTTCCTCCCTATATCTCCATAGGATCCCCTATTGAAACATTGATGTAGGAAAGGTTCTCATTATAATAAAGTGTATGTTTTCTTCTCTCTGTTATAAAGTGTATGTCGAAGCTGAGTAGAACAACTATTTTGGTGCATCACCACACTAGTTTAGGTTCTGATTTTAGCATTTCTCTCCTTTTTCATTCCCCCCATTGTTAGTAGTAGTAAATCTAAGGTCTCAAGGTGCATCAAGGGGAGCTAGCCCCTAATCTAGAGATTCATCCCTCATGTTTACAACCCATAGCAAGAGGAATGTCTCCATTGTGCCACATGGAGGAAGAGAGTTGAGCCTCCCTTTAGAGGGTGAAATCCACTATGTCAATAGTTTTTGGCATGCCTGGTGGGATAAGTTTTTAATCCAAAGAGTTGAATAATTTGAGTGTGTTCTTCAACCAAATAGCCTTTAGAGGCTTTTCACCCAAACTCTGAGTTGAATAAGTTAGTTTTGTAGTCTTGGTGCCATCAAGAAATCATTTTTTGGTATGTATAATCCCACTGCTGAGCAGCATGGCCCTTGTTTTCCTTCATATAGTTCTAATCAAGCTTAGGTTATTCATGGAATCAACTCAAGTAACTCTCCTAGTTTCCCTTCACCTAGTGTGAGGGAAGTAATGTTGGAGTTTAAAAAGCAAGTGATGGAGATAGATAGATTGGAGGAGCAACATAGATATCAGGAAGAGCTGATGTATAAAGAGGAGTGCTTGTTTAGTCAAGCTCAGGCCTTGAAATCCATGAAGGAGGAACTGACAAGATGGAAGAGTCCATTCATTCAAGGCAATAAGCCTTGCATTCATTTTCCCATCCCAAAGTAACCCCCTCCTACTCAAAATAAATTCCCCTCTTATATGCCAAATCTTTTCTACCAAATAACCCTTACTCACCAAATCCAATCTTCTAGCTCATTTGATGAATTAACCACTCCTACTCTTATTCCTTTGTATCTAGCTTTCTAACACCAAAGGGCATTAGAGTAGCCTCCCATGGAAACTACCCTCCTTAGTTTCTTGGATTTTTAAGCCTCCTTTGAAAGAATTCACCCTATGTCTCTTGGAAAGCAACATGTCTCTCTTGAAGTAGCTCTTCTTGTGCATGAGTAGACCCTTCCTAGTCTCCCTCAACCTCCTCAAGTCTTTCATCATAGCAGTGCCTATCATGAACCAGCTCAGGACCTTGAAGAGGATAAATTTGCTATCTATTCACAAGGGAAGAGTTCCAATCCCAAGGTCATGAGTTAGAAGCAAATAATGGAATCATGGGGTAGGAAAAGGAGGAAGAGAGGCCTATTCATTTTGATAGAAGCCTTGAATAAGATGAAGCTACTCTTACTCATCATGATAATACTTGTGACCTTAAAGAAAGGCTCTTCCAAGAGAATATAGCCAAGCAAATTGCAAAGTTGGTGTTCAGAATGAGGTTCCTCAACTGAGGTGTGATGGATGGTTCAGACTCAGTAAAATATTCTACATCTAAACACACCCCATCTACACCCCTCAAAGAGAGCTATCAAGCCACATCTGCTGTGGATGAAGTGTTGGCCAAATGGAAAGAAGAGAATCATTTGATTCTAGCTTAAGGTCTGCCTCCTCTTCCATATGAGTTTAACCATCAACCTTCCACTTCATCCCTTCTTAAGGAGGAACCTATTTTGAAAGTGGTAACTGAAGATGAGAGGATCTAGTTTGTGGCTAATCAAGAGGCCCTCTCAAGTGACAATGAGGAGGAAATAATCATGGATGCTCCTTTTGAAGACATCATCAATAATGGAGAAGACATAGGTCATGCTTACATGCTGATGTTACAAAAATATGAAGATGAGGTTGACAAACTTTATTTTTCAATAATGAATGATGAGGAATGTAAGCATGGTGATCTCTCTCCCCCCTTATTTGATGAACTTACTTATTTATTTGATGAGGAGAATGACCATGACATGGAACCTGAGTTGGAGGAGGATCAGGAGCATGTCTTTGAACAACTAGAGACTCTTGTTTTTGTGAAAGAAAAAGAGAGGCTTACCCATCTTGATGAAAGCTTCAAAGAAGAGAGCTTTGAGCAAGAAGATGATGTACCCTGGGATGAACAAGTAGTTTTTGATCTCATTCTATACATCACAACAATCACCCTTCTTCATGGAGGCCATGATGAACCAAAGGATCAGTTTGATAGGCTCCTTAATGAAGCAGAAGAGGACAAGTCAGTCCATGATGCATATCAAGGGGGCTATGAGCTAAATGAGTCCTATGGTGATGAGCTAGAAGCCATTGATTTCTTGGCAAGATATATTAGCATAAAGTGCCAGCATGAGGTAGTATCCAAAGAGAAAAGTAAATACATATATGTTGGATACATGTTTGACCCTGATTCACTCAGATACAAGCCAACCAAGGTGGTAGGAAAGAAGGGCAAGTCACCAAGCTTCCATTCCATTTAGCCACTTGTCTGGCACCATAATTTTTCTTTCCATGAAGAAGACTTAAGAATTTTTCACTTTGATCTAGGAGGGAGAAGAGCATACCTAGTTAGTTGTACATAGTAGTTTGCTTTCTATTGTGTTGTCCTTTATTTTCCCTAAGTGTTGTTGCACATGTGTGTGTAGTTTTTTAGCCTTTATTGTTTGTGTTTTTATTTATGTTTGAGGTAAAATATTTGTTGGTTCATATTTCATTATAAGGTTGTTGTGAAATTCTCCAAAATACATCCTAACTCCATGCCTAATGGACTTAGAGGCTACTAGTCTTCCCAAGCATAACATGCATGCTTCCCTTGAGAGTCACCAAATGTGTTGACCAATTTTTTGTCTTATAGGCCAAAATTGGGCACCCCCTCCTTTTTATTTGAAAAGAATATTTCACATCCATGATTTGGCTAAGTCATCCCTCAGCTGCCTTGTGCAAAATACCCCCTATTAGACCTGTTCCATGAAAAAGCCAACTGTTTTATCATTTTGCTTAGCCAAGTGTATTTCAGGTTTATCAAGTGAAGTTACTTCACATACAGTAGTGCATTTTGGGTTTTAAAAAGAATTTAACTTATGACATTTTCATAAGCTAAGTCACTTGCAAACCCTGATTTGGTCTTCACAGATCAAATCAAGTTTTCCAAATAACTTTACTTATGAGATTTTCATAAGTTGAGTTGCTTAATAAACCTGATTTGGTCTTTGTAGTGTTATTTAGAATTTTTGAGTGTCTTTACTTATAAAGTTTTATAATTAAAGTCACTTGCAAAACCCAATTTAGTCTTGACAAACCAAATCAGGTTTTCTAAGTGTCTTTACTTATTGCCTTATCAGTTGAAGTCGATGTGAAACCTTAAGTAGAAGCTCCTGTGAAGTCTAAAATGGTGTATCAATTAGGAATTGGGTTTTCAAAGTGATTTTAATTGAAATCTTCATGATTTGTTTATGTTAAAGAACCTAAAATGGTCTAAGCAGTTTGCAAAAGGCAACAAATTTCCTTCAAAGGAAATTTTGATGGCTTGAAGGATGTTTACAAGTTTTTTGAAGGGTATTGTTATGTGTCCTTGTGGAGGGTACCTTAGTCAGTGTCAAGACCAAATCAAAAGTTTTGAAGGGGCATTTTGAGGCACAAAGTGCCCTTATGGAGGGAACCTTGAGAAAGTGAAGAATAAAGACAAGAAGCTCGTAGGGCACTTGCCCTTAAAAAAAAGTGACAAGTGGAAGGAGTTTTCCTTTAGACAAAATGTCCAAAGGGATTCCTTCAAACATTTTGTCTAAAGGAAAACTGAAGAAGGTGAGCCAAGGTCAAATTATTTCAAACAAAATGTCTAAAGGAATTCCTTCAAACATTTTATCTGAAGAAATTTGATGGTCACATAAATCTTGAAGGCCAACAACACAAAGGAATAAAGCTAAGGAGAATTCCTTTAGACAAAATGTCCAAAGGAATTCCTTTAGACATTTTGTCTGAAGGACATGTCAAAGAAAATCCCACCTATAAAAAATACCCATAAGGAATAAGCAAAGAAAAGAGCAGAAAAAAGGAGTAGAGACTGTCGAGAACCTGAAGCCCTAAATGAGTAAAGGCAAAATAGGAGAAACTAAGGCAAAGGAGAAGTTGAAGGAAAGAGATAAAACACTAGCAAAGACAAAGCAAAAAAGACAACTCAAAATAGTTCCAACTACTAATAAAAATAAAGGGCAGAATCAATGACCACTTAGATTGAGACAGGTGGCATGAATAACTCAGCAAAGGGAGTTAATATATTTAGGTAGAATATATCTACCAAAAACCAATAAAATAGATTGGTTTTCAAACTATATAGACCAACATCCTGTGTTTTCATGCTTCACCATTAATGTGCATCCAAGTCACATCTAAGTATTGAAGAGATCATAATTGGTCACAACAACTCAAAATGATCTTGTCAGTTGTTGGGGATGGTCTCCCATGCTTTTGTATCCCAAGGATAGTAGAAATGGTGGTTTGGATAGCCTACAACATGGCTCCCATAGGTAGTTTGAAGAAAGTGACATCATGGTATTTTGGTCTCTACATAAGTGTTTAACTCAGAATGGGTTTAAATTCCTTGATTTATTAGATATCTTGTTTCCAATTCTCTATATATTTGTAAATTCTCATTTGAGAAAAAAGATATATCTCAGCATTGTATGGCAAAGCCTTGAAGTAATTTACCTTGAATCAAAAGCAGCATTTTTACCTCCATTTTAGCTTAGACTTTTGCATGTCTATGGTTTTATCTTATGTTAAGTCATTACTTTTCATGCTTTCATAAGTTATGCCAACATATCTAATGTATTGTGAGTTCTTCTCTTGCAGTTCAACAAGAAGTGTCTAGCTCAGAGTATAAGTGCATGTGAACAGGTTGTCCATAGTGTGTCTTAGAACACCTCTACTAGTTCTTCCTCCCTATATCTCGATAGGATCCCCTATTAAAACACTGATGAAAGAAAGGTTTTCATTTGAATGAAGTGTATGCTTGATTCTCTCTGGTGTAAAGTATATGTCAAAGCTGAGTAGACCAACC
The DNA here is from genome assembly GCA_037957365.1 of Torreya grandis. Taxonomy (NCBI): domain Eukaryota; kingdom Viridiplantae; phylum Streptophyta; class Pinopsida; order Cupressales; family Taxaceae; genus Torreya; species Torreya grandis. Next base: position 1,020,017 of record JARHVA010002969.1, on the reverse strand, counting down.
ATTTTGGTGCATCACCACATTAATTTAGGTTCTAATTTCAATATTTCTCTTCCTTTTCATTCCCCCCATTGTTAGTAGTAGGAAATCCAAGGCCTTAAAGTGCATCAAGGGGAGCTAGTCCCTAATCTAGAGATTCATCCCTCACATTTGTAACCCATAGCAAGAAAAATGTCTCCATTGTGCCATATGGAGGAAGAGAGCTAAGCCTCCCTTTAGAGGGTACAATCCACTACGTCAACAATATCTTCTTTGAAATTTTCTTGGTTTGTGATGTAATCTAAGTTTATACTATTTTACACCATAATTTGGTTCATGTATGCTCAAAATAATTATAACTTTTTCATAATATTTGAGATGGGAATTTGAATACACGTTCTCTTTTCTACCTTACCCTTTTTTTTCTATTTTCTTTATCAAAACTGACCTAGTTTAAAGATAAATGTTAATATCTATTTAGATTATCTTATTGGCTAGAAATATCACAAAGATCTAGACCCTAGTGGCTCCTAACCATTAGATTAAATAAATATTGTGGACTATTCCCATACTCTACATATATTCCACCACATACATCATAGAATTATCACAAACTGTAACTCATTCCTTGGGTTCTTTGAATCATAAAATAAGAAGTGTTCATCAACACTAAAGAGCAACTGTGAGGTAATTAGAAGCATTAATAAGAAGCTCCCACTGGTGATAGAATGAGGTCTCACTTGATTAATTGAGATAATTCTTGCATTAAATTTAAAGGATTCTTAACCCTTATGAGTGATTCTTCACTCTAAGTGCAAAGATCCTTGATCTAGGTGGTTTCTCACCTATCTTTGCACTTTGTTAGGTAAATATCTTAGTACTTTGCAAGGAAATAGTTAAATTCTAGTAAAGATAGCTTCAGGATTTAATAAAACATAGTATTTGAAATTAGAACAGTTAATTTTGGTTGAATATTCATAATTCTTGGTGAATCTTTAGTTTATTTGAGTCACAAGTTATAAAGAATGGCCATTTTTGCATAATTTAGCACATCTTTGAGCTTACTTAGTCAAAGATCGATGTCCTTTTTCCCTTTACAAGTAAATATTTAACAAAATAGGCTTAGTGTGTAGGTTGATTATAGTTCTTTGTGAATTCTAACTTGTTACATTGTATTTTAAACAAGATCCTTAATTTTCAAGCTAGAATTTCCAGGGATCAGGACTAGATCACATTCAAAGATAGGAGAGCCCTTGCTTGAGCTAGAGACACATAGAAGTACCAAAAAAGATAGAGGGAGATGTAGGCATTCCAAGTCTCTACCATCTTCACCCTTATAAGGGGTTCATGTGTTCAATTTTCATCCAGATATGACATGGCTTGGAAGTTCCCCCATCAATCTACTAGGTGTAGTTCATGACTTGCCTCATAATCTTGAAAATTACTTGCCAATATTTAGTCTAACTGGTGTTATAACTATAGAAGAACATGTTAAATATTTCAAGGCTACCTAAAGGTTATGAAATGTCATCCATGAAGATGTAGCTTGTATATTATTTCCTTTTACATTCAAATATGTTGCATATGAATGGTTCTTCAATTTTATTGAAAATTATATTACCTCATGGAATAATTTTGACACTATCCTTATTGATCAATTTGGGAAGATCATAATCCCCTATGTCATTTATCACCAATTTACAACCATTGAGAGAGATACAAATGAGCCCATTAGATAATTCAATGCCAGGTTCTAAAAGATGTTTAGTCAAACCATGGATCTATATAAACCTAATGAGTCTTTAGCTCTAGAAGTTTACAAAGATGCAGTAGACCCCATGACTTCTATGTTTTTAAAAAGAGCTTTCCCAGCTATCAACACATTGGCCCAAGCTTATTTTGAAGTAGTGGTTATTAGTGACCAAATACAACCTCGAGGAAAGATGGATTATTTTATCCCAAATGCTAATCATCAAATGCATATATAAATTATTTTCCCAAATAATAACCAAAATTATCTAGCATTAAACTAGCTCTCTAATATGAATGTATTACCTACTAGCCATATTGCTCATAATTAGAACCTAAGTTTATTGAGTCATCAAGTTTCCAACTAATGACCAAATGGATTTAGTACCAGTCATTGGCACTAAAAATAACCAAGAAAAAAATTTTGAGACCCCCAAGAATGAGAATGAATCTATACTAAAGATGGTTTAGAAGCTCAACAGAGATTTCTTGTAATTGCAAAATCAAGTTGGCAATTCTAATGACAACTCTAGAAGGAACTTTACCTTCCAAAAATTCAATAGGCCTAGAAATAGATTTTAGAATGACAATTTATACAATAATAAATCCAATGAGCCTTCCTCTATAAAGAAGACCATGGATATTAATATCATTGGTATTTACTTTCTAGACTATTTTAGGGTGTATGCTACCTCTAAACATGGTGAGATTGATTGTATTGAGTTTTGTAAAGCCTTGAAAGCTTTCCATGAAGAGCTCGACACATTTGAAGTAGTCCAAAATAGAGATACCACTGCAAGTCCTTATAAATCCCAATGATTTGACCAAGTGCACATGGTAGAGACATTTCAATTCCCTTTCCAAGGGAATAATGAGCTTGAGAATATCCTTAAAGATATTCAAGCATTCCAGCAATTCTTGAAAACATACCCTCTGAGAAATAGAGAACAAAAGTAGCCATTGACTACTTCCACTCCCCCTAATAATTATAGGACTCCCCCAAAGACTACATCAAGGAATGTTCTTGAACCACCTAATGGTAGTTATTCTAAACCTACTACTAAAACTTCATGAAAAATTGGGTACAACACTATGGAAGATATGAAAGAGATCACAGCGAATATTACTCTACATGAGCTAACATAGATTATAGAACAAAGAGGTTTACTCTTAGAATCCTTTTCCAAGAAACCTAGGAAGCCTTCTAAGAGTGATAGTGCAAATGTGACTATGCATGTAACCAAAATAGAGCCCCCACCCTTATTGCTTATAGTTAGGATATTTGGGAAGAATGTCTATAATTACCTTTTAGATTTTGGATCCTTAACCAACATCATGACTATTGTGATATGTGAAAAACTTGGGTTGACCTTAATCAAGTCTGATAGGGTGCTCACACAGTTGGAAAAGTCAAGAGTCAAAGTCATTAGGGAGTTATTAAATGTACATATGTAGTTGGATAATGAACTATGGGTTCAACAATTCATTGAAATACAAGCGGTGGATATTCCTAGTGCTTATGGATTGCTCTTGAGTATAGAATGGACTAAGGCCTTGAATAGATACATGTATATTGACTGTTCCCACTTATGGTTTCCTTCGAAAGGTGTGACAAATCAAATAAGGGTATAAAGAGAACTAAGGATGAGACACATGATAATAGAATACAATGCTATTAATGAAAAGGTAAACTTCCTTGATTATGATTTAGGATTTTTCACTTTAGATACTACAAAAGACCCTAGTTCTAAAGACCCTCCTCTTGTACTTGGCCTATGGAAGTTGTATGTTGATGGTGCCAAGTGAAAATTAGGATCATGGGTTGGTATTGTATTGATAAACCCTGTATAAAAGCAATATCATACATTCTATAGAACAATTCCCATGCACTAATGATTTGGTTGAGTATGAAGCTCTCATTCTAGGATTATAGCTTTCTATTAAGCATAAATCCAAGGAACTTCTTATTTATGGGGATTTTAAACTTGTGCTCAATCAAGTAAGGAGTAAGTACTAATGTAAGATATCTTACCTTAAGAGGTACAAGTTCAAATTTTGGGACTTGATGGAATCTTTTGATCATTTCAACATCATGTCTATCCCCAGGGAAGAAAAGAAAGATACCAATGAGCTAGCCTATACTACAACTAACCTTATGCCCAACCATGATTCCCCTAACCTCAGTATTGAGCTAGTGTCATGCCCCTCAGTCCCAGATAATGTGAATCATTTTCAAGTCTTTAATGATGATCAATAAATTCTAGATTTATTGACCAATTTTGGGGGCTTTTAAGCTCACATCTTTGATGAATCTAATGAAAGTTATTCTAAAATGGAGATTAATGATAAAATCATCCAACTAAATGAAAATAAGATACCTAAATAGATTATCTCATTGGAAAGGCTATTTGATCATGAAAAGATTCCTAAAACACCTAGGGTACCCAAGGTAAATGGTAAGAACTATCATGCAGTAGATCTTGGCTTGCATGATCAACCCCAACATGTAAACATAGGAAAGGCTTGCAATAAAATGGAAAATAGAAAGGCTAGGGAGCTGATTACAAAGTATAAATATGTAATTACATAGTCCTATGAAGATCTAAAAATATTTTATCCAAGGGTTATGACTCATACTATACCTCTCAAGGAAAGTTGTAAACCCTTCAGATAGAAACAAAGGCTAGTCAACCCTATCTTGGAACCCATGATCTTTAAAGAGGTTAAGAAGCTGATGGATGCAAGGATTGTGTTTCTTATTAGGCACTCCACGTGGGTTGCCAACCTGGTCCCAGTCAGAAAGAAGAATGGGGAAATAATATTATGCATAAACTTTAGAAATCTAAATAGAGCATCTAAAAAGGACAATTACCCCCTACCTTCTCTTGACCAAGTCATCTAGGTTTTTTAGGATCAGCCATGATGTCCTTTTTGGATGGATTTTATAGATACAACTAATTGGTTATTACTCAGGAAGATAGGATGAAGATAACTTTCACTACCAAGTGGGGAACATATGTTTACAAAATAATTCCATTTAGATTGATTAATGTAGGAGCCACTTTTTAGAGGGCCATGGACCATGATTTCTAAGGTCTAGTGGGTAAAAGCATCATCATATACATGGATGATCTTACAATGTTCCCCAAGAATAGAGAGGACCATTTCATGCACTTAAAGTAAGTGTTTGAAAGGTGCAATAAGTATGGTATATCTCTCAACCTGAAGAAAAGTATCTTTTGTGTCATTGAAGGAAAATTATTGGGGCATGTCACCACCAAAGAAGGGATTTCCATAGATATTGAGAGAGTTAAATCCATTTTCAATATTGAGCTACCCAACAACTATAAAGAACTAAAGTCATTCTTTGGTAAAATTAACTTTGTGGGAAAGTTCAACTCAAGCTTTGCTGAGATTGTCAAACCTCTAAATGATATGCTTAAGAAAGATGCTAAAATTTCTTGGGATGAAAAATCCAAAAAATATTTTGTTGACATCAAAAAGGAAATTATTCAAGCCCCAGTATTGATAAGTCCTAACTTTTCAAAGGACTTTTACTTGTATTCATTTGCTTTTAACCACACCATAGCTATAGTATTGACTCAAAATGTGGATGGAAATGACCACCCTATAGCCTTCATGAGCACCAATTTCAAAAATGCAGAGGTAAATTATTCCTTGATTGATAAGCAAGCCTATGCATTGGTGAAGGTAGTAAAAAAATTCAAGAGTTACATCATTAAAAATAAGGTGCATGCCATCTTACCAAACCCAACCACAAAGCTTATGTTAAGTTAGAATGAGCTTGGGGAAAGAAGAGGCAAGTGGATGACAATCCTACAAGAGAATGATATAGATATGAAGATTTCAAAATTGGTGTAATATCAGGGCCTAGTCTAGATGATTCTAAATGCTAATCCCAAACTTCATGTCATGCAAGTGGATCAACAAAACTTCCAATCTAATGAATGGTATGACTATTTAATACATATTCTCATTAGAGGTAGTTGTCCCCTAGGACTGACAAGAGAACAAAGGAGAGCCTTAAGGCTCAAATATCCCATTACTTCATCAAATATGGAGTCCTTTATAAGAATAAATTTGAAGGGATCTACTTAAGGTGTTTGTCTAAATAAGAGGCTTCTCAAATCATGTCTACTTTTCATGAAAAATTAGGTAGTGGACATCCTTTAGGGAAAACCACTTCCCATAAGATTTTCAGGGCTGCGTACTATTGGCCCACCACTTTCAAGGATGCTCACAAATATGTGAGAGAGTGCCACTCATGCTATATTTTTAGCACAAAAGAGCCAAAGGTAGACATGCCTTTACAACCTGTGATGGTAGACAAACCTTTTGCACAATGGGGATTAGAATTTGTAGGAGTTATTAATCTTAATTCCTCTTAAAGCCATAAGTATATCCTAGATTTTATAGATTATTTCACAAGTTGGATTGAAGCTATAGCCACCAAAAAATGTAGGATAGAGGAAGTGATCAACTTCCTGGAAGAAAATATTTGCATAATATTTGGAACCTTAGTTTCCTTAGATTGTGACAATGGATCTACATTCATATCCATTGAAATGACCAAATGGCCTTATGATAATGACATCTCTTTGAAGTTTGCCTCTAATCATTATCCTTAAGGAAATAGATTTTTTGAATCTACCAATAAGAGTCTTATGAATGCCATCAAAAAGTCTGTTGTAGAAAATATTAGAACATGGCATAGGTTCCTTAAGTATGCATTATGGGATGATAGAATAAGGATCAATCGGGCACTCAAGGCTTCACCATTTGTGTTGGTGTATGGTTAGGAACCTATTTTCCCCATCACCCTCAAACTACCTATGTTCACATTCGTGCAAGAATACATAGAGGAAAGCCAAGATCTTGATAATTACAAGCTATTAGACATCATTTAGATGAAAGATGCTAGAGAAAAGGCATTTGCAAACTTTAGTAGGCATCAATAAACTATGAAAATATGGTTTTATAAAAGGTCCAAGGTGAAGGTATTCAGACAAGGATAGCTATTCCTCCTTTGGGACAAGGCATCAAAACCTAAGGGCAAGCATGGTAAGTTTTCACCATTGTGGATTAGGCCATACCAAATTATAGAGACCTTGGGGAACAACACTTTCAAGATGAAAGACCTTAAAGGAGAAAAATTTTCATTACCCACCAATGCGAAATACCTCAAGCATTACTTTGCTACTACTCCACTAGGGGTCTTCATGGAATAAAATCTGTAAGATTACTTAGAGTTAGAGTAGGTAGGTTAGTTAGTTTCCTTTCTTGCTTTGTTTTCCTACTTGGCTTGTATATATTTATTTGCTTATGTTTGTTTATTTCTTGTTATCTATTTATTTTTTGTTTTTTCCTTTCTACTTGGTTGTGCTCCTTTGTTTTAATAAAGTCTCATAGACTATCCTTGCTCAGAATTGCTAAAAATTCAAGTATTTCAAGTGAGGGCATGAATCCTTCACAAAAAGACCTAAGGCTGTAATATAGCATTGTGTTACAATATAGATAATTTCAAAAGACTCACATAAAATTTAGTTAACCTCCTACCCCCCACCCCCCCCCACCCCACCCCCAATAATCCAAAATTTTACCTAAGACCAAAGATCTATCAAAAGTTAAGGCATTTGCATGCTTGCACTTAAAACACATCCTTATCTAAGATTAAGGTTTAAACTAAAGATGATTATCCTAAGGCTAAAACATTTGACCAAATCCTTAAACTTGGCTATCCTAGCTCCCAATCTTTGTTAAAAATTAAAAAGGACACAAAAAGGACTTAATGTTAAATCAAAAGATGCAAAGTCAAAGGTGATTTAAGCAACCTCCATCAGGGTTATGAACGCCTGACCGGTAGTGGAGCAAGGCCATGAGTGAAGCCAAAGGTATCTCTATTATGGATATGGATGCCTGGTTGGTAATAGAGCAATGACCAAGCCTCCCCTAAACTAAGAGAAAATATTCCTAAAATAATATCTAAATATGCTCAAATTCAAATACAATGGTCAAGAGGATATGAACTTAGATGTTATTCCTTGAAGTCTCATGACAAATAGTAAGTGGAATCAAAACAAACGCACAAAACATGTTTAGGCTTTGATATTAAGATTTGAATTCTGCACATTTGAAGCTTATTTCAACCTTAAATTGACCTAAGTAATGATATGTGGATCAAAGGAGATAAAAGACTTATATGTTGGCTTAAACCAGGGTTTCTAGGTTCTAACATATTGCTATGTTTCCCCTGTAAGTTACCATATTATTGGAACCAACATAGCCCATTTTTTTTTGCTTTACAAAATAGGGCACTTGTAAATGTTTCAAAACATTTTTATCCTAGTCTAACTTTCATGAGGTTATTCTTTTTATAATTTGAAGATCATCCTCCTAAAAAGGGATAGGTCCTTGCATGTTTAATTATGTTTTATGATCTAACCCTACTGATGATTAACCTTGGATTACTAAGTGAAAATTTTATGGAGGAAAGTAGGATTCATGAGCAAAAAACCCTAAGGGTTCAAATTTAATTTTTTTTTGGAGAAATTTAGCTAGAATTGGTCTTCTAAGAAAAAACCTAAGTTTAATTTTACATCAAAGCTTGGTTATGTTTTCAAACATGCCTGAACCTTGGTATAAAATTATACTTAATTCCCATTTTATATTCCTTCCCCCTTTTAAATCCCTCCTAACCTCATTAAATGTTATGTCCACAAGCCCCTTTTCATCTTAGACCAAGACCTTATCAACATTTAGCCTAAGTTTTAATCCTAAAATGTCTTGGTTTTTTTTCAACATAGATGACACCTCAAGGATCTTAAAATTTAGTCTAAATCACTACACATATTATTCTCTAATTTTATTTTTTAACTTGGATGAAAATCTAGTAGTCCTCACCTCCTTAGAGTCTTGATCCAATGATGCGAGATCATCCTAGGATGAACTATGCACTAAACCCCACACACTATAAAATTTTATACAACATTTATTTTGATGACCTTGATCCCATCATTTGATGTTCATGAGGACATATTTAACATTATCAAGGCCTTCAAAATAAACCTCATCCAAACTTTTATCCTTAGTCCAAAAGGGGACCTTCTAAATGTTTAAACCTTAGGCTTATCACACTAAAACTTAGATCATAGTGTCTTTTAATATTATTAATCTAAGGTTAAACCCTTGGTTTAAGCCTATGTGCATCATGGAATAACTAAATTTTCATGCATATTATAGGATTAGACTATCTGCATTTACCCAATAACCTTGATCCAATGGTGTGAGATCAAAGAGCCCCTATAGATGGGATAATTAGAGAAGACCTCTTGGATCATGATTAAAGGTTCACATTTATCACCTAGCTTAATCCAATGGACCAAGTCAACCTCAAAGTATTGAAAGCACCAAGAATGTGATGTATAACACATTATCATTCACCCAAAGGAACCTCATGAGCTTAAATTTAATAGTTTCACTCCTATCATTTGACATTCACAAGGACATATTTGACGTTAATGAGACCATCAAATTTAACGATAATTGAACTCTCAACCAATCAGTTTGACCTCATGGATCATGATCAATGGTTCTTGCTCCATCACTGATCTTGATTGAATGGCATGAAGTGAAGGTGTAAATTTAAACCAAGGACCTTAAAGCCTGATAGTTTGACACATGGATGAACCATATGTAGTCATTTCCCAAGGAAGTCATAATGCACCACTTGGCATAATTGGGTCATCTAAGATCTAAGTGACTAATCAGAAAGGAACTCTAAGATCTTAATCAAAGGCTCACATTCATCTTATAATCCTAATCCAATAGAGTGACATGAAAGGATTTATTTAAAATCCAATGTCTAATTTTCAAAGATATTCCCATGGGAGTGCCATGGGAACAAGCTTAAGGAGGTCCACATAAATATTATGTAAGCACTAAAGGACAATCTTAAGATTTTATGCACTCAAAAAGATATGATTTACATAAGTGGTTCCATACATAACATATGAGACATGAATACATATATGAAAGTCATCACCTTCAGCATTAAATCCTTAAAAACCCTACCAGACTAGCTAAAAGCCCTAAACCATATCTTAAAGCCTCAAAACTTAATTATTAAGGACACAACTGCATTAAGCAAGCTCAAAGTGTCATCCTTAGCATCAAGACGGGTCATATTCCAAGGAAATTGAGATCATGGTAGTGGAAAGGTAATAATGGAAAGAAGAGATAGACATGTCTCTATCTACAAACCATGAAGGGAGATGCTTTGGAGATATTGCATTAGACATAGGAGCTGCTGAGTGTAGAGCCCTTTGGGGCTATCACATGACCATATGAATAAATTTTTGGGTAATAAAGTGCTCCAAAGATGTGGGGGGCATAATTTTCATGTTCTCCACATGTGAGTGGAATATTCCTTGTATTCCTAATTTTTATGTATTCCATATTTCATGGAGTTAGTTATTAGATGCCTTTTCCCATGTTTAATTCTTTGTTTTGAGAAAGTTAGTTATTTTTTGGAAAATGGAACTCCTTCCTTATTGAGTAGAGTTGGTTGTGATCACATGTTCATGGGAAAATGTGCCCTTTTAAGGTGGATAAGATGAATATGGTGAATTTATCCTTGGGATAGCTTTTAGATAGGCTTGATGAGGTGGAAAAAGGTTGTCACATGTTGGATAATGCTTATCTTAGATAAACATTGCATATTTGCTCCTCATTTTATGGATTTTATTCATTTTATATATATATGGGGTGTGGTATGGTCTTTAGAGGTTGATGGTTTATTTCTAGAGTGTGGCTTTGAGGATCAGAGTCAAAGTGCAAGTGTTCATTATAGGGTGTGGTTTAGTAACTTGTGAGATACAACATTGTGCAAGTGTAGGTGAAAGTATAGTTTTTTGTGAAACACTTTTTATAAGAGATTTTTATATCTCTATGAGAGTTCATTATAATCTTGTTTTAGATTACTGATTTATTTGAGAACTTTCATTGGTGGATGTATCCCACATTGGGTGAACCATGTTAGATATATGTTATCTATGTTATTATTATCTTTTTCTCATTTATGCTTTCATATTAATGGTGAATTAAGGAATTTTTCTATGATGTATTGTATTACATATATTTAGATCTAGTTTATGGTAATAATAGATCTAGATTTATAGGTCTTTTATTCCTAAAAAATGGTAGTAAAGCTATTAGTTGTGTGTTTTTCTGAAGTGGTAAATCATAGGAAGGCTATTAGCTTGAGTGGGAGCTATGGGAGAAGAGATTAGATTTAGAGTTGAGAAGTTTGATGGTAAGCATTTTGGTTTGTGGAAAATTCAAATGGAAGATTACCTATATCAGAAGGAACATAAAATCCTCTTAGAGGGGAAAGGAGGACAGCCTATAAGTCTGAGTGATGTAGATTGGTCATTACTTGATAGGAAGGCATTAGGATCCATACGGTTATGCCTTTCATCTAATATTGCATTTAACATTGCATATTAGATAACTACAAGGAATCTCATGGATAAACTTGGCAAGTTATATGAGAAACCTTTAGCTTCTAATAAAAAGTTTCTTATGAAAATATTGTTTAACATGAAAATGTGTGAGAATGGTTCAATAACTAATCATCTAAATGATTTTAATATGGTTATAAGTATGCTCACTTCAGCTGGAATCAAGTCTGATGACGAAGTTATAGCTTTGCTAATATTATGTTCTTTACCTGATAGTTGGGATAGTTTGGTTATGGTTGTGAGTAATGTAGTCCCTAACAAGGAAAGCTTGAATTTTGAGGGTGTTGTAGGTGTAATCCTTAGCGAGGAGATGAAAAGGAAAAAAATTGGTGAATCATATTTAGGTAATGCTTTATCCATTGATACTAGAGGGAGGAAAAAGGACAAGAGCAAAGTCAATCAAGAAAAGTCAAAAGGTAGATCTAAGTCTAGATCTAGATCCAAGATGATGTGTTGGCATTGTGGGTAGAGTAGACACTCAAAGAAGGATTGTTGGTCACTTTAGGATAAGAATGCCAACAAAGAGGAAATGAATGAGGTAAATGTGACATCAATTAAATCATGTCAAGATGCCTTAATTCTTTCTATGGATAGTTTTTTTGAGTTTTGGGTATTATACTCAAAGGCTTCTTTTCATGCCACCCCACATAGGCTTTATTTTATTGATTATGTTCAAGAGAATCTAGGACATGTATATCTTGGTGATGATGAACCATGTGAGATAGTATGGAGTGGTTGTGTTCTAGTTAAGATGTAGAATGGGAACACATGGATCCTTAATAATGTTAGACATGGCCTATGTTGAGACAAAATTTGGTTTCAGTGGGGCAATTGGGTAATGAGGGATGTTCAGTATTGTTTACTGTAGATTATTGGAAAGTTACCAAAGGTGATCTTATGATCTTGAGAGGTAATAAATTTGGTAGTTTGTATTTGACTAGTAGTGTTGATTCTATTGATTTAGTTGCTATAGAAGGAGATGAAACTATGTGGCACTATAGGCTCAGTCATATGAGCCATAAAGGCATGCAAATCTTAAAAGATAAGTTGCCTGGATTGAAAGATGTAGATCTAGATGAAAATTATGTGTATAGGAAATAGAAGCAAGCTAAGTTATTGAAGGTTGGACCCACAGAGAAAGATCACAAGTTAGATTTGGTACACTCAAATGTATGGGGACTAGCTCAGGCCTCTTCTATTGGTGGATCTAATTATTATGTTAATTTTATTGATGATGCAACTAGAAAATTTTGGGTTTATTGCATTCAAAATAAATTTGATGTATTTATCACTTTTAAGAAGTGGAAAGCCTTGGTGGAGAATGAAACAAGTCTCAAATTGAAATTTCTTAGATCATATAATGGAGGTGAGTATTGTAGTAATGCTTTCTTTGATTATTATTTTAGCAATGGAATCCATAGGCAAAGAATGGTTCTAAGAACTCCACAATAAAATGGGGTATCTAAAAGGATTAATATAATAATAATGAAATGTGCTAGGAGCATGAGGTTACATGCAAGGTCGCCTTTATAGTTTTGGGTAGAAGCAGTTAGCATGGTAGTATATATGATTAATAGAGGACCTTTTATGCCTTTGGATGGAGGCATTCTAGAACAAGCTTGGTCTAGTAAGAATGTTGATTATTCTTTTCTTAGAGTCTTTGGATGTGAAGCATTTGCTCTCATCAAGAAAGAGGATAGGGCCAAGCTAGAGGCTAAATAAGATAAATGCACATTTATTGGTTATGGTGAGGATGACTTTGGTTTTCATTTATGGAGCATTAAAGATAGGAAAATATTTTGGTCTAAAGATGTCTTTAATGAAAAATTCATGCATAAGGATCAGTTGTAGGAATACGATTAGGAATAGAAAGAGTACATAGTATTGGATGACATTGCGGATGGAAAAGTATCTAAGGATTCAGTTCAGGAACCTTCTACACAAGGACCCCAAAATCCTATGGTAAGAAGATATTCTAGGGTAAGAAGAGAACCTAAACATTTTTCTCCTTCTTTGAATTATTTATTACTCACTAAAAATGGAGAACTAGAGTGTTAAGAGGAATTAATTTAGGTAGATTCCAAGTTGAAGTGGGAACAAGCCATGGATGATGAGCATAGATCTCTCATGGATAACCAAACATGGGATTTGGTAAGGCTACTGAAGGGAAAGAGTGCATTACCAAATAGGTGGATATTCAGAATAAAAGAAGAGGATCAAGGGAGAAAAAGGTATAAGGCCAGGATGGTGTTGAAGGGGTTTTCACTAAAATTAGGCATTGATTTTGATGAGATTTTCTCTCCTATTGTAAAAATGAATTATATTAGGATTGTTCTTGGTTTATTTGTAGTTGAGGATTTGCACTTAGAACAGCTAGATGTGAAAACTACTTTTTTTCATGGTGATTTGGATGAAGAGTTATATATGAAGCAACCACAGGGATATGAGATCAAAGGGAAGGAGAATTATGTGTGCATATTAAAGAAGAGCTTGTATGGCCATAAACAAGCTCCACATCAATGGTACAAAAAAATTGATAATTTTATGTTGGAACAAAAATATCAAAGGTGTAACTCTGACCATTTCATGTACATTAAATTTTTTGATGATGGTTACTTTAATATTTTATACTTGTATGTGGATGACATGTGAGTTACAAGAAAGAACATACATCATATTCATATGCTCAAGAAATAGCTTAGTGACTCCTTTGTTATGAAGGATTTGGGTGTTGTAAAGCAAATCCTTGGTATGAGGATTACTCATGATAAGAAGGAGAGGAAGCTAGTTTTAGCCCAATCAGAGTTTGTGAAGAAAGTCTTGGAAAGGTTTAGTATGTTAGATGTTACATCTATTGGTACTCCTTTAGCAGGCCACTTTAGATTATCAAAAGAGCAGCATCCTAAGATGAAAGTTAAAAAGCTTAAGATGTCCAAGGTACCTTATTATTAAATATTTGGTAGATTGATGTATGCCATGGTTTATACTAGGATAGATATTGCCCATGTAGTGGGAGTTGTGAGTAGGTATATGAGTGATCCAAGTTATGAGCATTGGCAGGCAGTGAAATGGATTCTTTAATATTTGAGAGGAACAATTGATTTTGCATTATGTTATGGTGGATAAGATACCACTTTGCATGGTTATGTGGAATCCGATATGGTAAGGGATATTGATAACATGAGGATTATTATAGGATACATATTTATTGTTGGAGATATAATGGTTAGTTGGATTTATAGGATATATAAGGTTATGGCTTTGTCAACCATAGAGGCAAAGTATGTTGCTACCACAGAGGCTAGTAAGGAGATGATTTGGTTACAAGAGTTGTTTCAAGAGTTGGGGCATGAGTAGGAAGTTGGGAGACTACTCAATGATAGTCAGAGTGTTATTCATTTGACAAATAACTCCACTTTTCACTCAAGGACAAAACACATTCAATTATATTATCACTTCATCATGATAGCTTTGGAGGAGAACTTGGTGAAGCTGGATAAGATTCATACTAACCAAAATCCTATGGATATTATGACCAAGGTGGTCACATTGGACAAGTTGAGACTATGTTCATATTTGGTTAGCCTTAGTGGTCATAGAGTAGTGATAGATTATGTTCAAGAGAAATGGTCTCCAAGTGGGAGATTTTTGAGTGTGGAGCCCTTTAGGGCTATCACATGACCATAGGAATAAATTTTTAGGGCCTAAAGAGCTCCAAAGATGTGTAGGGCATAATTTCCATTTTATCCACATGTGTTTGGAATATTCCTTGTATTCCTAATTTCTATGTATTCCATATGTCATGGAGTTAGTTGTTAGATGCCTTTTCCCATGTTTATTTCCTTGTTTTAAGGAAGCTAGTTGTTTTTTGGAAAAGGGAACTCTTTCCTTGTTGAGTGGAGTTGGTTATGATCACATGTTCATGGGAAAATGTGCCTTTAAAAGGTGGAGAAGATGAATATGGCGAATTTATCTTTGGGAGAGCTTTTAGATAGGCTTGATGAGGTGGAAAAATGTTTTCACATGTTGGATAATGCTTATTTTGGATAAGCATTGCATATTTTATCCTCCTTTTATGGATTTTATTCATTTTCCTATATATATAGGGTGTGGTATAGCCTTTAGAGGATGATTATTTATTTTTAGGGTGTGGCTTTGAGGATTAGAGTCAAAGTGTAGGTGTTTTTCAAAGTGTAGGTGTTCATTATAGGGTGTGATTTAGCAACTTGTGAGATACAACATTGTGCAGGTGTAGGTGAAAGTGCAATTTTATATGCAACACTTTTTATAAGAGATTTTTCTATCTCTGTGAGAGTTCATTGTAATCTTGTTTTAGATTATTGATTTATTTGAGAACTTTCATTGGTGGATGTAGCCCACATTGGGTGAACCACGTTAGATCTATGTTATCTATGTTATTATTATTATCTTGATCTCATTTATGCTTTCATATTAATGGTGAATTAAGGAATGTTTTCATGATGAATTTTATTTCATAGCTTTATATCTAGTTTATGGTAATAATATATTTGGATTTATAAGTGTTTTATTCCTAACAGGAGCGTTGGCCAATGGCATGAATAATTGGTTTGAGATTTTCTTCAGAACTGAGGCGCTGTAACCTTTATCATCTAGTGAGCAAAGGGTGGCAGTCACCAAGAGAAAGTTTGAGGACTTAGTTTCAATCCAAATGATAGGTCTTCATCAAGCTACTACTAAACTTGAGGTACTACATTGCATTGACATCCTTGCACCCCTATTTGTTGATTGTAGAATAGACAATGACTGGATCATCAAAGAAGAAGGGTCAAGTAAAATTTCCCATATTACCCCAATAGATTTTGAAGGATACTACAAGATCCTTAGAGCTCACATATTCCCCTCCATTAAATAATGGACTACCCATCATAATCTAGATGCTATCTTGAGACCTTGGTTAATCCAAGGAACTCATGTAGCTAGGAACCATGATGTTAAATTCCCTATCATTTAATTCAGAGAAGGGATTAAGATCATTATGACCCTATTGGGAAGAGCTTTAGGGGAATCCACCACACCCTATGTCCACCCCAGATGGGTTTCCTACATATATTTAATGGTGGAAGAGAAGCTAACTCCACCTATTGGATATTTGATTAGCATCCACTTGGTGAGACAATTTTATGGCATTAAGAAAAGGACAAGGCAATAATTCACCTTGATGTCCTATCTATTAGACTCATTAGTGGCATCCACTCATATCCTTGGTGTCAATAAATCATCTTCCCATAACAAAATTACCATTTCACATTACTATGCAAATTTTCACATCTTCAATTATAGAGATGATATCCATTTCATTTGTGATTTCATATACCCTACTTTGGTCAAGAATATCATAGGGAACCCCATGCACAAAATGCACCCTCTTGTCAAGAATTATGTTGAACTCATGGGATATATTTGGTACTATCCAAACTAAAATGCTATTAGAGTAGAAGGGATCATGACCCAACCATTCAGGTTGCCTGTCTATGTCCCCCTCAAGTTGGCTAAGCAAGAAATTGCTCACCAAATATTCTAAAGAATTGATAATGTTTGTAGGGAGAAGAGGAAGGGAATTTTGCATCCCTTCCCATTTTTATTGGGAGAACTTTGATCTGAGACTGGAAACAATTAGACATCATGTCCAAACATAGGGATGCCCTTCTACTTTTTAAAGGATGACCTAAAGGAATGGGACCCAAATAACAAGGTTTTCCCTCATTTACAATCAAAGTAACTAACCAAGTAACCTATGAGCATAGGGTTGATCCATATGATCATTTTTACACCAAAGCTATATACTTTGAGGAAATACTTTCTAGGTGTAGGTAGCATGGTTTTAATCTTGAACACATACTACAAAAGAGGAGAAACTAGCTGGTGAGAGATGGCAAATGAACCCATTACATTATCATCTACTACCTTCCACTTTTAGTGCACCTCCAAGTCAACCACAACAACAAGAACTCCAAATTCAAGAACCTAGTGAGAAGAAACTAGAAGAAAGGCTAGGAGAAATCCCTTCATCATCAATTTAGCCTCCAAAACTATCTTCTCTAGTGGAACATTTTGATATGGTTTCCCTAAAACCATATGAGATGGTGGAAGAATTATTTAAGGAACTTGTAGAGACCTATGGATCTGATAAAAAGGATGAGGGAGGCATATTTGAGATGGAAAAAATTAAAGGAGCTCAAATAGGTGAGGAAGAGAAGGGAAAAGAAGTGGCATTGGAAGTGGTCCTTGTCACACAAAAGAAGAGGGAGGCTGAGTTGGCCCTTATCTCTAAGTCCTCCAAAAGACCAAAGGTGACATGGAACCATCCCACTAGTGAAGTAAATTTTTTTAGTGATGAGTTCCCCATACATGAACCTATTATTCCTAACTAGTTCATATATGGGAAACTCCAAGAGGTTCCTTCCTAAACACACTCACTGGCAATTACCATCTATGTAGGTGGAGATCCCCTTGACAATGTCAAACCCTAGATCAAAGAGCTCATGAAGGAGCAAGAAGAATTGTTCAAGAAACCAAAGAAAGTGAGAAAAAAATTAAAGGCCTAGGATCATCAAGTGAATGTGAGATTGAAACCCCAGAGACACCCAAACCCTCTGAACGAATAGCCACTATCATGTATAATCTAGATATAATAGGGTTTGAAAGGGTGACAACCAAGAAAACTACCATTGAAATTGAGGAGTTCACCTTTCAAAATATGGAACATGTTGTAGGCCTAACTCCTATACAAGGGCAGGCAATATGGGAGCATCCCATCCATCAAGAGGATGTGGCAAGTTTGGTGGTGGCCCTATCAACAATGACCTTGGTTGGAATCTAGGGGATGCAATAGAGGATCACCAATATAGAAAAGGAGAAGAAAGACTTAAAAGCACAGGTTACATTTTTAGTCCCTAAAGATATAATGAAACTATTGAATAAGTCTTTCTTTGACACATTTAAAGGGTTGAAGGCCATAAATCTCATATCAGAACCTTGACCCATAAAATTGGAAAAGCACATGTATTAATCACTTAGTGGTATAACTCTAGAGATTATGCAACTAAATTGATTAATGTCCATAACCCCAAGCAGGTCTAAGGCATCAAGATCATCAAGTTGAAGAATTTGCATGCCCTCCTAGGAGTCATTGAAGATAAGATATTGGACCTAAGCAACTGGTGTGACAATGTCAATAACTCTATGGAAGAGGACAAAGGCTTGATAGAAATAATGGAGAAGCTCTTAAAATTACTATTGGTAAAGCCTTTTAAGACCAATGTTGTAGGCCTGATGGATGATGAAGAGTTCAAGAAAAGGGTTAATTTCTTCATTTAAAACATCAGGGACAACCAAGGCCACCCTATAAAGGACAATCAAAAGGTCATGTTTTCATCAACTTGTATACCCTAGGACACTCTATGAAGCTCCATAAATTTGATGCAATATTGAATCATCTCTCAAGTTTGTGGTAACTTGTAAGAGAGATGAGTCTCTAGGATTTAAAAGGGCTAGCTCCCTGAATTCTTCTCTAAGTGTCTATCACCTAACCTAATGCTTATTTATGAAAAGAGTTAAGAGTTTGCATAAAATGAAAACTATACTAAATAGGTGATCCATTAAGATATATTCCATAGACCATCATACTTCTCCTAAGCAACAATGCTTTTCAAGATCAATCCCATGCATTAAAGGATCCTAGCATAGTGTTTCAACATGAAGGTAGCATACTTGGGACAATCAACAAGATACTTGACGTAGGGGTAGATTTCACACCATAGATACAATTGCATACTTGAAAGAGAGATTATTACCTTCGTACACTTCACATGACCTATTAAAATTATAACTCTTTCTTGAACATGAAGAATAAAGGGAGTAAGGATGATACTATCACTTAGCTCTACTATACAACACTCACATACTTAGACAAAAAGTTCAAAAACTTAGAATTAGACTTGTATTCATTGTTCAGAGACAAAGTGCAATGTTATATTAGTAGGGCTTCACCATACCAATTGTGTCTATCTACAATAGCCCAAATGGCTTCATTTATAGAACTTTGAGGAAGAGAGGGAGAAAATAAGTTGAAGAGGCACAAGGACATGTGTCATCAATGTGAATATCAACTAAAATTTCATGAGAGAGAGGTATGGGGTGAGCCATATCATGTTTGGAGTTACAAATGTCATTCCTAAATAAGACTCTTTTCCAAATGTGGTGTAACAATCTTCTTAATCATCTTTCTTTTGAAACTGCCCTCATGATGGGATTTCAAGAGCACTCCAAGGCATGTTATGGATAAATTTATCATTTATTATGAGTATGGGGAGTTAAAAAAATTATTCCACCTGCATTGGGAGTTTATTTCATCATTAAAATCTCTTACATAAGCTCATCATCACCTTGAAATCATAATCATCCTCCATTAGGCTTGTTTTGACAATTAGCACTAGAAAATTTTTCATCTTTCTCAACTGATCCATACAAGAGGTGTTATGACACATGTATAGGTAGTTAATATACTTGGGTTCATTACAAACATCATAAAAATCCACCAAACTTCCACTTTGTCCACTATGTCATTTTAGATGCTTGTTTAGATAGGCTAAAAAGAGAGAGATATTAGAGGCACTTATTTCAATTTATTAGTTTTTAAAATGAATTTAGGAGTTGACTTAGGTCTCAATATTTCAATCAAAGTGATTTACATCACTTAAATACTTCAATAACCTATAGGAAACAAAAATTATATGCTAAAAAATGCCTTTTTACCATATCCTTATGGAACACATACAATAAAATAACATTTTCATAAACCTTATAATGTCTTATATAACTTTCCTTTTATACCCCTAGCCTAATTCTTTCATCTTGGTGCCTTAACAACTTAATTTATCCAAACAGGTCACTATAGTCTTCTTAGGAGGGTTTGAAGGTTTCTAGCCCTCTTAAGGATGGTTCATAAAGTTGTGAAATTTAACCTAAAAAATAATATCATATATTGATTTTATGATACCCCCCTCAACTTATCCAAACACCTTCAACATCCATGCAAAGCTTGGTAGAAGTTTTAAGCACTTGAAGTTGACATTCAAGCTCATTTTTTGCTTCCTGATGGGATCTGAATGATTTCTCAACCAAAAATGGCTTCCTAGAAAATTTATTTTAAAAATAAATATTTTAACATATCTATATACACTCTACCAACATCCTCCAACCATTATAATGGATTTCCAAAAGCTTGAAATGGAAATTGACCCCTGTTTGATTTTAGGCCTAGGCCTTCCTTCCTCTTGACCCTCCAATGGTTCTCTTTGAAATTTGATATCTTTAACACACCTAATATACATATTAAAACATGTATTTATCAATTTTAAATCATATATTAGGTTTCAAATTCATATGACCTCCAAATTGGCCTCTAGCCCTAAGGCTTTCCTTCACACTTGATTGCAACCCTTGTTGTGTAGGGTACCTTATTTGCTCTCAAGAATTATATTAAGGTTTATTATATTCCTCCATTTTTACCCTAGATATTAAAACATTATTTAATAATCCAATTTATCTCTAGTTCACCATCCTTCACTTTTCCCCAAAATAGTCATTCTTGTGCATGAAGGGACTGCCCCTACTCTGAGATAAAATAATGAGTATTAAGCCTATTTGTTTGGGAAAATTTTGTATTTTAGAATCTAAAAAATGTAATAATTATAAAATTTACCAAATTTTTCTATCTAATTCCATGTTTATGGGGTCCAACCATCCCAATTCTTCAAAATAAAAGAGGTAAAAACCTTATTTTTGCCCCCTCTTGTTCAATCAAACCTCCTGATGGATGCTCTTTCCAAACGTATTTGATGAATATAAGGTGTTAATACATGTTCCTTACCTTTATTTAATGATTTTAGAACCTAGGTATCTAATCAAAACCTTTCTCCTTAATGGAATCTCATTTTCACCTCTTGAAACAAGGCTTTTCCAACCTTGCATGTATGGATTGAGCCTATTTTGCTTATGAGAAAAGTGTCTTGGGTGGATTGAAGATGTTCTAGACATGTAATTTCCTTTATTTGATCATGAGGAATCCATCTTATACTATTTTAAACTCTTTGTTGTTTGCCAAGGCACCAAATTCTCACATGTTCCTTTCTTGCTTATGACCTTGTCTAACTGTGATAGTGAACAAGGGTACTCTTTCTTGTTACCTTTCCTTGGATACTTAAATCAAGGTTTCTAGAATTATATAGTTTATTTTTGACCCATATCCTTATGCCAATGTGAGCCCATCCTTCAAGCTTAGAATCTTTCCCTTTTAGGCCTTCCAATTGCTCACTATCCTCTTGGACTGAGATAGTCTTAAGACCCTACCTGTAGGTGATTTGGGGTTAGAGTAACATGAATTTGATATTCATTTATGTTTATACAACCTCTATTTCTCTTTCAAGTCACTAGTTTTTTCATTTACACCTCTTTTGGACCTAAAATTTCCTCTAGACTCCTACAAGGTCCTTCACCTTACTCCACACCTGATGTTCTAACTGTAGGTAGCTATTTTTTCATTCATTTAGGCATGTGGATCTCTTCTAGGGTGGGAATGGAATTATTCATGGTGATATTAATGGAATGGAAGTGTTTGTTTGCTTTCAACACATGAAACTCTCCTTCACCTCATTCACGATCATGCCTATTTCATAATTCTTTACCTCTCTTCTTGTAGGTGACTATCACAATCCTATGTATAGATAGAGAAGTATGCATTAGGGTTTTAAGACATTGGATTTATCCTTTTTTCATGGCCCTTGGAAATTTCAAGCCTTATTTAAGCTACTAGCATCACTTAACTTAATATCATAGTCTAAGATCATCAAAATGGTATGCAAATTAACATTTTGATCACTGTCTTGTAGACATCACAACCCTACTTTAGTGACTTTTAGCCATCTTTAGGCTTCAAAACATCTAATATACACTCATATTTAGCTTCTAAAAATTGGCACAACTATTGTAGGTGGATAGGGATACCAAAATGTCTAATTTGAAAACTTGGATCACCTAGCAAGTGGATTTTGTGAGGTCTTCAAAAACCTTCAAGGCCTCTATTTGACATTTTTAGGGCAAAGGGGCTTGAGTACAGTCCAAGGTTAAAATTTATGATTTGACACTTCCTTTACCAAAATAATATTATTAATAGGCCTTTCTAGGCCTTCTTATAGCAAAGACTCTCAAATTAGACTGACTAATATCTTGGAACACCTCCAAAAGGTTTGTCTATGCCCTCAGCTATAGGTGGTCACCTCCTTTTTATAGGTAGAGTTGAGAACATTATCTAAACATACAAGTTTATAACACCTACATGCTTCTATCAACTTGTCAATGCACATTAATGATCCCAAGAGATTAATAACCATGTCAAACCTTTAAACTCACACTTATGCCATCAGCATGCTCCTATAGGTGGAGTTTTATGATTGTGACATACAAGGAAATCCTAAAATGGCAAAGAACATGCAAGGAATACATTTAAAACACCTCAAGGTAAATTATCAACACTTGAAATTATACACCAGGATTATTTTCAAAAAACACATCTAAACATCATCTCTATAGTGAAGGAAACATTTTCAAAGTAATGAGATGACTGTGAATGTAAATTAGCCATTTTGCAAGCCTAAAATAGGATTTCTCAAATAATTTAACTCTATAAAATAATAATAATCATGGAGACATATTTAAAATCATGTGGAGGCCCTAAAACACAGAAATCCATCAATCCAAAATAAGAAAATCTGATACAAGCTCAAACAGTGACCCCCTCATGGTTGAAGATGTATAAAAGGCTACCTAGGATCAAATTGATGGTTCATAAAGGATAATACACCAAATCTTAATTTATTATTATTAAAATTAATTAAACTTAGAGTACCATCTACCCCTAGAAGCACTCCTCCTAATTCCACTTGTACGACCTATGCCAAGTACATGAAGTTGCTCCTTTGCTTACTAAGTGAAAATGGAAGAAAATAAGTTGCAGATGAAATATTTTGAATTATTATTGAAAAATAAGAATTTAAATGGATTATGGGAGGTTAAGATTTACTATTCCCATGTTTTTAGCTGATGGTGGTCTTGAGAAGCCTCTACAAGTGCCTAATAGCTCCTATTTTTAGGGAAACTACCATCCACTGAACATAACTACTTATTTCCTAAAAAATAACTATTACTAACATTATCTTGACATGATCCATGTTTAAATTCACTTGGGTGTCAAATTTGGTTGCATGAAAATTTTTACAAGTCATTAAATGGGCTAAAATATGACCACAAGGCCCCTTTTTCCATATAAGACAAGACCTATGACTAATTTATGACTTGTAAACATATTTAAACATGTCATGGACCACCTTAGGATATTTTCAACACAATTTTAACCTTTTAATACCTTTGACTAGGGTTGACCAACCTTTGACTCAAGTTGACTAGCCTAGTACTTAAGGGGTGGACCTCAACAAGGATTAGGGAGAGGATGAGTAAGACAATAGACTAACATGACACCTTATAAGACACAATAATATTCTCAAAAGTTCAAAATAGAATGGGTTGACCCAAATTTTACTTAGGGTCAACTTTGGTTAACATTCTTGGTGATTCCTAGGGGTGGCATGCTAACTATGCATAAGACTAGTTGCCTAATCCTTCCATTATGCATGGAGTCATGCATATGAGCACTCATATTGACATGAATAGACCTGGGATTGACCACAAGACAACTGAAATTACACAAGACACATAAATAAATAACAATACATATAATATAAAAGCAAATCATAAGATAAATACATACTTGTGCTACTAAGTACTTATGGAACACAAAGCAAAATTGAAAACAAACTAGTATGTACATTCATCTTAATCATACTCCCTTCATAGATCAAAAGGGGAGTATCTTTAATTTCCCTCCTCATTAGATGAATTAGGATTCCATGTGTGCTTCCTTTTGGGTGTGATAGTAGATGACTCAATTTTTTTTTCTTTAACTTATCATGTCACTTGATGAAGTCATCTCAAATAGATCTCCCAAGTAGGTGAATCCCTCCTAGTTTTGGAAACATGTCTCACATTATTTCCCTCTTTACTCCTCATAGGAAATTTTCATGTCTATATACAAGGCAGCCTATTTTAATTTCCTGTCTCCTTGATAGATCTCATCTTCTTTCTCAATCATCACACATCTTTCAAACTCTCTAAGAAGTATTGTATTATGGAAATATAGAAGTATATCATGCTTAAATTCATCTTTGATGATGGTAGAGGCGAATTCATGAGTGATTATAGGATCAAACTTCAAATCAATTTCAAGGGGCCCAAGACCATCATATATTGTTTCATCATGATCCAAACTCTCTTGGTGATAATACTCCTCAACACATACTTGTTTTCCAACTTCTAGCTTATAATATCTTGTGGTTAGTTCTATAGGACTTGTAGGCCCTTTTTGGCTTTCAAATTCATTGCATATGTCTTCAAAAATATGCCATAATTCATCCTCTTTTGATTTATTTGCATCATGGAAAGGAACAATGAGATAAAACATCTCTTCTTTAGGATTCAAAAAAAGTTCTTCTAAAGCATTCATTTCAACACAAGGATCATCACTTTCAGAAGGAGTTATATCTTTCTCATCATTTAGCCAATCTGAAACCTCTACTCCTTCACAATATTCTCCACATAAGTTGACTTGTTAAACCATGGTTTATTCCTTATTTTGATTGTTCTATATGATATAATCCCAAGAAGAGAAGTTTTGGGCAATGGACAAAGAGTTTGGGGCATCTTGAGATTTCCAAGATGGATTAGTTTCATGGGCTGCCAATCTCTCTTCTAGATTTCAAATTAGGCTACAAACCTCAATCACCTCATAGGTAAAATTTGACCAATTATCCTCCTTTATAGGTATCCACTCCCTTTTTATTTATTCCAACCCATTCCTTATGATCCTAATACAAACACTTGGAATTACTTGATCACCACTATATCTATTATCAAGATCTATCATGTATTCTTGGTAGCTAATAAGAGATTATTTAAAACTAGTAATGGCATGAATTAGAGGATAACTAACTAGAATAGGTGGAGAAAAATATGGAGAGGACTGATTATTGGCCATATGGGACTCATTACAACTTGGACAAGTGCTTGCTTATCTTGACAAGGAATATATAAAGTAGGACATACCTCTTCTACTTTATGGTATTCATTTGCAAGTGGAGGTATAGGATTATCTTCCTCATGTACACAATAAGTCCCAAAATCAATTTATTCCATGGATGAATAAGGATCATGATCATATGGTTTAGTAGCATATTCATCAAGGAAAATGTCAAAAATACATTCAAGAGTAGAGGATGCTTCACCATCAATAACACCTTCTTCTTCACTAATTACACTTGAACTTGAATCCACATATGGTTTAATATGAAACCTTGCCAAGGGCTATGTTATTATGGTCACATTGGATACACACCTTGTTCTATAAGTTATAAAAGTCCAATCAGTAGAAAGATATCCTCCTTTTTTAGCCATGAAGTCTCTTGATAAGAAAATAGAAAAGTGAGTTGGGAGGTCTACCACCATAATCTCTTGCATAATGGGAGAGCTTGGACAATCATGTAGAAAACCTTTCAAGTCTTTCACTAATCCCACTATCTTGGTTGTGTTTTCATCAAGTTGTAACACTCCCTTGCTATGTGGTTCATACCTTAACCCCAACTTATCTACAACCACCTTAAGCATAACCACGGTACTAGCCCCACTATTCATAATGTAATTGTGAACCAACTTGTCTCCTATAATGAGTGTGAGGTAGAAGGGTGGAGGCTTTTCAGATTTGGTGGAGGGCTTTAGGACATGACTTGGTGTGTTGGCAAAGGCCACACCATGGTACCTTGGAGCTTGAGGGGATACATTGATATTGGCAAGTTATTCTTATAGGAGTTCCCTTTGACCAGGCATTTGCAAGACTTCCCAAAGAGATATGTTAGTCTTGGTGTTCTTCAAAGAGTCAATAATGTTTATATAGGAAGTATTTACCTTTTATTACATCCTTGGAGGTAGTGAGGAAGCTATAACTTGATGCATTGTAGGCTTAAAAACCTTGATTGCATTCTATCTTTGATTAGGAATGTGACTAGTAGGAGGTGTTTCATTAGGATTCACACCTTGTGACCTTGGAAATGTATCACTTGGAGTCACATGCACTTTAGGAACATCTCCAATAACTCTATTTATATCTCTTATGTTGGTTGTAATTGATGTTCTTTGATTCAACACATAGTCATCTTCTTTTTAAAAGTTTATGAGAATAGTACCTTGGATGTTACCTTCTCCATGAGTGTTCACTTGCATGAGATGTTCTTCTTCTGATGTAATGTAAGGAGTGGCTCCTTATTGTGCCACCAAAGCATGATAACCTTCTCCACCATCATGCCCAAATTGACCTTGAAATTGTCCCCAATGATCCATATGTTCTTCTCCTTGAACCAAATTAGTATGGACTAGAAAAACCCTTTTAGATGGAATAGAATTAGGATTATAGGCATTGGACTGCCTATTGAAAGCTTGTTGACCTTGTCCTTTTCCTTGGTAGTTGTATTGGGGTGGAGATCTATAGGCTTGTTAAGGGTAGTATTGAGGATTGGGTGGAACATTTTCATGCAATTGGGCTTGTTTGAGTTGGGATTACAATAATCTAATCATTTCATCCTTATTTATGGTATTATCCACCTTCTTGGGAGTATTTTTAGGCTTGAAATGGTATTGGGAACTTGTGCTATGATTTGGGCTTCAACTAAATTATAAGACAATGAAGTCATGGAGACTCTTGGAGGTAATTTCCTAGATTATATCAAACTATTCTTAGCTTCAATGGCTATCTCATATGCATAAGGTAAATTAAATCCCCCCATTCATTGCAACATTACTACCACATAGTAATAATAGCCTTGAGATAGGTGGGGAACACAAAGCTTGGAGGAGGCCTCATAATAGGTGGTAACCTATGCCATGTCCTTTGAAACCTTTCATTGAAATCTCCCATAGACTCATTAGGACCTCTCTTTATCATGTTCAACTGGTGGATTAATGAAGAGTGATCACTCTTGTTCTCAAACCTACTCACCAACAATTCCCTAAAGTCATCCCAATTAGTAATGCAACCACCTTCCAAATTTCTATACCAATAAAGTGCCTTACCTTTTAGAGACATGGAAATAAATCTAATGTCTATGTTGGATTGAGTAACATTATGTAAATTTCCCTAATGTCCTCATATGGGGTAATAGGACCCTCTCCATTAAAGCTAGGAAGATTTCTGGTAGCATTGGGAGTAATAGGGTCATATGCAGGAAGGGTAATTGGATTTTGGGTGTTGAAGGATAGGAAAGGATGTCTTATAGCCATCTCTTATTCCTCTTGATATCCTATCTCTTTAATTTATTCTTCCTCCTCTTCAAAACCTTCTTGTTTAGGATATCTAAAAGTTAGGAATGGTTCAGGGTGTGTTCTTCAAGAGGAGTTTTAGGTATAGTGACTTGATGGAAAACTTTACTAGAAGATGATCTAGTGAGGACCATGAAGTACAATGTGAAGGATTTTGATCTACAACCAGAGATTATCACATTTTAGAGTTATCAAATGCTAGATTAGAAACACTTCTACTTTAGGCTTGTCAAGACCAGTATTCACCTTAACATGTAAACAATTAAGACCAGTGATCTCACCAAGCATGATAGAATTGCTGTTATCAAATTGTGTACCCTAGGAAATTTTATGAAGCTCCCTCAATTTGATTCAACATTGAATCATCTCTCAATTTTATGGGAACTTGTAAGAGAGATGAATCTCTAGGATTGAAAAGGGCTAGCTCCATGAATTATTCTCTAAGTGTCTATCACCTAACCTAATTATTGTTTTTGAAAAGAGTTAAGAGTTTACATAAAATGGAAACTTTACTAAATAGGTGATCCACCAAGATATATTCCACATACCATCATACTTCTACTAGGCAACAATGATTTTTAGGACCAGTCTCATGCATTAAAGGATCCTAACATAGTGTATCAATGTGAAGGTATCATACTTGGGATAATCAACAAGATACTTGACCTAGGGGTATATTGCACACCATAGAGACAATTTAATACTTGAAAGAGAGCTTATTACCTTCATACACTTTGCATGACCTATTAAAATTAGAACTCTTACTTAAACATGAAGGATAAAAGGAGTAAGGATGATATTATCACTTATCTCCACTATAAAACTCTCACATACTTAGACAAAACGTTCACAAACTTAAAATTGGAATTGTATTCAATTCTCAAAGAAAAAGTGCAATATCATACTAGTAGGGCTTTGACATACCAACTGTGTCTATCTACAATATCCTAAATGGCTTCATTTATAGAACTTTGAGAAAGAGAGGGAGAAAAGAAGTTGAAGAGGCACAAGGACATTTGTCATCAATGTAAAGATAAATCACAAAATCATGATAGAGAGGTATGGGGTGAGACATATCATGTCTAGAGTTACAAATGTCATTCCCAAATAATCCTCCTTTTCAAATATGGTTTAACAATATTCTTAATCATATTTCTTGTAAAACTACCATCCTAATGGGATTTTAAGATCACTCCAAGGCATGTTATGGGAAAATTTCTCATGTATAATGAGGAGAGGGAGTTACAAAAACTATTCCACCTACATTGGGAGTTTTCTTCATCATGAAAATATCTTACATAAGCTCATCATCACCTTGCAATCACAATCACCATCCATTAGGTTTATTTTGACAATTGGCACTAGAAAAATTTCCATATTTCTCAATTTATCCATAAAATAGGTGTTATAGCACCTATATAGGCAGTTAATATGTTTGGATTCATCAAAAACATCATAAAAAGCCACCAAACTTGAGTTTCCACTTTGTCCACTATGTCATTCTAGATGCTAGTTTAGATAGGCTAAAAAGAGAGAGCTATTAAAGGCACTTAGGACAATTTTTGAGTTTTTAAAATGACTTTAGGAGTTTATTTATCTCTCAATATTTCTATCAAAGTGATTTACATCAATTAACTCCTTCAATAACCTATAGGAAATGCTAATTTTATGATAAAAACTACCTCTGTACCCTATCTATATGGAATCCATATTATCAAAGAAAATTTTAAAAAACTTTATAATATATTATACAACTTTTATCTTATAACCCTATCCTCATTCTTTCATCTTTGTGCCTTACCAACTCAATTTTTCGAAACAGGTCACTATAGGCTTCTTAGGAGGGTTTGAAGGTTTCTATCCCTTTTAAGGATGGTTCATGAAGTTGTGACATTGAACCTAAAAAATAATATCATAAATTTATTTTATTATACCCCCCTAAAATTATCCAAACACCTCCAACACCCCTGTAAATCTTGGTATAATTTCTAAGCACTTGAAGTTGACATTCGAGCTTATTTTTTGCTTCTTGATGGGGTCTGAATGCTTTCTAAGCCAAAAATGGCCTCCTGGAGACTTTATTTGAAAAATAAATGTTTAAAAAAAATAAATAAATATATATATATATATATATACACACACACACATACACTATAAAACCTTCTTCAACCATTATAATGTATCTCCAAAATCTTGAAATGGAAATTGACCCCTGTTTGATTTTAGGCCTAGACCTTGCCAATAGGCCTAACTTCCTCTTTGAGATCCTCTTGACCATAAAATGGTTATTTTTTAAATATGATATATTTAACACACCAAATATACCTCTAAAAACATGGATTTATCACCTGGAAATCATATATTAGGTTAAAAATGCATATGACCTCCAAATTGGCCTCTAGCCCTAAGGCTTTCCTTCACATTTGACTGCAACCCTTATTGTGTAGGGTGCCTTGTTTACTATAAATAATTGTATTAAGGTTTATTAGGTTACTCCATGTTTCCCCCAAATATTAAAACCTTATGGACTAATCTAATTGATTTCTGGTTCACCATCCTTCACTTTTCCCCAAAGCAGTCATTCTTGTGCATAAAGGGATTGCCCCTACTTTGAGACAAAATAGTGAGTATTAGGCCTATTTGTTTGGTAAAATTGAGTATTTTATAATCTATTAAATTTCCTAATGATAAATTTTACCAATTTTTTTTGTATATTTCCATTTTTAGGGGGTCCAACCATCCCAATTTATTAAAAAAGAGAGGTAAAAACCTTGTTTTTGCATGCTCTTGTTCAAACCTACTCATGAATGCTATTTAAAAACATATTTGATGAATATAAGGTGTTGATACATGTTAATTACATTTATTTCATGATTTTGGAACCTATGGATCCACTCAAAACCTCTCTCTTTAATGGAATCTCATATTCACCTCTTGAAACAAGGCTTTTCCAACCTTACTTGTACAGACTGAGCCTATTTTGCTTATGAGAAAAGTGTATTTGGTGGATTTAAGATGTTATATACATGTAATTTCCTTAATTTTATCATGAGGAATCAACCTTATACTATTTTAAACTCTCCTTTATTTGTCAAGGCAACAAACTGTCACATGTTCCTTTCTTGCTTATGACCCTGTCTAACTGTGACAGTGAACAGGGGTATTATTTATTGCTACCTTTTCTTTGAGATTTAAATAAAGGTTTAAAGAATTATATATTATATTTTTTTATATATCTCCTTATGCCAATGTGAGCCCTTTTCAATCCTAGAGATTCATCTCTCTTACAAGTTCCCACAAACTTGAGAGATGATTCAATGTTGCATCAAATTGAGGGAGCTTCATAGAGTGTCCTAGGGTATAAAATTTGATGAAAATAGGTCCTTGATATCATAATTACATCAAGGAAGCATATTTTAGAGGCCTAATTCATTTAATAACTTAAATCTAGGAGTGACAACTAATTTAACATATTGGTAGGTCAAGAAGAGGATTTTTTTATGAAGCCTATAGTAGATTTTGAGCTATTCAGAGAACAATATACTAAGGTGAAGAACATCCTCAAGCAGTAACCCAAGGGACCCACCAATGTAACATAAAATAATATTCTTTTGTAATGTATATACTAGTCTATTAGCATATATTAGTCCTTTTGTCAAAATTTTCCTAGAAAGCCTTTTGCATTGTAATCTTTATATTAAGGACAACTATCCTTATCATACCATGGATATTTTGAAAAGATAACTAGTATACCACCTATGTTTCCTATAAATAGTAAAAGGTTACCATTTTTTAAATGAGAGACTCCAAGTAATTTATATACAAAAGAGCATTTAATATAACTAAGGAATTTTGAAAAGATTATTTGAATAGTTTGTTGAAAGCTAATGTTGTCTCTCAATTGCATGTTATTGTCTTAAATTTAAATGGTTATCTATATTTTGAGATACTTTTTTTATGTCATAGAGCTAATCATTTTTTCTAATGCTAGATTAACTAAAAATATCTTAGGTATACTTCATTTTATTTTCTTTGCATTTGGATATGCATATGTTATTCAGGTTACAGTAGCAAACTTTTAAAGTAAACTTGGTTCTTACTTATGTTTTATATATATTATTTGAAGCTTGCCTGGTTTGTGATGCAATCTGAGTTTATACTATTTTACACCACAAATTGGTTCATGTATGCTCAAAATAATTAGAACTTTGTCATAATATTTGAGAGGGGAATTTGCAATCATGTTGTCTTTTCTACCTTACCCTTCCTTTTTCTATTTTCTTTATCAAAGCTCACCTAGTTTAAAGATAATTATTAATATCCATTTAGGTTAACTTGTTGGATAGAAATATCACAAAGATCCAGACCCTGGTGGCTCCTAACCATCAAATTAAATAAATATTGTGGATGGTTCCCATACTTTGCTTTTATTCCATCACAAACATCATAGAATTGTCAAAAACTACAACTCATGCCTTGGATTCTTTGAATGCTAAAATGAGAAGTGTTCATCAACACTGAAGAGAACCTGTGTGGTACTTAGAATCATCAACATAAGGACTCAACATATTATAGAAATATGGTTAAAAAAAGAGTTGATGGATAGGTTTCTCTAGAAGAGAATGGAAAATAGGTGACAATATTATCATTAAGTTTAAATGTATGCAAAAATCTCTCGAACAAAGAAAGGAAGCCATAGATTAAAAATTGTAGGAGGATTTAGAGATCCTAAAAGGAAGATTTTAATGATGAAGTAAATTCTAAGTAGAATTTTTGTTGCATGATTGATTAAGGAAATGTGTCAAAAAGGGTAAAGTGAGTTAAACTTAAATATTGTGTCATGAAGCTCATTTTTTTTAATAATACCAATATTTGACAAAGATCATTAATTTTATAAAGTATAAATATTAGATCATTGGTATTTTATAAATAGAAACTAGACTGAGTGAAATTAGTATTGATCCTAGTTTGGATGAATACAAATCTTGAAAAAATAAGTAAAATGGGTGGATTTATGGCTTAATGACAAATTTTGAAATAATCATTGGTGTTGATTTTCTTATAGTGCAGATGACAACCTTTGAATGAAAATTGTGGAGTGCCATTAGATAAGGTTTAGCCATAAGAGGAATATTCTAACTTTGAGAACCATTTGGCTGATGTAGTGCTCAATTACTGATGTAGGGTGTTCATTTATTTTTGATGCTACCCAATACATGCACTATTATATCTCCAAGTTACTCAAGGATATAGGAGAGGTCCCCCATCATTGCTGAAAATCCTTTTAGACTGCTCACTAATGGACTTTAGCTAAACTTATTTTTACAAAGATGACAATTCAGCTCTCTACAAGTCAATCATAATGCTCATAGGGTTTGGTCATGGTCCTTGCCTTGACAGAGCATTCTTGTAGGTTCTAATAGTGCTCCAATGGTGATCATAAGCTAAAACATCATGAGCTTAGATACCTACCTTTACATTACCAAGACAACTAGGTCTCTAATTTGGCACATTGCACTCAAATGGATTTGATGTGGCATTACCATGATGCCCCCATGACATTATAATCATGACTATTAAAAATATGACTATTGCCTTTGAATTTAGATCCAAAAATTAGTCTTAAAATTGATGTCTATATGCCAATCATTTGATGTCAGTATGAACATCATTGATGGGTACATGATCATCAATTTTAAACTCATCTTCAAAACTCTCTATTATGTTAAAATTAATGTCCACATGCCCATAATTTGACATCAGTGTGAATGTATTTGATAGGTTTGTGACCTTAATTTTAAACTCATATTAAAAACTCTATGCTATGTTAAAATTGACATCCTCGTGACCATCATTTGACACCTGTATGAACTTCTTTGACAGGTGTGTGACCATCAATTTTAAACACATGATCTAGGCGCTTTACTATCCTAAATTTTATGTCCTCATGACCATCATTATATTTCCATGTGAACATCATTGATGGGTGCATGAGCATAAATTTTAAACATGCACACAGGGTTATCTATTGAGATTGTCACTTGTTCTTCTTGGGTTCATTCTATTTCTTGTGTGTGTGATGTAGGAACATCACCTACCAATTATACATATGGTTTATTTTCACATGTATTGAGTCTTTAGTTAGTGGTTTTGGTCATTTTAGGTTGTATTAGGTGGTTAAAAGTGTTTAAAACCCACATGACTCTTATCCTATTGAATGAAATTGAAGATACGTAGTTGCAATGTACATAGGCAGTTGCTAAGTTAGTTATAGGAATTGAAATATTTAAAATAGATGTTTTTTGGTTTTGCATGATTAAATTTGAGGTAAAAAAAGGAGAAATGAGGAGTATGATTCAAAAATATGAATGTTAAGATCCCCCAAATTAGTGAATAAATCCAAGTATTAATCATTTGTAGACAAAAAAGCATGACAACCCATGTCTCTTTCATATATTCAACAGAGTTGAAGGTATGGATATAATATATGATAAGTTTTGATAATTTTTAATGTATTAATTATTTTTTGAATTTATTTAAGTATTCTAGGGTGTTGATTTCACATTAGTGAGTGAGAATATTTATATAAAAAATAGTCCTATGTTTTGTGTTATGCAAACTGTGACAAGAACTATGAAAGAAGAAGGGTGAATTTTTTTGAAAACTTGTATTTTTATATATCCTACTTGGAGAAAAAACTTTTGAGTTTTTTTCCATTTTTATGTGTGTATGAATATGCTAAATTTTCTCAAAGATTGAAGGAGTGTTTTGGAAATTTTTAATCCTATTTTGAAACTACGTTTTGTATTTAAGAAGTTAGTTGTGATCAAAGAGACCTAGTAGTCATAGTGACCATGATCATTTGAAAAGGAGTATGAAAGGTTTGTATAAGGTTTATAAATCCTTCATAGAGGTTTGAAACCATTATAAATATCTAGAATGAGATTATATTTCCTCACAGTTACATATTGTTCTATGTTCACTTAGTCAAATGCATAGGTCATTAAAAGTGGTTAGTAGCAGTTATTTGAATATTAATAATCATTTAGAAACGATGTAAAAAACTATAATAGAATCAAAATAACTAGTAAAGTTGTTTGATTTCTATTTGAGCACTGAAAATGAATTTAATCTTTGCTTGGGCTCTGCAGACTAGTGTGTACCCACTATAAGAATTTGCATTGAAGGTTATTGTAAGATCGATGAATCATTACCCCAAAGGTATGGAGACTGTGTATACCATTATAATTAATTTAATGATCCATTTATTTAGATAATTCACTTAGAATTCATAAAATAACTTTAAATTTATCTCTAGTCATGCCTAAATCTGTATAATACTATGTATAAAATCATCAAGAAATGATGCTAGTGTATGGAGTGGATTGAGTGGAAATTAAGGTGGAAATTCAAGGATACAGTTTATAAACATTTTATCATCCCCATTAAAGAGTTTATGGATATTTGAAGTGTTTTTATTTATGATAAAATTCATTAACATAATATTCAATTGAGCTCATTATGTGTCTCATGGTTAAAATTTATGATATCTTAGTGCAAGCAAGAACCAAATATGGAAAAGTGGTTAAATTGCTAAAAGTGTAATGTTGATTGAGGATAACCATGTGATTATGTATGAATAGTATCTAATAAAGATAAATTATTTGTATACATAGCTAAAGAATTTGGGGAAATAAAGGTTGAGGATAAATTGACAAGGACAAAATTAAGAGCAAGACTAAAACAAACTAGAATTAGAGCCAATTCATATTTTGGTAGAGGTAAATGATATTAATGAATGATTTTATTGTTCTTATACATGAATGATAAGTTATTTTTTTATCTCTGCATCATGTGGTATTAGAGCAGGAGTATTTTGAGTCAAGGTATGATTTGTGGTTTTGAATATGCTAGTTTGTGAATACATAGTGTTGAATACATTTTACATGTTGTGTTGACATTGTTAAGTATTTATTGAATGTTGTGTTGAGAATATGTTTTGAGAATATAATGGAGATTACAATAATTCTAATGAAGAGGCTATAGGTGTATGTCAAAGAGAGGGAAAAATATAAGTGAAATAAAGATAGGTGGAAAAGCCCTTAGCCAAGAAGGCTTAAATAAAAAAAAGATTTTTTGAGAAGCTCAAGAAGGAAGCTCATACATGATCTTGATAGAGTCTTATATGTAGAACAAGAGAGAAGAATAGTCCCAGGTAAGGACGAAAGAAGAGTGAAATACCAAGTGAATGGTCAAGAGGATAAGATGGAAGGCTTATTAGAAAGGAGAATAGGTCCAGATTAGGCCAAATAATTGATACGCATCTTAGTTGAGATGAGGAGAGAAAAAGAGAAAATGAAAAATGGTAAGGTCGATAAGAGCCACCATAAAAATATGGTACATGAAGACACCAAGAAGAATATTGAGATGAAGAAAGAGATGGTAGATATAAGGTAAAAAATGGATGATATGTTGACAAGATAGAGTAGCTAACAGATATTATGAACCCACATATTTGATGGGTCATGAGGAAGAAACCACTCAAGTGGACAATCAAGCAGTTGATGGAGAAGAGAAGACAAAATATGAAGTTGAAATCAAGGTAGACTAGAAAGAGAAATGAAGATGTAAGGAAGACTCAAATGATTATGCCTAATAATTACTTCGAATGTTTTCATATAAGTGAAGAGTTGCATGAAGGATTGAAGTATGATTAGTATGGTAATAAAGAATAAATTTATTGGATGGTATATTATGGTGACATAATAGTGTGTTATCTCGAAGAGAGTGATCCATTGGAGGATGATGAAGAAGAAAGAGGAGTTGCAGTAGTACCATGCCTCATGATAGGAAAGAATGAGGAATATTACATCTAAGAAAAGGTGAAGTAGATTCCAAAAATACAAGGTATTCATTTCAATGTCATTTTTGATGATTATGTTGATATAGATGTTGTTGAGGATGAATTGTATGAAAGCATAATGAAATTAATGAATGTGTTAGTTGAAGGAAAAAAAGGTACAATAGTAACCAATGAAGTGTTTGACATGATTGAAGACACATATGAGGTGGTAGAAGTAGAGTATGAAGAAGAAGCACAAGTTGAAGTGATTAAAGAGTTTGTATGGAAGCATGTTGAGTTTTCTTGTTTGACACAAATTGAATACAAAGGTGGCAAGGATGAGTATATAGTAGAAGAAGAGAAGATATTGCGGCAAATTACTGGAAAATATAATGATATAAGTCTCATAAGAGATGAGAGCATCATGGAATCTAAGTTGGAATTAGAGAGAATATTAAACTAAGAGGAAGAAGAGTTGGCAAGCAATGAACAAAGAGAAATCCAAGGGAGTTAAAAAGAAGTGGATTTGATTGACATGTTTTTTCCATGTGTAGGTCATTATAGGAAAGAGTAGCATCTATCCATGAATAGATTGAAGAAGTAAGGTAAGAGGAAGAACAAATGAAAGAATAACAAGGGAGGAACCATCATGAGAAATAATCACAAAGGCCTATATGTTTAAAAGAGGCCTTGGGATCTATGTTGGTATGATATTGGAAGGAAGATGTTGTAAATAACCATCAATGCCAAATCTTTTATCACTTGCATGGAAATTTTCTTGCTCCTTGATAGTATGATGCAAGAGCATCACCTATCAATTGTACATATAGCTTATTTTTACATGTCTTGAGTCTTTAGTTAGTGGTTTTAGTAATTTTAGGTTGTTTTATGTGGTTAAAGGTGTTTAATACCCACATGAATCACATGATGAGTCTTCTTATTGAATGGTATTGAAGATAGGTAGTTGCAATGTACATAGGTAGTTGCCAAGTTAGTTATAGGAATTGAAATCTTTAAAATAGATATTTTTTGGTTTTGTATGGTTATATTTGAGGTTAGAAAAATAGAAATGAGGGGTATGTTTTAAAAAGGATTAATTTAAAGAAACCCCAAATTAGTGAATAAATCCAAGTCTTAATAATTTGCAAACAAGAAAGCATGACAACCCCTATCTCTTTCATATATGCAATAGTGTTGAAGGTATAAACATAATATATGATAATTTTTGATATTTTATATGATAATGTTTAATGTATTCATTATTTTTTGAAGTTATTTAAGTATTATGGGGTGTTGATTTCACATTAGTGAGTGAGCAGATTAAAAAAAAATAGTCTTGTGTTTTATGTTATCCAACCATGACAAGAACTATGAAAGAATAAGGGTGAGAAATTTTGAAAACTTGAATTATTATATATCCTACTTGGAGAATGAACTTGTGAGTTTTGTTCCAATTTTATATGTGCATGAATATGCTATGTTTGGTCAAAGATTGAAGGAGTGTTTTGGAATTTCTTAATCCTATTTTGAAACTGCATTCTATAACTGTGATCAAAGAGACCTAGTAGTCACAATGACCATGATCATTTGAAAATGAGTATGAAAGGTTTGTATAAGGTTTATAAATCATTAATATAGGTTTTAAACCATTCTAAATACCTATAATGAGATTTTGTTTCCTCACAGTTACATATTGTTTTGTATGTTCACTCAGTCAAATGCACAGGTCATTAAAAGTGTTTAGTAGCAGTTGTTTGAGAATTACTAATCATTTGGAAATGATGTAACAAACTAGAATAGACACAAATAACCATTAAAGTTGTTTGATTTATATTTGAGTGTTAAAAATTAATTTAATCTCTGCTCAGGCTTTACATACTAGTGTGTATCCATTGTAAGAATTTGCATTGAATATTATTGTAAGATGGATGAGTCATTAACCTAAAGGTATGGAGATTGTTTATACTAGGTTAATTCATTTCAAAATCCATTACATTAGATAAATCACTTGGAATACATAAAATAACTATATATCTATCTACAATCATGCCTAAATATGTATAATACTATGTATATAAGCATCAAGAAATGACATTAGTGTATGGAGCAGATTGAGTGGAAATTCAAGGATACAATTTATAAATATTTTTTAATCCCCCTTAAAGATTTTATGGAGATTTGAAGCATTTGTATTTGTGCTAAAAGTCATTGACATAGTATTTAACTAAGTTCATTATGTGTCTTATGGTTAAACTTTGTGATATCTTAGTGCAAGCAAGAACCAGATATGGAAAATTGGTTAAACAACTAAAAGTGTAATGTTGATTGAGGATAAGCATGTGATTGTGCATGGATAGTATCCAATAAAGACAAAGTATTTTTAGATATACTTAAATAATTTTGGAAAATTAAGGTTGAGGACAAATTAACAAGGATAAGGTCAAGAGTGAGACTAAAGTAAACCAGAATTAGAGCCTTTTTGTATTTTGGTAGAGTTAAAAGATATTAATGAATGAGTTTCTTATTCTAATACATGAATAATAAGTTGTTTGTTGATCTCTACATTAGTGTGCCATGTGGTGACTACTCAGTGCTTTTGTTCTCTTTATACTAGGCTCCCTTGCATTGTTTGATCTCTGTATTAGGTTCCCATGATGGTGATAGTTGTCACCCCAATGGAGCTTCATAGAACCTTTGATAATTCAATGTTCATACATTGTTAGATAAAATATGCTAGGCACACATATACCATATATCTCAAGAACATGCTTGGGATTTAACTCTTTGGTTAGGGTTTGAATTATCAATACTTGTCACACTCTATTGGATCCATCTTGTATGAGCAAATGGGGACCACTGGATCTAGATCTAAAGGATGTACCACCATTGGTTTCTAAAAATTATTTTATTGATAAGGTGACACTTATCACCCTCTCACTTGTCCCAGGCTCTATTGAAGTCTTTACTTGGCTCATGCCATTCGATCAATCTCAATTGAGTGAACATGGATCTTTGATCCTGCAAACAAGAATGAAAGTTAAGCTTGAGAGAATATATAAAGGACTTAGGATAAAATATTTAAGATAAGATGTAAACATATTAAATGGGATCCCATGAATTAAAATAGACCAAGGTATAAAGACTTTAGAATAAGGTTAGAAACCTAAAACAAAAGGACTTTACGAATAAAAAAGATAACATAAATTCTTAACCTAAGGTTTTTATCGTATTAATAAATTTGATAAACCATGGGATATGACTTTATACTAATCCTTATAACAAAGGGACCATGTGAATATTTTGACCAAGATAGAATGAGGTTTGGTTGTATTGAAAAACACAACCAAGACTTAGGAAAAAAATTAAAGTACATGGCTCAAGATTAATTGGGTCCATGTTTAAGCCATGTCTAATGTTTAACCTTAGTCCCATTTTGAATTAATTTTTATGAGAAATGTATATTTCATAAATTTTTAAACAATGTAGGACTGCAAAAGGACTCAGTTTAAGCATAGAAATGACTAGTGTCAAAACTATGGGCCATGAATTAAAGATCAAACATCTTCTCAGAGATTGATGGTACGTGGCTAAACATACACTTTCAGATCAATGGTATATAGAGCAAAGGACATAATCCATTATATCAAGATCAAATGGAGCACATCCATCTAGGAAAGGAAGATCTAAATACATGAGATGAGGGTGGAATTTTCAACAAATCCAAAACAAACATAGTGGTGACAAGTGTCATAGATTGAGATCAACGACCCATGTTGATTTATGCAAAGAAATCTAATGGTGTGAGGTGAAGAGGATTTTTTCAAAGGGAAACTATCACTTTTAAATATTAATGAGCTAGATGCCATGACAACACCACATAAGTAAGGCATGATAGATTTGAAGATTTTGTGGACCCATGAAAGGAAAAGGTATAAATACTCAATCCAAACAAAATATAAGGAAAAAAACTCATAATTTGGACTCTCTTCCACCATTAGAGCTCTGAATAAACCTTTAAAAAATCCCTATCAAGTATGATATCCCTAATTAAACCCTACAATCATTATAATCAAGTCAAATAGAGTTGGATTATTGTCTGTGCAAGGATAATTCAATTTTGGAGACAAATTACAATCCACTATAAGAAATTTGATGAAATTCACATCCATGGTAGCTTGAAGAGGTGTTTCCAAGGAGGATGTGGAGCTTTAATTGACCTCAAATTACATTATTTAATATATATTTTTATTATATATTTTAAATAAATATTATATATTTTAATATAATATATATAAATATCATTTTAATATATTAAATATATCACTTGCTTTCAATTCAACTTGACTACTCTTGAGGTGAATTTGCATTCAAAAATAGGTGGGAGTCCCCAATGAATTTGAAATTCAAATTTATTTTTAAAAATAGGGTCTATATAATTTTCACACATTTTTAAGAGTAACAAAAACCATCAAACATGTCTAACTAGATATATTCCTATTCATACATATTCTTAATTTTTTTTTAATATACACTATAGAGTGTTGATAGATCATAGTAGAGTAGGTTGTAAAGTGTATGAAGCATTGAACATATTTATTACTATCATTTTTGTAGATCCTTATTTTCATGTATTAAATCTTAATAGTGTTCACTATATTTATTTACTCTATCTAAAATGTGTGATTTATTTGTGTTGACTTGGCCCTTTTATTTATTGTTTATCACTTTATGTTATGAAATCGCTAAGATTTGGATAGTCTACCTAGATTATTGTAATATTTTTTGCCTAGTTGGAGCGTGCCCAGCTATGATATTAGTGACCTTTCTATCGAAGGAGCGTGTGCATGAATACTATTTGGGCAAATGGGGTTTTCAAATTGTAACACTAAAATTTTATAAAATAATATGATAAATATAATTCAAATACTCTGCCTGTATATAATTCAATAAAGTTTTAATTAAAAATAGTAAAATTTTTAAGAATGTGTGTCAAGCTTAGGGAGGCCCTAGGTTAGCCTAAGTAGTAGTGATCCTTGTTGTAAAGCCTGATACAAAAGGAAAAGAGGTCAAAGGAGTCAAATGGGTGTATAAGACAAAAAAGGGTAGACTCGACCAGTTATAATTAAATATGGGTAGACTCCTTGTTTAGTTTAAATTCTATGGAAAATAGTCTCATGATAATTAATTTGCACCTTTTTTGATCATTTTCATCATCTAGTGAAAACTAACCAATTGTGTAGATTTAGCTAATAAACCATGCAGTTCAAATTCCCTTCCTTCTAAATGAACGAGCATGAATAATTACTCAAAATTCATCTCAATTGTGCATAAAGTGGTGAGCCATTACAATCCAAAAGAAATGTTAGCCCCATCCATGATAATAGAAAACATAAGATAATATTATAGGTAGTCTTCCATAGATTTATACTATGGCATTTGCTAGAATAATTGACTATACCCCCACCTGTAATTAGGATTTGAAATTCTAGATCTTGATAAATGAAATAGCTCAATTGAGTAGCCAACTTACTGTTGATGAATTTGTGTGTACTCCTAGAGTAGATAAATATAGTCAACTTCTATTTTTTGAAGAAATTAACCACCTTAAGTGCATGACAGGAAATAGTAGGTTGAGAATATTTAGATTCAGCCTCAGGTCCTTCTAGACTATTGATATGTGTCTATGTCAAAGATGTAATGTGAATAATAGAATAACATTTCTCAAATTATAGGGACAATAAGAATATGGTATTGACACCTTGGGGCTTCACTCAATTTTGATGGAGATATTATGTGGTTACAATTTACCACCTTTTAGTCTACAAGTAGACCCTATTGTAGGGACAACATGAATATGGTAGTGACACAATCTACCTAAATTTGTTATGATGTAAATTGCTTTGTACTTACCAATATAATCCAAACTCTTAAACAAATAACTGGATATACATAATGATCATTAATATAAGGTGATTCATGTTTAAAAATTTTGAAAGGAGGGAGTAAGGTAGGACAAAAAATAAAGTTCTCTTGCAACAACAAAGACCAATAGATCTCCTTTGATTTATGTTAGCAACCTAGATAACACCTAGTTAAAATTAGACTACTCAGATCTAATTCATATCTAGAGTAACATTAGAATGATCTAAGGTTATGGGATGCCATTTATCTAGAACATACCTCTAGTTGTGAGGCCATCTCCTCTGAATATGTGAATTTAAGATCAATTACTAAACTTATTAGATGTTGGGATGAAAAGAGTATGGAAGAAACTGAAATGATTCTTTAAACATAACAAGATCCTATGAACTTTGAAAATATGCAAGACCTTATTGCTTCAATGTCTTGATTGTCAACATATTTTTTGAGTCCCTTAAGTAGCTGTAGGTGAAGATTTCATGGAATTGAATATTCAACTAAGTTTGGCTCCTTGAGATATCCTCCAAAGTCCACAACTTAATGCATTCCTTTTAGATTATTATCTTCTTCACATGTTCACCATTCTTTCATTATGAAAACAAATCTCTCCTATATAGACCACTATGCATGATGTGATGTCCTTTGTATAGACTATGATAGGGTATAAAGATGCTTTCAAATTTTTGACAATACACAAAGTACCCATGATTTGAACTATGTATGATGATCTCTTAATAATCTCATTACCTTACTTGAAATTCTATACCCTTGAAGTCTTCATTAAGCATGGTTCACCCACTTAACTGTAGCAATGTTCTTGAAGCTAGATGTAGATGTACATTTGTGTTTCTTTATCCCTATTTGAACCTTACATGTATCCTTCTTGAGCTCTATATTGAATTTATTCATCTCAATAATTCATGCATTTGATGGTCCAAACAACCTACAAAAGCCTAGAAAATATCTTACGACTACCAGACCCCTGACTATAACATATTTTGACTTGAAACCAAGCCTATAAGTGTCTCAAGAACACTTGATTGCTTACTTAAAGGCTGATTTACTAGGATTTTTTATGCACTTATTGTGTTCTATGTGTCACTAGGGAGCAAGGGGAAAGTAAGAAACTCAATTTTAAGTCCTAGAAGACTTGGGGCTTGAGTTTTTTTATATAACTACTATTGGAAATAACACAAATAGTAGAGATGTGATCACCAATTTGAAAGTCTACTAGTAGACCCTCCTGTAGGGATAATAGATGTTTATGTAGTGAAATTTATTATTGCTAATCTTTGTGAAATTATTTCAATCTTTGCTAATTATTTCAAAAAAATTAAATGAAAAATGGATATTCACAACATGAACTAAGCTAAAATGATTCATGTGTGGATTTGAGAGTGAGTAGGGTAGGGTAAAAAATGATTGTGCTCAAGATGATCAAAGATACCAATTCTACTAAATTTTGAGGCAAAAACACATGAAACTAGTATCTACAAATTCTAGCATAATGCTCAAAGCTAAATTAATGTAGTTTAATCTTTAAAGGAAGGAAATACATATGTCCAACAACATACTTTGCATGAAAATTACTCACTCATAGTAAATTGAATGGTACATTCGA
Source organism: Torreya grandis (assembly GCA_037957365.1). NCBI lineage: Eukaryota > Viridiplantae > Streptophyta > Pinopsida > Cupressales > Taxaceae > Torreya > Torreya grandis. Next base: position 975,853 of record JARHVA010002969.1, on the reverse strand, counting down.
TTGTAAATGAGAAGAAAATAGAGAAAGGAACTATCAAATTAGCCAACCTAGTGTTAAATTCAAGCTAACATATACATATAATGTGTGTTATTACCAAATTAGCTTGTATAAAATAATTTACTAGCCATCTAAAAGCATGAAAATTATAAATCATAGAACACACACAAGAGAACACTACAAACAAACTCTTGAATTCTTAGGATCCTTGTATTAATTTTGGTAACAAATATTTTTTGGTTAAAAATGAGGGGTAAACCCTTATTTATAAGCTCAAAAAATGCCTAAGACAATTTTGTGTGGGCCCATAAAAGGTGCCCAAATATATCCAAGTGGCTTAAATGTAAGTGTAAGTCACTTCTTAGTCAAGTTTCATGACCACTTTAGCTTGTTGGATTCCATCTTCATGCCTATTCATCATCACTTTATATAAGTGTAAGGCACTATGCCTCTCATGGTAGTTCTAGGAGACTTCTTCCTTCTGTAAACTTTCTCTATATTCTTGAAAGCCAATGTCTACAATTCTTCTATTGAGAACTCAATTCCCTATTAAGAGTCCTCAAGGTCAATGAGATTTAGATCTGATTGATCTAATCTTTCTATGGTAGCTTCCTCAAGAGATGTAGAGACAAGTGTAGGACCTTGAGAGGGGCCAGGTTGGCTGCTAGCTTCCCCTTGCTCAGAGCTCAGAGCTTGGAGGTAGGTTTTATCCATTTAGACTAGTTTGTAGTGGAGGTCTGCATGGATTGTTCCGAATGACAGAAACATTACCATCTTCCTCTTCTTGTACTTCTTCATAGTCATCATTGAAAATACTCCCATGAGTTGGTTGGAGCTAGGGCTTCAAAATATCCACTTTTTTCTTCTCCCTATCAAGCCTCATTTCCAGCTCAATATTCTTCCTTACAACATTTCTGAGGACTACCTCATCATTCATTGCATCCTCATAAATCTATTTGTGCACCTCTTCTTGGTTATTATATTCCATAACCACATCATTTTTGAATTTTAAGAAGTGACTTGCAATGACATTGTTGGGGCCCATGTCTTGAAATCATCCTTTGGAAATATGTATGAATTTCTATGCCTTACAATTACTATAATGTCCTACCACTTTATGATTTTAGTTCTACCTAGATTGTAAGGAGTCTTGTGGGGGACTATCATCAAGCTATTAATTTTTGAATTCAATTTCATTATAATTCAAATGTAATTCTGATTTTCCTTTGATTTTCCATCAATTTTAGCTTTAAATCTAATGTTTTCCACCTTTTGACATGTGGCACCTTTTGATTAATCTCAAGGGCTCTCAAAATGCAGCTTAGTATGATGAATTTTTTATACTATGTTATGTGGCATATTTATATTATTGGTGAGCTCTTAGGTGGGTCCCTCTAATTTTTGTTGGTTCTAGGAGTGTCATGCATCGTTATTGCAGGCAATCAGAGATGGCATCAAGGTTATTTCCAAATAAAAAGGTGCCACAGTTATATCAAATCCCTTGTAAGAACCTTTGAAATAAACATGGAAGGTATTCCAAGGACCTTCAAGGTATATCCTATGAGATACCTTGAAATAAAATTCCAATTGTGTGCATGTTTAAGGAATCTCCTAGGAGATATCTCAAAAGAAAATTCCAATAGTGTGCATCAGGGTTCTTACCAAATAGAAATTTGTCATGGTTATATAAAATAATTTTTAAGGACCTTTGAAATCAAAATGGAAGGTATTCCAAGGCCATTAAATGTATTTATTAGGAGATACCTTCAAATAATATCCCAATCGTGTGCATGCTCAAGGTATCTCCTAGGAGATACCTTGAAAGAAAATTCTAATCATGTGCATCAAGGTTCTTGTCAAATAAAAAGGTGTCATGGCTATATTAAATACCTTATACAAACATTTTAAATTAACATGGAAGGTATTCAAAGGCCCTTAAATGTATCTCATATTAGATACCTTGAAATAAAATTCCAATCATGTGCATGTTCAAAGTATCTCCTAGGAGATTTCTTGAAAGAAATTTCCAACAATGTGCATCAGGGTTCTTGCCAAATAAAAAGTTATCATGGTTATATCAAATCCTTTGTAAAGAAATTTGAGATAAACATGGAATGAATTCCAAGGACCTTTGAGGTATCTCATAGGAGATACCTTGAAATAAAATTTCAATCATGTGCATGTTCAAAGTATCTCTTAGGAGATATCTTGAAAGAAAATTCCAATAGTGTGCATCAGTGTTCTTGCCAAATAAAAATTTATCATGGTTATACCAAATAATTTGAAAGGATATTTGAAATCAAAATATAAGGTATTCAAAGGCACTTTAAGTTATCTCCTAGGAGATACCTTGAAATAAAATTCCAATTGTGTGCATGTTCAAGGTATCTCTTAGGAGATTTTTTTCAATTATGTGCATCAGGGTTCTTGTCAAATAAAAAGGTGTCATGGTTATATAAAATACCTTTAAAATAAATTTAAAATAAACACTTAATGTATTATAATTCCCTTATATGTATCTTCTAGGATATATCTTGAAATCAAATTCCAATCGAGTGCATGTTCAAGGTATGTCCTAGGAGATATCTTGAAAGAAAATTCCAATAGTGTGCATAAGGGTTCTTGCCAAATAAAAAGTTGTCATGGTTATATCAAAACATTTACAAGGAAATTTTAAATAAACATAGAAGATATTCCAAGGACTTTTTATGTATCTCCTAGGATATACCTTAAAATAAAATTCTAATCATGTGCATGTTCAAGGTATCTTCTAGAAGATATCTCGAAATAAAATTCCAATAGTGTGCATCAGTGTTTTTGCCAAATAAAATGTTTTCATGGTTATATCAAATCCTTTGTAAGGAAATTTTCAATCAAAATGGAATGTATTCCAAGGCCCTTTAAGGTATCTCATAGGAGATACTTTGAAATAAAATTCCAATCGTGTGCATGTTCAAGGTATCTCCTAAGAGATACCTCAAAATAAAATTCAAATCATGTACATCAAGGTTTTTATCAAATAAAAAGGTGTAATGGTTATATCAAATCATTTTTAATAAAAATTTTAATCAACATGAAATTTATCCTAATTCCCTTTGAGGTATCTCCTAGGAGATACCTGGAAATACAATTCTAATCATGTGCATGTTCAAGGTGTCTCCTACGAGATATCTCATAAGAAAATTCCAATCGTGTGCATGTTTAATGTATCTCTTAAGAGAAACCTTGTAATAAAAATTCTAATCAACTGTATGTTCAAGTTATCTCTTAGGAATTACCTAGAAATAAAATTCCAATTATGTGCATGTTCAAGGTATCTATAAGGAGACCCTTTGAAAGTACTACAAATCCCTTCAAGGTAATCCCCTAGGAGATAATTTAAAAGAAAATTCAAATTATAGGGGATGAGTTATTGTGGATTAAACACAAGGTTTAACAACCCTAATCCTTCATATAGGTTAGCCATAGGTAAAATAAAATTCCAATCATAGGGTATGAGTTCTAGGGGATGAAAATAAGGATTAACAACCCTAATCCTTCACAGAGGTTAATCACAGGTACCCCCTACTTCCCAAAAACTATAATTTTATATCATGTGTCATTTATGTCTAACAAATACAACTTAAAACTCATCCCCTACCTCCCCATAGCTATAATTTTTTATCATGTATCATTTATGTCTAATTAGTATAACTTACAACTCATCCCCATACAACCTTGTACTGATGCAAGAAATTCATAGGCCTCAAACAAAGGTTACTCCTTTTAGATCAGCTATTACACACTCTTATTTAAGAGATCATGGATCGGGATATTGAAGTATCTAAGGTAGCTATAGCACACACATAAAAAACTACATAAAAAAACACTAGTACACATTCAAAAATATGAATCAATTTGAACTTAATCATCCTAATCAATATATTTACCAGTCTTTCAATAGTTATTACAAATCCATAGATCAATAAATTAACCAAGATAGTCAAGAATCTATTCGTATCTATTGCACACTAAAGATTATTGAAACATACAACCAAAAAAGTAACAACTAATTGCACATAAATTGGAAAGAAAATACTTAAACACTTTGTTGATGATCAAAATTGATGCTTCTCCTATATTCAAAAATTATCTAACAAAAATCCAAGTTGGATTAAAATTATTTATATATACTTTGGGAATGGGTCACCTCATCCTCCAAGTTCATGAAATGTCATTACATGTGATAGTTATAACATGTAGTTCTAACTGTGGTCAAAACTATATAAGAGTAGTCCTATAGTTATCAATTAGATAAGTTCACCTTTTCAAAACTATGAAATGTGTGCATGTGTAAAAAATATAAAGTCATATTTACAATGAAAAGTTTAAACTACAAGAAAACTATGACTACGTCTACTATCTACAAAATTATACATGAATAAAATATTAGGTTATCAAGGCTGAGTCATCTAGATAGTTGCATGTACTTTGGTTGGTGTGGTAGGTGAGGTGGAAATTGTAAAAGTTTTAGATGTTGATAGACCACCATAATTATACTTCTTCTTGGCCTCTTTCTCTTTATAAAATTTAAATTCCATGTCATGTTACTACTATACGATGTTCAAGTTCAGCAATGGTGGTCGATGTATCTTATTAAATTGTTTGAGGAGTCTTGCATGCTCTTCCTTAGTCATCTAAAACTTATTCTTAAAAATATTGACCTCCATGACTTTATTTAAAGACACACTTAACTCATATTCTATCTCTTTTAGTGATAAGCCTTGAAAACTTTGATTAAATCCATCCACAACTTTTTGAATGAGTTTATCAAAATTGATCTTATTGATTAATTTGCCCCTGGTGTCCTTCACCTTTGACAGCTTGAAATCATGAAAATTTTTGAGGATTTGGGCCTCATGCACCTAATATTTTGGGATTAAATCCCAAACTTCTTGTAACCATTCTCATGCTTCCTCCTCTCTTATGAAAACCAAGTTCAAGGCATTGGATGCCTCTAGTGTTATCATTAAATCTAGATGACTATATAAATAGTTGTCTGTGTATGCAACTAGCATTTTTAACTTAGTTATATCATCTCTATATGAATTATATAATTATTTACATGAGGTTCCATTTTGGCCTTCATGAATTCCATTACCACCAAAGAGTTGTAGCATCAGGAAGCTACTTATTGCACCTCAGCTTCTGTGAATACAGGAATATGCACAGTCTTTGATTTCTCCCTTAATTGTTCCACCTCAAACTCAAGTTCCTAAACTTAAACTTAAATTTCCTATCGAGACATCTTTGTTCCCTCATGGATAGATACTACATCATCCTTATGGGATCAGGACATGTTTGTAATATTTTCAATGTAAGGAGACTATTCGAGCTATCTATTCTACCTCTGCATGAGGTAGAATACTTTGTGTCTTTCCTTTAGAATTATTTTTGTGTCCTTCTCATTATATAACTTATTTTTATTCACTCTCTATGTACTACCAAATGGGGGGTCAAATAAAGTGGAGATAGAGGGAATCTCAGTGATCTTGAATCTAGGCATTTGGGTTGCCTTGCTTCTCAAGTCCATCACCCATAAAGGAATATGCAATTGAGATACATCCAAAGTTATAACCATAACCTATTTCATTGCCTCCTCCTAAACTTGTTGTTTCTTCTTATCCTTGACAAGGACATTAGGTAGGGAAGGTCAAATAATCTTGGACTAAGCCACTCCTCCAAATTGAGGGAGTGGATGGAAATTAATCAATTGAGGCTTGGGATTCCTTCCCTTACTAGAAATTATCATAATGGTTTCCTCTATGGAGGTGGTGGATGGTATGGGAAGGTAAATTCAAGTGGATTGGATGTAAAATTATTGAGTGGCTAATGTAGTATGTACCTTTCTAAACACCTTTTTATTTAAGGCTCTAATGGTGGAGGTGCCAGAAGGGACAAAGGAAGTAGGTATGGTGAGTGGGATGTAAGTGGATTGTGGAATGGACATGGTGGTGTCAAAAACATATTTTTACACCTTTTTTGTGATAATATGGAACTAAGTGAATGTGGTAGGGGTGAAGGGATCAATAAATGTGGAAGTAAGCACTTCCACCTGGGGTGTCCTCAACACAAAATAAATAGAAACACATCCAAAAATGGGCACAAAAGATAAAGGAATACTCATGAAAGGCTGAGTACCTAAAGAAATTGGTTCTATATGCTTTACATGAAGGCTCATGACCTTAGTTGTTTCCAACTCAGCTTCTTCATTAGATTCATCCTTAATGTCATTAATTATCACAACCTCTCCCTCTATTGGTTTTGAACATGGAGGTGTAATAGACAAGCCTAGTGATGATTCAAGTATGGGAATCCCTATTAGAGTCCTAGGATTTATCATATAAATATGAGGGGTCTTTAGCTATGTAGGAGAGCCTTATTGAGTCAATTCCACTACCTCTTGCATTGATATCCTAATAGATGTGGCAATATGGGTCTAGGGTATAATAGTAGTCAATTGAATGGTATTGGTAACTAGTTGTTCTTGTGTTCTCTCATTAAAATCTAAACCGATGGGGTGCCCTGCTTGTGCCCCCTACTTGTTCTAGGTTTAGACAACTTGGGCTCTTTCTTCACAATCTTTAGCTTTAATTTTAAATGGAGGGATTTAGATGAGGGACCCACTTGATCCTTGGATTTATCCTTGGACTACCCTCTCCAAAAGTTAGAATGATCCCATCCTTTGTATAGAGCCTTATTACTATCCAATTCCCTTACTATGACTGAAAGATCATCCTAGATCATTCATAAATGATCTTCTTGAAGTTCAAAATTATTTGCTCTTTCCAACATGTTTGCATCATCCTTTGTATTAAGAAATAGAAAAATAAATGAATAGGGAACATGTCTAGAGGGGATGTCAAATCCATGTATGTGCTTCTAAATAAGACCATGTGGATCCCAGTCTATATGTGAAAGCATGGGGGAAGGATAACTCTTTCACTTGCCCCCCACTTACCCAAAATTCTTCCTCATTGTGTAAACCATTCTTCTAATTATTATATTATGACCAAAGAACAAAGCCATCTTATACTTGGATAGGTCCTCTTCAACACTCCACCATAGTTGGAAAGTAATTTATTGCTCTGCCAACTTATCTGGGATATATTTTAGGAGACACAAAGGATTAACCTTGTTTCCCTAAATAATTATAACTATGAAGTTTAGATAGAGGAAATAATCCCCTTTATCTTCTAGGTTTTTTATAATATTTTATCCAAATTTGGGCATGGGTGAACCATGAATGGCTTACCAAACCTATGGATAGATATCTAAGGCTATCCTTACCATGTTTTTGGTGTAGGAATATATGTGCATAAACTAGTAATGATTACAAATTCTATTCTTTATGCAGTTCATGGTTGGGCTCCATAATTCCTTGAGGTCTCTATAATAGGTTACCATAACAACATCTAACAAATATGGCATCATATATAATTTTCCCAAAGGCATGGGAAACTTGTCTTTTTGAGTTATTTGTTCCCTCAGGTGGAAGATAATTATCTTTCCCATGGCATATGCAACATCATGGGTGAGTATCATATAAAATAATGGCACCTAGTCTAAATTGACAAAATGAATACTCATCATACCATAGATTCAATTCAACAGAGCCATGTCGATGTGAATCCCCATTTAAACTTGACTGTGAAAATAGGCCTTTTTGGTTTCTTTCCTTTCCATGCAATGGTCTATCCTAGGAGTAATGATGAAGATAATGTATTCTCAATTGAGATCTCTGCACTAAACTATGGTAATATATGCTTGTCATAGTATGCATCAAGAATGTTCAAAGATAGGTATATTTAAAAGTTGGATCCTAAAATGCATGTAATCACTATGTTATTTCTAGAATAATGTAGGAAGAATCTTATGATATATTTCCCGAAAAGAAAAAATCTTATAGGAGGTCAATGCATGGCATCACCTCTAGCTTGGTGGTAGAAAAACATAACCTTTGACATTTGAAAGCCAATAATTCTTTGACAAACAACCTATCAATGAGTGTCATCTCATACTCTAATGAAAATATGTCCATCAAATCCACTATGTACCATAGCTTTGAATAGTTGGTATACCTATTCTCGAATATGGTGGTGTTAAACATTGTATCTATGAACTCTATGGAGTCATTGATTAAGTATGGTGATGGCAGATTTGTTCCCCTAAATGTCCTAGATAAAGATGTCATTATAGTATACACTTTGTATTGTTTGTAGCTCCCTTCTAGGTGCTATATCTATTATATGATCCACTCAACTCTAGCTTAATTTTGTTTTACTCATAGTGCTCTTTGAGATAGTAACTTGGGCTCTTTATCATTATAGGATAGTAGGAAACATAAAATGCAAGTTTAATTGAAAGAAATTAAGGATTCCAATGGATATATATCACATATATAGGATTTTGTATTGAATAGTAGTTCATGTGACATAAATTCCCAACATTCACCTTGCTTTTATATTTTTGTATAATTCAAACCTTGTTAGTTCAAGTTGGTGGGGATCTTTAATATATATAATTGGAAGACACTTTAACTTTATTTTAGATAAGCATGGTAAGGGATAATATTATTATTTGTAGTAAGGTATTTGGTTCTATGCTAGGGACCAATCTTTTACAAAAGACCCACAATAAAAAGTCTGTCATTTGGCAATATCATCGAGAAAATTGTTTTGGGAAAAATGTCCAAGGTAATTATCTTAAAGGGTCATTTAAAATTTTTGAAGGGTCATTTTCATCAAGCAATAATCTGAATGATCTACTTCATAGGTCAAAGTGATCATGATAAAAGTTTTAAAGGGTATACTTTATGGAAAAAAATACCTAAAGGTTCTACTTCATAGGGTAAAATAGTCTGACACAAAATTCTTGAAGGGTAAGGTTGATCGTGAAAAATGTCACATCAATGAATCAACCCTTTCATCTATCATGAAGGTTAAGGTGGAATCGTACCAGTCTAATTATGGGGTTCTAAAGGTTCAATAATGATTCTAAAGAAACGAGGGTTTTTTTATAAGTTCTAGGGATTAATGTGTTCAATAATAAATCTAAATAAAGATTTAAAAAAATATTAAGTTAATCAAACACAACATTGAAATCAATTATATCAAGAAGATTACTCATAAACAATGCTTTGATTCAAAAAACTAGTCATTCTTTCAATATTCTATGATTCAATCTCAAATCTATTATAAATTATCATCTGACCTATCTAATAGAGTAAAGTCTATGAATTAGATGATCTTTTGAAGGATATAAGATTAAATTTCTAAAAAGTGTATCTTATGTTCATGCTCACAACACAAAGATGAAAGTAATCAATGAAAACCAAGAAGACAAAAATAATCTAACCAACTAATAACTACTAAAAATTAATTAAGACAACTAAAATAAAGAAATATGATCTAAACTAAGAAAATAAAATAATCTAATACTATCTAAACTAAGAAAATAAATTGACACTAATCACAAAGAAAGAAATAAAAAATAGAAACCATCAAAGAAAGTAAACTAAAGTTAACAAAAACTAAAGTTAATGAAAACTAAACTATAAATCAAACTCAAATAAATAAAATACATTATAAAACATAAAATTTACAAGTCTTAATAAATTAGAGTCATCTTAGTAAATTAGATCAATTTATTTGAGAAATAAACATACTTCATACAAAATATCTTCAAGAGATAATTTTTATAATTAATTAGATCAATAATCTATCGCAAAAATGATGTTTTCATCATTATTCAGGTTGAATACTTAGTGCTTAGGACTGAAAAATACAATCATCAAATGATATTAAACTTGACAATCTTCAGATAATCAATTATAAACGATAATATAAAAATGGATATACCTACGTTGTCTAAACAATATACTCAACCATCAGAGAAGGTACCATTGGTCTATCTGCAAAAGTCATACTATCTCAGAGAAACTACATAAAAGAGAGAGAGAGAGAGAGATAAATGAATGACTTTACAAGTGTACACGTCTTCAGTACAAATGTTGTTCCTACTTTTCAAATGAATCCTTGATCTCTTTTTAAACCTCCAAAGTTGGTTAAAAAAGAATTTATAACTAACTTTAGTTAGTTATTAGTTTATATTAACTAATTGACTTTTTAAAAAATTGATTAATTATAACAATTATTAGTTAAGGACAAGTTTTAATTAAGACCTAAAAAATCTTAATTGATCAGGGTATTTTTAAAAATATAGACATGGGGTACTAATCTTAACGAGTGGGGACCCATATTAATTAATAATATAATAGAATACATATTTAATCATAAAATAAGTAATAGATTAATAAAATATTATTTATAATAAACTATAATGCATGTCTTAAATTAACTTAGGCACGCACGCACGCACGCACACACACACACACACACACACACCCACACACACACACACACACATCATCCACTATACTTTCCAAAACACCAAAAAATCACTTCACTATTCTTTATTGCATGTGCAACAACCTGCTTCCAAAAACAATTATTTCTAAAAAATACCTTAACAGTAAAAATATTTTGACTGCATCATGTGAAAGATGAACCAAAATTCTCCATGAAACAACTTTCATTTTTTTTCAAATAGCAATTTTGATATGTTTTCTATCCAGATTAAATTTGACATTCAAAGGGCCATCAAACTGCATAATTTCTAGTTTGTGGTGATGGTTATTTGGCTATCAAATTTAACATCATAAAAATTCATGTAGGTGATCATTTTACAAATTTTTTATAGAAGAAGGAAATTGAACTAATTTTCAAAATCAAATGTGAATCAATTACTTATCTACTATTTGCTATCATGATTCAACATTTTGAATAACCAGAAAAAATTCTATTCTTTGTAATTTTGTCATATTCTCTTCTGCCCATACTATTTTCCATGCATGTAAAATTTTAACTTCAAGACTATCCATATATAAATATATATTTTAATAATTTTTTGGTATTACTTTTGCACAATAACCGATTGTATCCATTCAAAAGCCATCTATAATTAACCAATTTATATATTTTTAGATAAATATAAATAGATATCTAAGAAACCAAAACTTGGGCCTTCTCAAAAACAACCAAAACTTGAATGAAATCAAAATAATTAGAATATTCAAAGATAAACATGGCATATCAGTTCTATAAAACAATCGGGTATAAAACTAATTCTTGTAACTTCACAAGTTTTATATTTCTAAGATACCTAAATGATTTGCATATATACTTTCAAATCCTAAAACATATCAAGAGAGACCGATTATCATCATACTCATGTAATAAAAGATTTCCAATAATTAAAATCATCTATTTTTTTGAAATATGAATGTCTAGAAAAACATTGAAAATATATCATAGAAATAACTGAGTCATAGTGTTGTTCTTAAATATACCACTAGACAGATAGGAGTTATGTTACATGCATGCAAACTATAAATTAAAACATTATATCTTTCCTTTTTTATATACATTTGAAGTTATGCACAACTTATCAATAATCTCAAAACCCTTCAAGAAACTATCAAAATCTTTTCAAAAGGAAACTCTGTATGCAGGTGAACTTGCAAACTTTCCTCATCATAACTCATATTTTCTCATAAACACCATTTGAAAAAATCAAAACTATTATTAATATTCATGCAAACCCAAAACTTTGTCTCTTCACTATAAATCCAAATTCTCATAATCATCTATCATATCTTCAAGGGGATTCAGTTAAACTTGTTATAACATACCTAGTGTTTCTTTCTCAAAAAGTTTTGACTGTCAACCTTCAAAACCTCTCCATGACCTTAAATAACTAGAGCTCTGATTTCAAAAATGATCTTGTGAAAATAAGTAATGATTGAAAAAATACGACTTATATTTTCCAACCTTTCACCGTAACTATTTAACTGACATTTTAAATTTATATTGGCTCAATTTTATTATCATGTACTTAATAAACTCACCAACTTGTTTGATAAAATTATCCATTACTAAACTTCAAGCTAAAACCTTAAATATCCCCCTTAAATTGAGGCAATCAGTTCTGCATCAATTCTTCATAACACCAAATCCTCATACTGATATTGAAGTATCAAGAATATGCATCAACTTAAATGCTTATGCCATCCTAACCAAGCTATGATGGATTCAAATGCCAACTAGATACCAACTCAACAAACCATCACATCAATGAAAAAGTTTTTGAATTTATACCTGAAGGCCTTTCAAAACTATACTTTATACTTAGGCAAAACATAATTCACGATGAAATCATAACCTTAACCAATATCAATGCCCTAGCATCATGACCCTAAAGGTCTCTCAAATCAAACTATATGATAAACAAAGTCCCTTAGAATTATTTCAAAGGTCTTTGTTTATGCCACCAAATTATTTCATGAAACCTTAGAGTCTTAGCTTATTTACCAAATATATTTCTTAATATTATAGATGAAATATAATATCCTTAATGCCCTTAAAAATACGAATCTAAACATAGATTAGGGACTTATTTTTAGGAACTTGATATTGATAAAGATTTTAAAATTTAGTGTATAAAATTTACACAATGTATTCCCATATATTAGTGGTAAATTCAACAAATATTATTGGACTATACACAATTAAACCTAAAAATATCAACAAATCAACTAAAACATATCAATTTTTTAGTGTCCATGATATCCAAAATAGTAAAAAAGAGTAAGCCATGAATCTGAATTTTGTCTTGAGAACAACTTTTAAATGTATTTATTTTCAAATACAATAGTCATCCACATAACCATCATCTATTCTGAACCATTAGTTATATCAACTATGAAAATCAAAGGATCATCATAAATCAACTTAAATGACTAAAAACTAAAAGTCAATTTGTCAATTAAAACTATCAAAATTGCACTGAATCTGGATATCCAAACAACTGATCACATGTTATAATCATATATGCATATTTTATTCATTAGTCTACAAATATTTTCAAAACCACTTAGAAACATAAATAAAATTCATTAATCAATCATCAATATTTCATAATAAAAGATGCATTCAAAAATACTATCAATTAATAGGGTCCCTGACACAGTTTTAGGTTTCATGATAGGGTCATCTCTATGGTATCAAGTATTAGTTTTTGAAAAAAAGGGGGGGGGGGGTGAAAAATAGGCATAAAAGGTATGTTTCAAATGGGAAAGGGCCATTTCAAAAATTTGAAGGGAGATTCAAAAAAGGTAAAGGGAAATTTTGTCAAGCCAACATGGCCACAACAAAAAGGCCAAAGGGTATGTTAGTTAGGTAAAGGGATCCGAGAAAAAATTCCTTAAGGGCAAGTGATTATTTTAGAAAGGCCAAAGGGTAGGTTCATAAGGAAAAGGAATTTTTTTAGGGGATTCATTTTGGACAAAATATCTATAGACCAAATTTTATTAGGCAAAAACCTGAAGACCCAATTCCATCAAGGAATTATTTTGGAAAAAATGTCCACAACAATCTCCTTGATAAAGATAATTCCAATGAAAAAAATACATAAAGATAAAGTTTGAAAGAAATAAAGTCAACAAAGGCACTAGACAAAACACCTAAAATATAAAACTCAAAAAGACAAATTGCATAAGTCCCAAAGTATAAGCTTGAAAATATAAATCTGATAGAACAAACTCAATACAAAAAAAGAATTAGTCTTATCAAAACACAATACCACTACCATCTTGCCAAAGGTATAAGTGTCCAATAGCTAGTCTTTTCCCATATTTTGCATAAACATATAGAAGAGGGGCTCAAATTAAGACCATAATCTAAAAAAGTGGGTCCCCATTTCTCCTTAAAAGATACCTTGAAGGGCATTGTAACTTCAAATCTACCTTGAAGGTATCTCCTAAGAGATACCTTTCAAACTTGCATAAAGGTATTCAAGTTTATGCTAGGGATCGATCTTTTACAAAAGACACATAATAAAAACCCTGCCGTTTGGAAATATCATTAGGAAAATTATGTCAAGAAAAATGTCTGAGGCAATTATCTTGAAGGGTAATTTGAAAAAGTTCAAAGGGTCATTTTAATTAGGAAACAATCCAAAGGATCTACTTCATAGGTCAAAGTGCCTATGGCAAAAGTCTCAAAGGGTCTACTTCATAGGTAAATGCCTAGGACAATGTCCTAAAGGATAAGTCCTAGAGGGCAAAGGGCCTGAGATAAAAGTCCCGAAGGGTAAAGTGGTGATGAAAAAAATCTTGAAGGGTCCTTGAAAAAAGGCTGAAGTTCACTTTTAAAAGGCCAAAGGGTATATTTTGGAGGGTAAAGGGCCATGCCCAATATTTTTAAGGGTAAGTACAAAAAGTTCTGAAGGGTCTACTTCATGGCAAAAGATACTTGAAGGGTTTACTTCATAGGGTAGAATGGTCTAGGAAAAAATTATTAATCATACATTTTACCAAGGGCCATTTCAAAAAGGCAAAGGGAAATTAAAAAGGGAAATTCTATCAGGCTAACATGGCCACAACAAAAAGGACAAAGGGTAGGTTGGTCAGGTAAAGGGATTTTAGATAAAAGTCTAGAAGGGTAAGTGATAATTTCAAAAAGGCCAAAGGGTAGGTTCATAAGGCAAAGGAATTATTTGGGGGATTCATTTTAGATTAAATGTCCATAGACCAAATTCCATTGAGAAAAAAGTTTGAAGACCCAATTCCATCAAGGAATTATTTCAAAAAAAATTCTGTAATAATATCCTTGACAAAGATAAGTCCATTAAAAACAATCCACAAAGATAAATTCTAAAAGAAAAAAAGTCAAAAAAGGCACTGGACAAAATACCCAAAACATAAAACCCAAAAAGATAAATTGCATAAGTCCCAAAGTATAAGCTTGAAAATACAAACCTAATAAAATAAAAGAGTTAGTCTTATGAAAACATAATACCACTACCATCTTGTCTAAGGTATAACAGGCCAATAGTCAATATTTTCCTAGATTTTGCATAAGCATATAAAAGAGGGACTCGATATTAAGACCATAATATGAAAAAGTGGGTCCCCATTTTTCCTTAAAAGATACCTTGAAGGGCATCATAAATTCAAAGATATGAAGGTATCTCATAAGATATACCTTTCAAATTTGTATAAAGGTATTCAGGTTTATGTTGGGGATCGATCTTTTATAAAAGACTTGCAATAAAAAGCATGCCATTTAGAAATATCATAGAGAAATTTTTTTCAAGCAAAATGTTTGAGGTAATTATCCCAAAGGGTCATTTCAAAAAGTTTGAAGAGTAATTTTCATCAGGAAACAATCCAAAGGATCTACTTCATAGGTCAAAGTTCCTGTGAAAAAAGTCCCAAAGGGTTTACTTCATAGGAAAAAGGCCTAGGACAATGTCCCAAAGGATAATTCCTAGATGGCAAAGCTCCCAGTATAAAATTCTCAAAGGGTAAAGTGGCGATGAAAAAAATCCTAAAGGGTCTTTTTAAAAAGTCTAAAGGTAAAGGGTTATGCCTATTATACCAAAGGGTAATTGTAGAAAGGTCTCAATGGTATACTTCATAGGGTAGAATGGTCCAATATTAAATTACTGAAGGGTACATTTTGATGCTGAAAGGGCCATTCAAAAATATGAAGGGAAATTTAAAAAGGGTGAAGGGCAATTCTGTCAGGCCAACATGGTTGCAAAAAAAAGGTTAAATTGTAGGTTGGTTAGGTAAAGGGATCTAGGACAAAAATCTTAAAGGTTAAGTGATCATTTCAAATTTTTTTAAGGGTAGGTTCATAAGGCAAAGGAATTTTGTTAGGGGATTCATTTTGGACAAAATGTTTGCAAACAAAATTCCATTAGGTAAAAATCCCAAAATCCCAATTCCATCGAGGAATTATTTTGGACAAAATTTTAAAAAAAATCTCCTTGATAAAAATAAGTCAATAGGATGGAGACACTTGGAATATCATGGAGATTCACTTGCTTAGTGAACTTGAAATATTTTATGAGTGTTGAAATGTCACGGGTTCATGGGTTTTTTTCCACATGTCCTTGACTATTGAAAAAATGAAGTCTTACGCTTAATGCCATAGGTACCCTTTAAGTTATTATAAGGCCCTTCAAGGTACCACCCAATACTACCTTCAAACCTTCAAGGGTACCCATACGTATGTTTGAAAGGTATCTCCTAAGAGATACCTTCAAAATTTTGGGTCCACATCAAAGGTTCAATTCAAATAAAGAATCCCAAAATATAAGAAGCTAATTATTTTCCATAATTTTGCTCAAAACCCCCATTACTCATTATCATTTTGTATTATAATAAAATAAATGGTTGAATATTGACTTAATTAGCTATTTCTATCTATGTGGCTATTCTATTATGATGCATGTTTGAAATGTATCTCCTAGGAGATATATTCAAAGTAAGATGAAGCAAGAATTGAAGTATACAATATATGATATTAAAAGGTATTATTTTTTTGGATTGAGATAAACTGTGTTTTAAAAAAAATGATATACATTACCTTTTTAACATTTTTAATTTTTAACATATCTCCATGCTTATGTTCTGGTATAAATATAGCTTTATCTCCTACATACTAGTATAAATTAGACTGATTTTATAAATAACCTGATTAACAACTCTTCTCATGTTTTTGTAAATTTCTAGGCTAAAAAATCATATGTCAATGGCTTTCTAATGTGGATACTATGTTTCTCTCATGAATAATGGTAAGGTCATTGGTGAAGGAAGAATAAACAAAGAGGTAGGTCCAGATGTTGAATCTTTGGAACCAATAAATCTCACTTCCACATGCCACAATGAGGAAATACCTATTGAATGTGTAAGTGTTAATATGACTAAAGCTTTTGATCTGACTATACTGCTTCCATTTCTTATAGCTTTGTGGATAATTTGGGGGATGTAGTTGATAGTTTTACTATATGGAACACAAGAATGATGTAACACATAATAAACAAGTTTTCTATAGACAATGACATGGAACAAAGACAAAATAATTTGAGTTCAGTGCTGCATATACAACTATTACAACAAGAAAACCGTTGATTGGATTCATTTGTTTGATATATCAATGATCATACCACATTTCAAATCCTAAGAATTTTTTTTCCTAGGAAAAAGGTACATTTATTTCACAAATGTACAACTCTTGCAAATGATAACAAAATTGCTTTTAGTTATGTTGAATTTTCACAACTATGGGATATTTTTGGTTGTATTCCTATCCCAATGTTAGAAAATGAATTAATAATTTACATAATGCACGTTATAAAACATTTTAAAAAATTTAGTATAGAGGTAACTGAAATATCTATCATTAGATGGCCTTCCAACAAAATAGTGGACACTAAGACTTGTAGAGCAATCAATTTACCATACATGACACCAAAGGAGAAAGAAATTGGAAACATTTGGGACATAGTGGATAATGAAGTCAATCCTTGCCTAAAATTTCTAATGCAAAGGAATCCAAAAAAATTAACTCGTGCATACAAATAATTAGGCAAAAAATAAATCAACCAAACACTTCACTCAACGAAGTGGAGTTTGATAAAAACATATATAGTGAGATTTTAACAATGTATGCAAATAAATATTTCAACAAAAAAAATTTAGTTAGGATTATTATTTGAGATTATAAAATATATAAAGATGAAGTTGTTTGATTCCACCACAATATATAAGAGGCAACATATCTTGGATGCCCTTTTTTGTTGGTTTATTTAAGAAAAATTAAAACAAATCTAGTATTAATTTTCAGGGTACATAGATCTATTTGGAAGATTGGATTAAAAAATATGGATTGAAGATACATAGATTTTTTTACATTCAAAATTATCACAAAAATGGGGAATAAAATGCATTCCATGTAGGGAGATTTTAACAAAATCCACAAAAGAAGACAATGGCAGCTAAAGATTTGTTAGACCAATTGGTGGATGATTTTTCAAATGTTTCTCCATGAATAACATGCTAGGTATATATAGATTTCTCATGAGAAAATGTTTGACATCTTTGATCATTTTTCACTCAAGAATTTATGAGGCACCACATAAATGCACAATTAGTAGATATGCAATATGAGCTAATATCCCAACCAAAATTCAATAAAATGCCACATCTAATGACTTCATTAGGTGAAAAACATGCATCTTATTGACTCAATAGAAATACTTTGGGTCCCTCTCTAGAGATTAGGAATAATGTAGTAATCAAGAATTCATGATGCACTCAAATCAAATACTTTTTGTAAGACAAATATATTACACATATAAATGAATGTTAGAGTAATACCCTGAAGAATGCCTTAGTGTCATTCATGACAAGGTGTAACCTCAAAAAACATTTGTGTTGAGGTCAATGACAAAAAGCAAAGCAGTTACTGATATAATATTAGAGTTTTCAATGGTAGGGATTATAACACATGGTCATGGTGCAGGCAGATATGGGCATTTTTTTTGATTGTATGTTCTTGGAGGGTCTAATTTTATTATCACCTCATTGAATAAGTAATTTAGGGAATGGAAACAAAAATGCCAGATACTTATGGATCTTTACTATATAAACTTGGATCTTCAAAATATCCATTATATGATGCACTTTTGTCTAACAACTGCTACCTTGAATGCAAGAAATATAGATAAAAAGCACAATAAATTAGTGCCTTCAAGAAACTTCCTTCCAGGATATACGTTCAACTAGATGACTATTTTGGAGATAATAAGAACAGGTACTTCCATCCATAATTATATTTTTAAAATGTCAAACCTTATATGGAACTAATGTTACATGTACAAATTCACAAAATCATGTTTTTTTGTATAGGTATGTGTTGCAATATTTATCTCTCCTTGTCTACAAAGGTGTTTTACTTGATATCAAGGTAAGATTTCTCCCTATAGGACATATCCTTGAGGACATCGATGGCACATTTGGAAACCTATTTGAATGTATAAAGAGGAAAAATGTATGGAGTGTGGCAGAGATGATGGACACTTATAGAACATGTAACAATACAAGAAACTTCATGTCATATTTGATTGAATGGGTAGTGAATTTCAAAGAGTATGTTTATAGTTACCAACTAAAGGGAAAAAATGAAATAGTAGGCTTGACAAAAGGTCAATCCTTTCTTCTACACATGGAGTAAGGTCGGCCCATTATGCATTGCAAAAAATCTATAAGAGATAGAAATTGGTCCCCTCATTACATTATGGGGAACAAAATAAAATTTTGAGCCAAACGTTCTAGAAGGTAATTAGATAGAAAATATATTTCAAAGACTTGAAAAATAGAGAAATGTCTCAAGATTCCATTATTGCAAAAGACTCAGATAGAAGTAGAAAAATAATGAAAAATAGATTAGATATAAATTGAATAAGTATGTACAATAATTCAATGAATTTGGTTTGATTGTAAATAGTAAGTGGAAGGATCTAGCATATTACTTCCAAAACATCTATGACATAATGAAAGAAGACATGTTCCCTTCTGAAGTTGAGTGCACAAGAGATTTTTTGCCTATAAATAATCATGACATACCCCTTCAAAGATATCTACACAAAATGGTTCATGATAGGACCCTTGATTTTAGAGTGGCATCTACAAATACATATGTTGGTCCAAGAAGCAAAAGAACAAAAATTGCATTTAATCTAGCTCAAGATGTGCAAATTAGAGATATGTTATTTGTCAGACTTGATGATTCTATAGGAGTGGACTACATAGTATGGGTTGCTAGAGCTAAAAGCAATATTGATATACTACAAATAAATGAGGATATAGAACAAAGGGTCAATGTAACTTGGTTCATCCCAGTTCATATAGGAGAAAAAGATGTAGAAGAAGCAAAAAATTATTCAGGCTACATGGACAAGAAATGGAAGCCAAACCCAACTGACACATCTTTACCATCCATACTCATAGATAGTATCATCTATACTTGGAAACCAAATAAAAACTGTATGGGTCATATACTTGTTGTCACTAATTTTTTAAAAGGCATTGTAACAGACTATTTGAATGCATCATCCCACTAGGCACTAACAAAAATAGTGATAAAGGGATTGGAAATTTTGAAATGGTGTTTCCTTAATTTTGGAATGATAAATATGAATTATTTTTTTCAAAATTTAGTCCTTTTTTGAGAATGTATGATGTTTTATTGTTTTATTTATTTATATTTATTTCTAGTGGCACTTCGCATTTTGGGTCTTGGAAAATACACTTTGGCATTTGAGTTTTATATTTTTTACTATGACAATTCAGTATTTCAATAATTATGCATCTATTTAATAACATTTAACTATTGGAACATCCACTTCGTATTTTTATGATTCAAAATGGTCTTTAGATTTTGCACATTCCAAATAACTAGATCACATTTAAAAAATCATGAAAACCTCTTCAAATTTTTGGTTTTTCAAATTAAACTTCACATTTTGCATCTTTCAAAATGGTTTTTGACAAATGGTCTTTATAATTTTCACATCTGAGAATTTACACTTTAGCTTTTAAGTTTTTCAAAATACACTTCAACATTCCTATGTATGCGAAAAGGTCTTAAAGGTTTACACTTTAAAATATCCCATTTGTATATCAAGATTTGTTCTTCGGCATTTGTGTAATGACAGATGTTATTTTGATTATAAAATTTTCAAATTACACTTCATACAAGCACCTAATATTATGCCATGTGGCACAATATCAGTGACTCAATTGTTCAAAAGGATGATCATTCCAAACAAAAGTCGCAAACAATACGAGTAACTGAGATTACAAAACACATTAAAATCTTGGTAACTCAACTATGTGGGATATTATATCAATAATATAATAATATAACACCCATGATCAACACATGTCATTCACAAAAATATGAGATAAACTTTGATGGTCATGAGGATGTTACCCAAATTAGATTAAATAGATAGTTTATGATCTAATCAACTGATGACATGTGGCATCCCAATCATCCCAGGTGTTGTAAATCACATATCACCTGAGCACCCAATTAATGTATGAATTATTTTTCCTTAAGAAATAAACCACCAAATCTTATTATCTATAAATGTATGGTCTGTGAACCAATTTGAATAGTTGCATATTTTGGACTTATTGTAAATATATAATATAGATATGATTTATTTGTAATAAGTCCAAGTAATTCTTGATTAAGTCTTATGTATTTATGATTATTTTAAATAATTTGGACTTATCACAAACACATTAGATAGAATTGATTTATTTTTAATAAATACAAAAATATCGATACAATCCAATTTAGTCTTGATACAATCCAATTTATTTTTGATAGTTTTCAAAAATTTGGACTGTTGATAATTCCAGATTATCTAAAATAATCCTTATTGCATTGAGATAATTAAATATTAAAAAATCATAGGGCCATTTTTTGGTGTCTACACTAATATTTTAAGTGAAGTTGATGTATCTACTTTAATTATTTTGAAATCATATATTATCCTTGAAACTTTCTATGCGATATTTTCTTATTTATTGAGGTGGTATATAAGAATTATTTTAATATATTTAGAAAAGAGATAAAAGATCTATTTCTTAGTTAGATTTTATTGTTTTTATGAGATGATTGAAAAAGATTTACTTTTGCATTCAGTTAAGAGATTCCATGAATATTGTTGATATTATAATAGAAACAAAAAATTCTATAATTTGTGTGAGTTCCTTTAAAGATAATTCAATTTTAATTAAGATAGATATAAAAGTGAACTATAACATATTTATGATAAGCATGTACTTATTTGATGGATAAAGATTCTATAAATTAGTAAATTTCAATCATATCATTAAATCTTGACTACTAAATCATCAAATAATTTGATCCTTTTTGCCTACCTCCAACTCCCACTATCAAATTCAAATTTGGCCTCCATTTCATTTTATTATTTTTTTTCTAGTTAGCATAGCGTAGCTCAACCCAACCCAACCCGATCTTAAACTTGACTTTAATATTATATCAACTCAACTCCCACACTAAAAATAACAACACATCAGATTACTTAAAAAATAATTAAGCAATAGAATAGTTTCATTCGATCTCATCAGTTGGATGAGTGTGATTGACTCAAAATATTAAAAAAACAATAGCCTAGAATAGCCTATCCCAACCTAATCTTAGACCTAACTTTAATGTTATAGTAACTCAACTCCCATAGTATAAATAACAACATAATAAATTACTTAAAAAAATAGATAACTTAGAGACATTTAACACATGTCAATTCTAATTCAATTTTAAAAATAGAATGCAAAGAAATAAATATAATTTAATTTTATAGTATTGTATCAAAATATAATATAGTAATATGATTCATGTTATGGGAAACAGAGGAACTTCATGTTTGATATGAGTTCATCAGTTAGATAGGATCATTTAACACTATAAATATTATCGTAGTTCAATTTGTGAATCCTAAGGATTATCAAAGAGTTATTAAGGAGGGACCTTATTTTTGGGAAAGATCTGGGCTTTATATTACCCCATGGTTATTTTATTTTGATCCCTCAATAATTATGGTTTGCAAAATACCAGTTTGGATTCATCTCCCAAACCTCCCTCTTCCCTTATGGCACCCCTAAGTATGTGAAGCCATTGGTAACATGTTGGTAAAATTCATAGAGATGGATATTGAGTGATCTAAGTAAGGTTTTTTACCTTGGCCCATGCTTATATGGAGGTGGACCTTATTAATGGTATTTGATGTGGTCTATAACCATATGAATGGATTCAAAAATATGTATACCTCTCAATCACATAAACAATCTCATATTTTATCATTAATCAACAATAACACACTACATTGTAAACTCCATGACAATAATGCATGTCATTAATCAAGCTATAACACACTCTACCAAACTTGAACTACACTATCTAAGGAGGCTTCCAAATGCATCCATAAGCCTTTCCTTCACAAACTCATTTGCCTAAGCATGGAAAGGATACAAACATTTATAGAAAGCATGAGGAAATAAGGGATAAAAAACAACAACTAAGTCCCACATCACACATGGAGGGGAATCATGACAAAGGAGTAAAGAGCAAGGAAGTGATATGCCATGTTCTCCACTTGGGTTCATTATTGATAAAAACAAGCGTCTTTTAAAATAAGCACCACCCTTCACATGTGAAACATTATTGATGAATAGTGAAAGATAATTCACATGTGCAAGGTCAAAAAGAAGAGCATCTTTTTTACAAAAGGTAGGCCACCTCCATGTGCCTTTTTGACCACTCTTTATTGTCCCCACATGATAAATTCAGCCCACTCTCATAAAGGATATCAACATCAACTTTATCACATGTGAAAGATCTTCCATGGGAAATGTTAAGCCACATCACCTTCCTACATAATCCTCCACATCACCATGAATAATACTAATGAATTATGTTTTTCTACCACATCATTCTCCACCTGTTGAAAAAAACTCAGATCCCATAAGTTACCATGATTGTATCTATGTCACTTATTCTAAAAAAAGTGTTACAATCTCATATTTTCATTATATATTCCATTGTCATGACATTAACATTATGTTTTTTAGACTGGTTATTAGTTATTTAGCTAGATTATGGTGGTACTTGTTGTAGCAGTGTTGTCTGCATACTTATTTCTAAGATAAATTATCTTTATGGACTCATTTTTGTTGATGATCATTTTATAATTTGTATCAATTATCAGTTTATGACATAATGTGATTTATGCCATTTTGGTGGTTGAATGTTTTGTCTATGAGCTAGGTAGGTGATGGAGGTTGTATTCCCAGAACCATGAATTCAGAGCACATTAGTATATCTAACAGGTATACTTTTTGTTTGACTATCCTTTAGACACTTTGATTTGGTTGTAATATTTATCAGTTGTGGTCCTTGTGTGGTGATTATTGCTATACTTTACCAATTTCATTATGAGTCATTATTTATTATTATGGTTTGTTAAATGTTTTATTGGCCACAACCTTTTTTGTATACACAAAACCTTCATTCCCATAGGTCTTCAAACCTATCTCTTGTTCTCCATTAACCCTATCGACCTATTTAATTATATACCTAAACCTAACCAATCCACCTAGACCTAACAACCTTCCCCTTGGAAACCCTTGTCACCTCCATCTTTATCTTAACCCCCTTTCAACCTAGTACCTATTTTACTAAGGTGGGGGGTATATTGTTTTAATAACTAGTATATTAGTGGCTTGATTAAGCTTGGTTTAAATTCATGGATGCTATTTTAATATATTATTGACCTAGGTCAATAGCCTATGAGAAAATACATTAGCCTCATTTAATGAGGTAGGTGGTGATGGTTTCAAAAATAATTAAATAGTTTGTGGTTAATCCTTTTTATTATCGCTAATCTATTTTTCCATTGGTGGAGGATTGATTATTAACCGAGTCCTTCAAACTTGCCATTGATGGTGAGGTTGGTGAGGATTGCATTGGGATGTAGATGTGTTTATCTCTCCTCTTGAAATTGAATGCAAATTGATTCTGGGTATGGGGCAATGACTGAAAATAATGGAGAAGGTGGATGATAGCTAGAAGTGTTAGGAAGATGGAAAATTTAGAGTGCAAATAGTAAAATGGCTCATCTAGTTTTAATGGCGAACAGGGTGGTTTGGAAAAGACATAGTAACATTGGCAAGTCTTTGAGTTTTTCATCCTTTTGGACTTATTGAATCCTTGACATTTTTACAAGTCTTTTAGGTTTTCTAGTTTGTTTTTTTGTTACTATGTTTATATTATCATAAATATTTAGAGGCTATGCATACAACCATAATTCTTAGGACTTCCAGGTGTATATGTAGACCCATTATGATTATATATTGATACATTTATTATGTATAAACTCAAAACAAAAGGATATATAGCAGATATATAACATCGGGTTCAAATATTTTCCTTTATGCAATTATTTTGATTGTTTCTAAGAATGGCTGGTGGACTGTGTTGAACCGGTTACATGTTGCCTATGTGTTTTAAAAGATGACTACATTTTATTATAATGACTAAATGTTATTAAGATTGGCAATCTTTGTGTCTTTAAGATGTAATGATTGTGTGATCATTTTTAATGCATGTGTTTTATTTAAAATGGCAGAATATTATAAATATTGATGAGCTTAGTTTTTTTGGAAACTATGACTGTGTTTATTTAATCAACTATGTTAGTAGAAATAACTATGTCTATGGTTGATATGTAATTGTGTTCTTGAGGAAAGACATGGGTCATGTTTGTTTTCTAAGTTCATTGTTTGAACCCTTTTTTGGGCCCTATGACTTAAAAAGCCAAACAAGTGCCATATGTTGTGTTATTTTTACATTCTGGTAACCTGTACATTATTCAATTGGAACTTATGGGTACATTGAACTTCTAGGCATGATTATTTTTGGATTCTGATTATATTGTTATTTCATTTTGTTGTGATGTGTTTCTATCAAATTTGTGTTGACATAATTACATTGGTATCTTGGTCATTGTGGTTATTTTATGTGTTGTATCAACCTGTTAAAATGTTGAATTCCTTATATCATTTAAATCAATCTTTACCTTTTATAAACCCTGCTATTGCAGTAAGCCATGGTATTTTCATTCGAGTATGTGGGAAAGTCATGACTTCAATTTTGTGGGTTTTGGGTTATTTAGTTATGAACTATTCTATTATTGAGGTTTTGAGCCTTATCTCTTTTGTATGAGTGTAGATATTTTGGAGTTGATGGTGGAATTCTCCTTGTTAAATTATTGTGTTTTGGTTGATTGTGTTCGGGCTTTATTTTTGAACTATCCAAGTGTTTAATTATATATATATATATATATATATATATATATATATATATATATATATATATATATATATATATATATATATATATATATATATATATATATGATGTGTGGTTTATGTGATTGTGTTCATTGTTATAATTGGGTCATTCATTGGAATTTATGTGTTTCACCATAATCTTCATCTTAACCTTGGTTTTTGGATCGATTAAGTTTTGACTTTATTGGTTTTTAATTACTCGATTATAGTTTTTGACTCAATTTATTGATGTTTATGTTATAATTTGGTCCATGAATTTTTTACTCGCTATGTCAAACTTTATGGATTTCACTATGTTTTGTGATGATGCCAACGAGTCATAATAATACAATGATTATATTATTCATGCATTGTTTAATACTTTGAATTTTTTGGGTTTTGTTTAGACATGTGATATATAGAGGCATGATTAATTGATTTTTAATATGTTGAATTAGAAATTATTAATTGAAATGTAATTTAGTTGTGTTAATATTTAAATTAGTTTTTTTTAGGATAGGATGTGGATTTTTATTCCTAGACTAGACTTAAATATTTACAAGTATATATTGTGGGTTCAGATGGTTAAGGTTGATCGAGATATTGAACAAGGTTTCAAGTAGGATCAACTTGAAAGATATATAACAGATTAATATTAATCCATTTTATATCATTCAACAATCTAAGTTAAACATCCTCACTCTTAATCTATACTTAGATGGTTTAATTATTCCCATCTCACCTTATAATGATTTGATTATGTGGCATGTGTATTTTGCTCGATATGTCTTTTATTCAGATATTGATGTGCTCAAAATTAATTACCTCTTCCTAGTTACCACAACCACCATAATACTGATGTTTGGGGTTGTAAGGGCCATCGATGGAAGGCTCATAGGTTTGGTTGGTAGGGTTTGTCCTGATCAGCTGGTTTGTGTTCAAATCCATGCTTTAATCACTTCGTAAGGAAGATGGTAATGAATGTATTTATTGATTTGATTAATTATTAACATGTATAAATGATATAGATCATAGTTGTTAATTATGGTAACTATATTGATCTTATTGACTACTAATGGATGTTATAAATAGATTATAGAAAAGGAATATTGAAGAGAAATTAATTATTGGCTGAAGTTATTACACACATACCTTGTATTATTTAATTATTAAAGTAGTATTTTATTCTTTATAATCATAACAAGTAAGAATTGATTTATCAGACCACCAACTTATATATACTAATCCTACATTGATTTAATAATTCTTAAGTTGGATTTAGATGTTTAATGCAATCAATTTCTAGAATGCTTATTCATTGTGATATTAACTCTTATAGATCTGACATTCTAGTATAAGATTGATTTTATCCTAGTTTAATTAGTTGAATATTCATTATTAATTGTTGATGTCAATTGAATTAATTCATGAATATTCACTTGAGATTTACTTAGACTTTTTCACATTTAATTTTAAAAATCCATTCTAAATAGAAAATAATAATTGTTTTAAGTTTTACCACTTATGGAACACACACACACACACACACACACACACACACACACACAGACACACACACACACACACACACACACACACACACACACACACACACACACACACACACACACACACACACACTTACACTTTACATTAGTTGTTTAAATTCATAATGAATAAAGATAAAAGTTTAAATAGTGACTCGCATTAGCTATATTATTGATTGGATAGCTTGTTACTCTTATTCATAAGTACATAGTTACATTGGGAATACTTAATCCTTTTAGCATTGCATAAACTTGATAGCTGGATCATGAGAAAAATAAACCAAATACTCTTATCATACACTTCAAACATTTTGGGCTACATACAAGATATGTTTTCCATTATAAGATATTGCTTCTTAAGTTATGTATGTTGAATTATGAAATCTAAAATTAATAACTATATACTTGTATTGATTGGTAAAAAAAATGAATGTTTAATTAATTCTTATGAATCAAAGAAGGATCATGTACAATGTTTACTTAGATTATCCACTTGATTTGATACATGAATTTTAAGGAAACCATAATGTAATCTAGGAGGATAAATAAGTAGTTATATCAATTAAATCCATTGATAAAAACCTAAGTTATATATTCACTATTTTCTTTCTTATTAGTTGTATGCTTTATCCCCCTTCCTCTGAGCTGAACTTGATTGAATTGTTGCTTTGACTACCAACAGTGAAAATTATAAGAGTTAATTAAGTGGAACCTTTTATTTGGATTCCACTCATCTTTAAACTCGAATGAACTTTGTACTTACATTCTGCCATTGTATGCTTGTTTTTTTTTTGGTTGTCTAGTTGAATTGTAAATGAATTCTTAACATATTAATGTATTTAAAGTATTCATTTATAGAATGTTGTATGAAATTGAAAGAAGTTCTTTCTTGAGTAGATATCTATTTTGAATTCATTATCATTGGTTGCATGATTTATTTCTTTTATATAGAAAGCTCAGATTTATTTGCTTGTATGTGCTAAACTCTTTTATTATAGCATTGGCTATGTCAATTTGAGTAGTTATATAGACTATAGAGGGATAATGTTGAATATATTACTACTTCATAAATAGTTATGAACATTTATGTTGATATAATTAGTGAAATGACCTTAAAGTTTGAAGGGTGTTATAACCCAATCGATAGCACTAAAAGAATATTACATTTAATCTATTTTTTGTTATGCTTTAATGTAAATTACTACATGAATGAAAAAAAATATACGAGTGTGAATTAATTCTATTTATTTATTTTAAGAGCTTGTTTAATTTATATAGAATATATCTTGACATGAACCCATGAACAATCTGAATGATAACTTAAGAACAATAAATATATCCTTCTTAGTTTAACCAATTCCTTAACTTAACCATCCTCGAACAGGACTAAAACCCACTGAGAGTGAGGTATTTACTTGGGGTTAAGGACCTAGAAATGGTATTATGAGGAAGTACGAGTGCCACTTATGGTACCTAGGACTAATCAGTGTATGTGTACACTGATACACCCAAAATTTCATAATCATTATAAACAGTAATAAGCTTCCCCATATCACCTTTTATGTGTTTACCTCTAGTGAATCACCTTAGATCCCATATTTCAATTTTAGTAGTGTATGCACATAGTGCATCAAATGTTTTCATTGAATTAGCAAGACTTTTTAGAGGACCTAACATGTGACCAAAGCATAATTTGATATACGTTTTCAAAATTTTTTTTGGGGTTGTTTCATCTAGTATCAGAGTAATGTTTTGATCTAGGGAACTCTAGATATGATTATTTTCCTTTAAAATTTTATAATCTTCTAAGTTATTATTGGTGTTCTAGATTGCACCCTAGCTGAGCAGAAGATTATTTAAGTCTTTTACACAAATCTAGTCCAACATGGGATTGATCCTAGGTTGTGGGTATCCTAATAATGGATCAAACCTTTGGAGAAGGTTGACTTCCTTTTGGATATATCACCTAAACTAGACCTAATCTAACACTTACTTGGAAAATAGATAGAGAGATATAAAAATATAAGAAAACATGTAAAATGGGGTGATACACTAGTAATTAGACCACTTATAATTTTCACAAGACATACTTATGAGACACATTAAATACCAAAGAGATCATATACACATGATTATTTCACAATAAGGCATGAATTAGTTATCAAAATAACATGAGAGGATACATAACCACTGTCAAGTTAAACAACAAACTCTAAATTGCACTTATAATGATCTGTGAGAACTATCAAGCACTTCATGAAGGTGAGAAAACTTAGACATAGACAAGGAACATACATTCACTTAACTATAGTACATGAATTCATAGAAAACACTTTAATTTAGCTTGAAAAATGGTGGAATTATGTTTTTATTACAAAAAAAGGTGTCATAATACAAATTTTTGGCATAGCCTAAGCAAATCAAAACATAAGAGTTTATTTCTCTAAAAATTTCTAGATCTTTCTTTCTAAAATTTTTAGAGATTTCTACATGTATTAGAAGTTGGAACATATATAGAAAAGGAAGAGAGAGAGGGAATGTGATGTATTAGCATAAGTTCTAGGATATTGACTCATGACCTTATCAACAAGGAACAAATTTTGTAAAAGAATTAAATGCCCATTTCCCTTATCCAACCATTAGGTCTCCTTCTTATCACTCCATGTCATTATCTATATAATTTGATGATGATAACCATGTCTTGGAATTATTCCACATCTACTTTGGGTGGCCAACTATACCTATTTATCAAAAATATGATCTTAAAGATAGGCAAAACACATCTCTATGGTTTGTATTTGCTCTAATATCAAACACAAGTCCATTATAAGTGAAAACTAATCCAATTATTGGTTTTCACTTAGTCACATTATCCATAGAAACTTGTAAATTGCTTTACTTTGCTTCATAATCATTGGTCTATCTTTGACCTCTATATTAGGCCCAAAAGACCTATTTTACCTATATGGATCTCTACTGGTAATGATTGGTCCTTCTAGCTCCACTTGGATCTTGCTCAAGCTCTAATCCCTTTGTTTTTTTATCTTATTTGGGTTAAATAATGTTGCATCAACTTTATTCAAAAAGTTTTGGGTTCACTCTTTGTTTATTGGCTATCGATTGCTTACTCAGATCATTGACATGTTGATCCATCTCATTCCATTAGATCCTGCTTGTCTTGATGAATGTTGATCATTGTTCTTCTAATAATTGAATGAATTGTTGATACTTGTCATGCACACATTTGATTTTGAGATCCACTGACCCCTTTGACCTTTTCTCATTGTTAGATCTTAATGTATAATAGAATGCATGGCATTAGATCTGCCTAAGACCTATGGTTTGAAAATAAATGGATATTTACCAAGTCTTAAATTTGACACCCATGTGACCATCATTTGACATTCACATGGATGTATTTGACATCCCAGAGATCATCAAATTTAATTTATAATGTATTGTTTTAGTGGCTTAAAGTCGATGTCTACATGAATGTATTCTATTATTTGACCAACTTTGAATATTTATATCTTAAAGCAAAAAAATCATGGAGGGACCAAATTTTCCAAAGATGTTCTTGAGGTTAAAAGTATTCTACCCATTTGATCCATTGGTTCTGGGAGCTTTCTAAATGGAGATAAAAATGCTCAAAAAAATAGGTCTATGTGTCTTTTCATGACATCTGTGTGACCATCATCGATCATTTGAATATCAATAGCTATTCATCAAGGCCTAAATTTTATACTTGCATGACCATCTTGCTCTACATGACCAAATTTGGAACTCTATAACTTAAGCTAGGAAGCTCACACAAACTTAAAATTTGTAGGATATGTTCTTGGCATAAGGGAATTTATGGAACTATAATCTTATTACTCATGAGGCTTTCTGAGCTCATATATAAAATATGTAAATGAACTAGTTCATTTGTTTTTGCATAACATCTTGGTGATGGATTAGTTCCTAAAATTTGCACATTCTATATTTTGCTCAATATTTCAAGGATTTAATGATTTCTTAAATCTTGTGCAACCTGGTTCATATTTTTGGACACCATGAAAACTACTTGGACCCTTCACCTACAAATGTAGACCTATCCCTTGAATATTAATTAGATTACACTTTGAGCTTACTTAATGTGTTTCAAAAAATTTAAAAAATCTATATGATCTCCACTTGAGGTTTATCTTCTCCTTGTGACATTGGGTCACTCTTCAATCAGGATCCTACTCTTTCCACTATACTCTTAGACTGGGCATATTTTTGTTATGTAGACCAAATTTGGTCAACATCTTTGGTGACTTGGTTGGGTAGCATGCCTATTATGCTTGAGAAATTAGACTAGATACATGACTCTTGAATCATTTACATGATACATATACCATTTACATGACTACAAGATAACCTTTTAACTTGCAAAGACAAAGAATTCCAATAGATGAGGAAATAAACAAACTTAAAAGGGAAACTAACTTAATAAATCAAAGGAAACTAACCTATCAAACAACTATGCAAATAAAGCACTTATTTGGGATAAAATAGAAAAAAACTAATGTGTTAGCAAAACACTTATATAAAAAACAAGAAAAACTAACTATGTACATGGGACTTAGCTTTCTTAATAACAGTTATTTAGATGTATCCCATTGACTAGGATAGGAAACTCTTCACCATTCATCCTTGTGAGTTGGAAAGCATTATGGGATTTACGACTAGAAACTATGTATGGACCACTCCAGAGAGAGTCAAATTTTGTCTACCTTTCTAGCTTAGCTCTGTCCTCATCCCACTTGAGGACCAAATCTCCTTTTTTCAAACTTCTTGAAGAAGCTCCTTTATCAAAATATTTCTTCACCATTGTTTGATGGGATTTCATGGCCAACATGGACTGATGCCTTATCTCTTCTAGATCCATGAGATCAACATATCTTATTTCCATTGGCTCAATATCCAAAATCTCAAGTTGATGCATTAATTCCAAAGTAGGGAATTCAAGAGAAATAGGCATTCTTTCTTCCTTACCATATACTAGCTTGTATGGAGAATTGGCAATTAACCACTTATAGGTGATCCTATCAACCCATAGAGCTGACTTCAATTTGAGATTCCATGATCTCTAATTGTCTTCAATAGTACTCTTGATGATCTTTAATAAATTATTATTAGTGGACTCAGCAAGGCCATTGCCTTATGGATAATAGTTTGATGAGGTACTAAGGAAAATACTATGTTGAACTACCCACTGGCTGATCTTAGACCATAAAAAACCATAGAATTATCAAAAATTATAGTTAAAGGGACCCCAAATTTGGTAAGTAAACTTTCATATAAGCCTAAAACATTAGTTTCATTGGCTTATTTTAATGCCACTACCTCTATCCATATAGTAAAATAATATATGGCAGTTAGGATCCACTTGTGTTATGAGCTTGAAGGTGGATTAATAATACCAATAAAGTCCAATCCCCATTGGACAAGGGGTTGATTCACTAAAATTGGCTGGAGAAGTAAGGATGCAATCTTAACTTTTTCAACAAACATGGCACATTATCTATATTTCTTGATCCATGTATGACAATCACCAAATAAACTTGACCAATAATACCCACCGCTCATGATATTATGGGTTATGATCCTATTGAATAATGTCCTCCACAATGTCCATCATGGAGCTACTCAAGCAACCTCTATGTTTGACCTAGTTCTATACATCTTAGCAGTATGTCATTGATATCATTTTTGAGCAACACACTATCAACAAGAAGAAAAGGGATTGACTGCAATCTAAAATATTTCCTCTTTGAAGGGGTGAGATGAGAAGGATAAACACCATCTTATAAGTATCTTACTATATCTTATAACTTATAAGAAGATGAGGTCTGATTAGCTACAATTTCTTTATCATTTGACACCATAACCATCCCATTAGTCTCCTGCAAGTCTTGGGATAAATGTTCATAAAGTCCTTTGCCTTTAGCCAACTTTATGACCTTGATATCAACATCATATTCCATGACCTTGTTTATCCAACCAAATCTCTTATCATTTATATCTTTGTTGAAGAGAAAATATTTGATACTTAGATGTGCAACTATCAAATGTATCTTATTATTGGAAAACAAGTACCTAAACTTCTTGAAAGACCTTATGACTAAAAGTACATGCTTCTCAACAAAATAATAACTTGTTTCATATTATTCTAAGCCTTGAATGAAGAAGGATGTTGGCTGCTCTTAAGTCACTTTTTTTACTACATGAGAATACCTAAAATTATGTCAATGTTAGCATAGGTGTATAAGAAGAAATATTTTGTGAAGTCAGGGTTCAAGAGTGTAGGAGCATTGGCTATATCTTTCTTGATCTATTCAATGCTTCTTACTCCTTCTTTGGACCAACTAAAACTCTATCCATTTTTAGCATGGTTATGAGTGTCCCAGCTGAAGTAGCAAAATTTAAGATGTATTTTCTTATGAAATCGATCTTGCCTAAAAATATTGCAGGGATTTCTTGTGCTTAACCAAGGAAAGTATAAGAATTGAGTCTATCCTATCAATATATATGCTTATACCATGTTTTGAAATTACATGTCCAAGAAGCATACCTTCATGAATAGAGAAAACACAAATTTATGGATTCAAATATGCTCTAAATTATCTACACCTTTAAAACATTTATCTAAGGTGAATCATATGCTCATATGCACTAGTAGATAATATTGTTATACCATCTAGATAAACAAGTATCAACTTGTTAAGGAGACCTTGAAATACCATATCCATAGCTTTTTGTAAATTTGATCCAACATTGGATAAACTAAAAGTCATCTTTTTGTATGAAAAAGTCCCCCAATTTGTGGTGAAATCTATTTTGAACTGGTCTTATTCTTTGACCAAAATTTAGTTATATCCACTATAGCCATCCAATAAAGAGAAATTTTTTGAACCTGCAAATAGCTGTAGAATTTGTTCCATTGATGGCAATAGATAGTGGTCTTTAAGAGAGGATTTGTTCAAGTTAAATAAGTTAACACATAGCCTTATTTCACCATTCTTTTTTTTAATGGAACAAGGTTTAATACATATTTTAAGTGCTTAATTGGAAATATTATATTTGACTCAATGAGCTTATATAGCTTAGCTCTCATCAAAAGTTCAAGCTTTGGGTTAATAGGCCTTTGTCTTTGTCTGATTGGCCTAGTCAAATCTCTAACTCAATGGTATGTGTTGACCAAATTTTGGCCCTTTAGGCTAAAATTGGGCACCCCCTTTTGCAAAATTTTTTTGAGTCTATACCTTTGTCTAAGTCCAGTATGTAGGTTTCATTCAGAAGAAGTGTTATTATACAAAGATCGAAGTCTTTTACATAAAAAACCCAAGTGTTTTCCTTTTGAAAGCTTTGTTCTTTAGTCTTTTGGATAAGTCCTTTACAATGAATTTTTTTAGGTTTTTTTTCTAAGATTTTGTTAAATTATTTTAGACTTTTTGTCTGAGGCTTTTTTTCGTAAGTGCATTTCTTTCAAACTTTTCAATTGGTAGAATTATTTCAAGAAAATTATCAAGACAACTTTTTTGAAGGGTATGTTACAACTTTTCCAAAGGAATTTTTCAAGCTAAAGGACACATTTTTTATGAAGGGAACTTTGGCTCGATTCAAAGTTATCGAAGGGTATTTTTTCCTTTTGGAAGGGTCATTTGCAAAAAATATGAAAGGGCCATTCCAGAGTTCTGAAGGTCCACTTCAAAAAAGCTAAAATGCACATTCATTTTTCTGAAGGGACACTTTCAATTCTCTAAAGGACTTTTCAAGCTAAAAAATCACTTCAAATTTCCCAAAGGGTATGTGATAACTCTTCTAAAGGGAATTTCAACTTTCTTGAAGGGTATGTGACAACTCTTTCGAAAGGCATTTCAACTTCTTCAAAGGGACATTTTCAAATTTTTAAGAGATTGTTTCGTGAAAAGGTGGACCATTTCAGAAAATCTAAAGGGTATCTTTTCCTCTCAAAAGATCATTTGAAAAATTCAAAGGACACTTTCAAATCTTTTGAAAGGTCACTTGAAAGAAGCTGAAGGGTATGTTTCCTTTCAAAAAGGGTATATTTCACTTTTTTTAAGGGTCATTTCAAAGAATAAAAAAGGGCCAAATAGAAAGTACGTAGGAATTCTTTCAAAGAAATTGTCCAAAGAATTCTCTTGAAAAACTTGAAAAGGTGCCAAAGTCCATTTTATTTGGACATTTTATCTGCAAAAAAATTTTAAGGCATGAAAGACCAAGAAAAAATCCAGAGGAAAAGAATAAAAGAGACAGAAGACCTAAACAAATTCTTTTAGGAAAGTGTCAAGACAAGAAATCCAAAGAAAATGCCAAAAGGAGTGACAACTCATAAAACATCAATTTTAGACTACAAAAACTAGCCATTGGAGTTTAAAAAAAGGATCAATTGGAACTAGAAGGCAAAGATAAAGATTACAAATGGAAAGATCCTGAGCATCTAGTGCACATCAAGCATAAATAGATAGGTCAATGGTTCAAGTTTTTTCACTGTTACACATCTTGACAAGCCAATAAAGAGTAGCTAGCATCAAAACAAAATTATAGTAGATGGACTCATCTATATAAAAATGTATTTCAAAATATCTTGATTTTGTTGATGTAACTATTGGAAAAGCATCTTACATAATGTAATGTAACTATTTGTTTTCTTAGGGTGACACATGTCCAAGTGAACCTTAAACTCC
The DNA here is from genome assembly GCA_037957365.1 of Torreya grandis. Taxonomy (NCBI): domain Eukaryota; kingdom Viridiplantae; phylum Streptophyta; class Pinopsida; order Cupressales; family Taxaceae; genus Torreya; species Torreya grandis. The sequence continues at coordinate 939,695 of JARHVA010002969.1, read as the reverse complement.
CTTGGCTCAACCTCTCTTTCAAAGGCTATATATATGCATTCTCTTGGCTCATTTTGTAGACTCCAGTGGTTATGGTGAAACTCTAGCTAGATTTGTACTTGCAAAACTCTTGAAGAAATAATACAAGGTTTTGCCAGTCACATGTTGTACTATTATGTATCAGTTTAAATCTTGTTGTTCTTGTTTAGTGAGAGTTTATTTTTCCTAATTTTTTATCCTCGATTACCTATCAAATGTATAGAAAAAGTATTGTTATATGTCCTTTTTATTATTCCTTCTTAATTGTACAAACATTAAAGACGTGGTTTAAGATAATATTCTTTCTTGGAATTGTCTATTACTCTCCTGGATGTCGAGTGACTTCTTGAATCTAACATGTGAAACATTGATGTGACAATGCACAAGGAGTTGTGGTTTTTATGTGAAAGAAGCTTTGTTTGTATTAAAGTAGTGTATAATTAAAAAAATTTGGAGGATGTTATTCATTGGTGCATCACCATTTTTTTTTCTTAGTTATTTTCCTTACCCTCTTCATATACAATTGATAGATTAGAGAGAGTTTTAAAGGTGCATCAAGGGGAGCTAGCCCCTAATATAGAGATTCATCTCAACAAAATTTTCATCCACAATAAGAGAGATGATTCCATTTTTCTATTTGGATGAGGAAAATTGATAATCTCTTCAAGAGTGCAAATCTAAGCATCAATAGTTTTTGTCATGCCTGGTAGGACCTCTAAGTCCTACAAGATTATTCAAGATTGGTTGGTGTTGATATTGGCATTATTAAAGAGAAAGAAATATATACATTTAGTAACTATTGACTCCATTGAGTGATTTAAGTCTTTGGTAGATGATCAGTCTTATTTTCCATGCCAAAGGTGACCACTCAATCTACTATTAAAGGTGTACCCTTTAAGTTTGTGGAACTACCTCCATATTCCACCAAAAGGTTCAGGTTTGTTAATACTCATCCTTATAAAAGAGATTTTTTGTTTAAGCTTCTAAGTTTGTGTAACATTCCATTCCCAATACCCATATTGGTCATTCAAAAATGGATAGAAGACAACCTTTTATGCCTTTCACCAGTACATCTCCCTTGTATCTTGCCCAATATGATCAGATTTTAGGAGTTGCCCTCAAAAGTGTCCCATATTTTAGTGGAGATGGTCCTATTACTACCATTGAGCACATTTAGAATATATAAAACTTTTGTAATATCCATAATATCACCCAATAAATGTTAGCTATTAGGTTTTTGGCCTTGTCCTTGAAAGGAAAAGTCTCACATTGGTATGGGACGTTACCTGTAAATTCTATTTGCTCATGGGATGAATTGGGGGATTTATTGACTAATAGGTTTGGGGAGAAGAGTGATCACCTATCTCTTACTAATAAATTGAAAAAAATCAAGAGGGTAGATCATGAATTCATGTAATATTTTAATACTAGGTTCTAAAAGATATGGGATAGAATCCCAACCCTTGTGAGACCTACACCAAACTATGTATTTTTGTACTACTTGAAAGCATAAAATAGTGACATTGCCATGATGATTCAATCTATGGGTGGAAACAAATTGATTACTACATATGAAATATCCATAAATTTTGAGAATTTTCTTGTCCAAGTGGGAAAGATAGCTCCTAGACCTCTAATGTCACTATTCCCTTATTTGCATTCTCCTAGTCAAAGTGTGTTGCCTACTTTAGCTCCTTTGCCTGGTCAAGAAAAATCTATCATTACCCCTAAAAATGAAATTAATGAATTAAAAATCCTAATTTAAATTGTTACTAATGAAGTGGTTGATCTCAAAAGGAAACAATCCCAAAGCTATAGGCCTTATCAGTCCTACAACTAGTTTGAATAAACAAACATACCTCCTTTTCAAGGCAATGATCAAGGACAAGGCCAAATCACCCATGTCAAGCCTTATAAAAGTTATGATACTAATTCTCCCTCATCCTACAAAGCACTTTTTCCCACTCAAAACAATTTGTTTGAAGAAAAACCCAACTACCCTTCCTTTGAGCAAGGTCAAGAATAGGTTGCTTATGCCAATGAGATGCAAAATCAAGGCATGACTACACAAGGTGATCAAACATCTCAATTTTAAAATTTTGAGATGCCAAAATAATTAAATATGGAGAGGAGATAGGTTCAATCTAATTCCACTCTCATGAATCATTTGGAGGGTGATTTTTTTGACATTAATTACATGGGGAGTATAAGCAATCAGAATGTTAGTGTGGCTGCCAACACTAGCTCAAAGAAAAGGGCCATTGAAGAAGTTTAAAGAACCAATAAAGGACTTTTTTTGACTCATAAATAATATCAAATGTGAGGTGGGCCTAATTAAACTCCTAAACATAAAAAAAAATAGAAGATTCCAAACTTTAGGCCAGTTGCTACAACTCTACCTCCACAAGCTACATCACAAGGTCTAAATGTTTAGAAAGAGAACCCCAAGGTAAATAATCCTTCCATAAATGTTTTAGACCAGATGAAGAATCTTCATATTAACATTTAATTATGGTATTATCTATCATTACCAAGGTAGAAAGATATACTCCAAAAGGAATTGGCTGGATTGGGTAAACAAGTTGGTCTGCTTAGAAGTGACAATGTGGTTTTGGTCAATAGAACTCAATCTATAGATGGTTAGGTGAAGAAAGATGAGAATAATATTAATTTATACCTATGTCTAATTATTTGTGATTTATTGGTTCAAATTTCATCATAGATAGTGGAGCAAACACATCAGTTATGCCCAAATGTATAGCTAATAAACTAGGCTTAAAGTAGGAGCCAATGACTAAGGGAGTCTTACAATTAAATGGATCACTAGCCAAGACTTAGGGGATAGTAAAAAATTTAAATTTGATACTTCATGATTGTCCTACTTTTTTAATTCCCCATGATGTGATAGTAGCATATTTACCTCCCTATTTTTCTCTTTGCTTGTCAAGGGACTTTACATCCAAGATAGGTGGATATTTGGTAGCTAATTGGTCCTACATGGTGTTTAGAACAAAATATGGCACTAAAGTAAAGATTGATTCAGAACCTATCTATAGAGATCACTTGGAACCATACTAAGCTAGGGTAGTAAATGTTAACTATGATATGATTGATGAAGAGGAGTTTCACATTGACCAATCCCCATCATCTTCCCTTGTAGGAGTTTCTGATTTATTCCTAGATGAGTGGGGAGATAACAAATATGAACATGATCCTTAAAAATTTATTGAATAATCTAGTCTTGGTGTCTATTATATGCATGAGAAGGATTATTTCATGCCTAATCTGATGACATCAAGTGAGGATGTGAATGTTTTGTGGCAGCTCTTCTTTGATGGGTCTAGAAGCAAGATTGGGGCATCTGGTGAAGATATGTTGGTTTCACCTTCAAAGAAAAGGTATTTTTTTAATTTCAGATCTTAGTTCTCTTTTAATTATAATGTAGCCAAATATGAATCCCTCATTCATGGCCTAGAGTGGGCAAGGAAAAGAGGTGTCAAAGAATTATAAGTGTTCAGTGATAGTGAACTTATTATCAATCAAGTTAGAGGGAAGAATTTGACCAAGAACTCCTTGCTCAAATCCTATAAGCATAGAGTTTGGGACCTTGTAGAATATTTCATGGCTTTTAAGATTATATATATTCTAAGGGAAGACAATAATCATGCTGATGGGTTGGCATCTATTGGTGCTCAATTTGATGTTCCAAAAGGCATAAAGGAAGATAAAAACTAGCCCCATCTAAAGGTGAATGTGAGACCATACATACCCGATAATGTCACCAATTAGAAGGTCTTTGATAGTGACAATAAAATAACACTTTTTATACAAAAATATGTTGAGTTTTCTTCTAAGAATCAGTCTAATCTGTAACAATAATATGGAGGGCAGATTGTCCAATTGAAGTCCAACAAGCTTCCTAAGGCCTAGTGACTCTTGAAAGCCTATTCAATGAAGATGACTAGCTAAAAAAGGAGAAGGTAAGCATGTCAAAAAATAAAAAGAACTATGAAATGGTATAAATCTTTACAGATAAGCTACTTGCACTTGGGAAGGTATGTACTAGTCAAAAAAACATGATTTCATTGAATTATGAAAGGAGTTTAGTGATATTTTTGCATGAGAGTACAGTAGTTTGAAGGGTTTTGATCCAAGATTAGCTCAAAACACCATAGAGATAGATGAAAATTACAAAATCATCAAGAAAATATAAAGGCCAATCAATCTAAAGATTGAGCCTCTCATGAGGAAAGAACTCACCAAACTAATTAAGTCTAAAATCATCTTTCCCATCAAGCATTCTTCTTGGCTGGCCAACTTAATCCTTATTAGAAACAAGAATGGGAAGATCAAGTTGTGTGTGGACTTTAGGGACTTGAATATATTTTATTTGAGATACCATTATCCCCTCCCTTCCATGGAGCAAATTCTACAAGTGGTGGTAGGTAGTGAGAGGTTTTCCCTCCTAAATGGTTATTTTAGGTACAATGGAATTTTGGTGAAAGAAAGTGACCAATACAAGATGGAATTCACCACCAAATGGGGAACATATGCCTATAAGAATATTCCATTTGTATTTTCAAATTTTGGAGCTAATTTCTAATGTGTAATGGATATGGCTTTCCAAGGACGAATCAATGACATTATATTGGTTTATCTCGATGATGTGATAGTTTTCTCCAAGGATGCAAACAATAATTTGAAGCACCAAAAGTAGATTTTTGAGAGGTGTAGAGAGTTTGGGATCTCTCTAAACCTAAATAAGTGTGTTATTTCTATTCATGAAGGTAAACTCTTAGGCCACATTGTTTCTAAGAAAGGTCTGTCTATTGATCTGAAAAGGGTAAGTGTCATCTTGGCATTGTCTTTACCTAAACATAAGAATGGTATAAAAAAATTATTTGGTAAGATAAATTTCATTAGGAGGTTTATTCCTAATTTTTGTAACATGGTCAAGCCTTTGACATCTATGATAATGAAGGATGAGATATTCACTTGGATAGGAAGGAGAAAAGAAAGTTTTGAAGAGATTAAGCAAGCCATTGCCTAGGCTCCTACTCTTGCAAGTCCTAACTTATCCAAGGACTTAAACCTATATACTTTTGGAAATGAAGAGGCTATGTTTTACATGCTTACTCATGTTAATGATGAAAATTTGGAAAAACCTATTTCCTTTTTTAGTCAAGGTTTGGAAGGCCATTATACAAGATACACATATGTTGAGAAATAAGTGCTTTCAGTCATAAGGAGTTTGAAGAAGTTCAAGCATATGTTGTCTAACAAAAAGATTCACATTTTTTTGCCTCATCCTAGTGTAAAATAATTTATGTTGAGTAGAGATTTGAATGAGAAAAGGATAGGTTGGATCACCAAAGTGATGGAATATGATGTGGAGATCAAAAAAATGATGTTAATGAAAGGAAAAGTACTATGTGAGCATCTTGCTTTAGATTTGAAAGATAAAATGGAGGTTTTTTTGGCACTTCATGATGATCCTATAACAATTTTACCTTTAGCCACAAGGAGTTAGACACAAGACATGATTCATTTTTTTCAAATTGGTGAGTGTCTACAAGGTCTTGATAGAGTTAGAAGAATGTATTTTAGGCTACAATCCATTCCTTATGTACGTGATGATGGAGTGATTTTTAGAAAGGAATTTTTATGTGTTCTTTTAAGGTGCATTGATTTAGATTAGATTGAAAAAGTATTTAATGAGTTCCATGATGGCCCAACTGGTGGCCATTTTGCTCTAAGAACTACAGCTATTAAGGTTATGAGAGTTGGATACTTTTGGCCTAGATTGTTTAAAGACACCCATGCTTGGGTAAGTAAATGCCAAAAGTGTGATATTTTTAATGGAAAACAAAAGCTATCTTCTTTACCTCTTCATCCCATCCAGGTTGAGTAACCCTTTATGCAATGGGGTTTAGATTTCATAGGTCTAATCAATCCTCTTTCTAGTGTTGGTCACAAGTGGGTGTTGATAGCCACTGATTATTTTTACAAGATGGGTGGAAGTTGTATCTCTTAAGGAGGCAAATGAAAAATCAGTCTTGGACTTCTATGAATGTATAGTAACTAGATTTGGAGCTCCTTCAATAATCATTTTAGATAATGTATTAGCCTTCTTAGGAACAAGGACAAGTGAATGGGCTTTGAAGCATGGCATCTATCTTAGCACCTCCTCCAACTACTATCCCCAAATAAATGGACTATCTGAGTCCACAAACAAGAACTTGATCAAGATCATAAAGATGACTATGGAGGAGAATCAAAGGACCTGGCTCACCAAGTTGAAGACATCCCTTTGGGCTGATATGATCACCACAAAGAGAGCAATTGGGAACTCACCATACACACTTGTGTATGGAAGGGAGGTTAGGATTCCTATCTCACTCAAGTTTTTGGCTTTAGACCTCACCCATTAGTTTTAATTGATGGATAATGAGATCATGGGAGTTAGATTATGTGAGTTGATGGAGATTGAAGAGACAAGAGATCAAGCTATGTAGACCATGACAACTCACCAAGAACAAACAAAGAAGTATTTTGACAATAAATCCATGTCAAGACGTTTCAAAGAAGGAGACATTGTCTTGAAATGGGATGAAGATAGGGCCAAGCCTAGAAGACACACAAATTTTGATGCCTTATGGAGTAGCCCATATGTTATTACACAATGTGAACAACATAATGCTTTCTAAATCTTAAGGTTAGATGGAGAGGAGCTACATATCCTAGTTAATGGGATATATCTAAAGCATTGTTACTAAAGTTCTCTTTTCTTTTGTACATAGTTTCTTGTTTTTATTATGTTCCCTAAGTGCTTATGCACATGTGAGAGTTTGTCTTGGTCTTGTTTTGTGTTGTCTTTGCTTGGTCTTGTTGCTTTTGTGTGGTGTGTTTCATTGTGTTTTGTTTTGGTATAATCCTTGTTAGTCATCTTTAAGAATCCATTGACTCCATTGGCCCTGAGTTGGACAAGGCTACTGGTCTAGTCAATATAGTAGGCATACTACCCCTGCAAGTCACCAAGTTTTTGACTAAATTTTGGCCCTTCAGGCCAAAATTGGGCACCCATTTTTGTAAAAAAATGTCTAAGTCTATACCTTTGTCCAAGTCCAGTAATTAGGTTTCATTTAGAAGAAGTGTTCTTATATAAATCCTAAAGAATTTTACACAAAAAACCCAAGTGTTTTCCTTTTGAAAGCTTTGTTCTTTAGTCTTTTGTCTAAGTCCTTTGCAATGAATTCTTTTGGGTTTTTTTTCTAAGCCTTTGTTAAATTATTTTAGACTTTTTTTCTGAGGTTTTTATCCTTAAGTTTATTTCTTTCAGACTTTTCATTTGACAAAATTCTTTTAGGAAAATTGTTAAGACAACTTTTTGGAAGGGTATGTTATAACTTTTTCGAAGGAATTTTTCAAGCTAAAGGACACTTAAATTTTTTCCAAAGGGAAATTTGGCTCGATTCAAAGTTCCTAAGGGTATTTTTTCTTTTCAAAAGGGTCATTTGTAAAAAATCTAAAAGGACCATTCTAGAGTTTCGAAGGTCCACTTCAAAAAAGATGAAGGGCACTTTCATTTTTTCAAACAAACACTTTCAATTCTCTAAAGGACCTTTTCAAGCTAAAAGATCACTTCAAATTTCCTAAAGGGTATGTGACAACTCTTCTGAAGGCATTTCAACTTTCCCGAAGGGTATGTGACAACTCTTCCAACAGGCATTTCAACGTCTCTAAAGGGATGTTTTCAAAAGTTAGAAAGATTGTTTCACAAAAAGGTGGACCATTTTAGAAAATTTGAAGGGTATCTTTTCCTTTTGAAAGATCATTTCAAATAGCTAAAGGACACTTTTAAATCTTCCAAAAGGTCACTTGAAAGAAGCTGAAGGGTATGTTTCCTTTCAAAAAGGGTTTCTTTCAATTTTATGAAGGGTCATTTCAAAGAATTACAAAAGGCCAAACATAAAGTCTGAAGGAATTATTTTGGATAAATTATCTGAAGAATTCTTTTGGAAAACTCGAAAAGGTGCCAAAGTCCATTTCCTTCAGACATTTTGTTCACGGATTTTGTTTAAGGCGTGAAAGACCAAGTGAAAAGTTGAAGTAAAAGAACAAAAGAGACAAAAGGCCAAAAAAAATTATTTTGGAAAAGTGTCGAGATAATTTTTTTGAAGAAATAAAAGTTTTAAAAAATGCCCAAAGGAGTGACGGCCTGCAAAACATCAATTTTAGACTGCAAAAAATAGCCATTAGAGTTTAAAAGAAAGGCTCAATTGGAACCAAGAGGTAAAGATAAAGGTGAAAAATGGCAAGATCTTGAGCATCTAGTGCACAATAATCATAAATAGGTAGGTCAATGGTTCAATTTGTTACATTGTTACATAGATTGATGAGCCAGTAAAGAGCAGCTAGAATCAAAATAGAATTCCAAAAAATGGACTCATCTATAGCAAAATGCAGTTTAGAATATCTTGATTCTATTGATGTAACCATGGGAAAAACATCTTATAAAATGTAATGTAACTATTTCTTTTCTCAGGGTGACATATGTCCAAATGACCCTTGAACTCCCTTGGCTCGACCTCTCTTTCAAAGGCTATATATATGCATTCTCTTGGCTCATTTTACAACCTCCACTGGTTATGGGGAAACTCTAGCTAGATTTATACTTATAGAACTCTTAAAGAAATAATACAAGTTTTTGCCACTCACATGTTTTACTATTTTGTATCAGTTCAAATCATGTTGTTCTTATTTAGTGAGAGTTTATCTTTCCTAACCTGTTATCCTCGATTACCTACCAAATGTATAGAAAGAGTATTATTACAGGGCCTTATTAGTATTTTGTCTTAAGTGTATAAACATTTTAGAAGTGGTTTAAGACAATATTCCTTCTTTTAATTATCTATTACTCTCCTAGATATTAAGTGCCTTCTTGAATCTAACATGTGAAATAATGATGTGACAATGCACATAGTTGTGGGTTTTGTGTGAAAGAAGATTTGTTGGTCTTTAAGTAGTGTATTTTCAATCAAATTGGGAGGACATTATTTATTGGTACATCACCATTTTATTTTCCTAATTATTTTCCTTACCGTTTTCATATACAATTGATAGATTAGAGAGAGTTTTAAAGGTGCATCATGGGGATCTAGCTCCTAATCATAAGATTCATCTCAACAAAATTATCACCCATAACAAGAGAGATGACTCCATTTTTCCACTTGGATGAGGAAAAATGAGCATTTATTCAAGGGTACAAATCTTAGCATCAATAGTATGTTGATCTAGACTTAGATCAAATCCTTTATGGTCACTGTACTACCATGTAAAGATATCTACAAAACTTGAACATAACTCAATAAAAGTTTCTTTCTTTGAACATGTGTAAACTTTACCCATCTTTAAACTCTTACCAGTTGTAATTTCTACATTTTTATAGTGTGCTTCCTTGGTTGATAAAGTAAAGTTTTATTTTTTAAATTCATCATCTCTAATGAATATGTTTTTAAGGGTGACTAACCCTTTAGGCAACTTATTTGTCTTTAATTGCACAATCTGGTCATCATAATGTTACAAATGCTTGTCTTGGTTCCTTGAGGATAATTTAGCTTCCTCTTGTAAGAATCTAACAATTTGACTATCATATTCATATACTTGCCAATTTTCATGATTATCTAGGACAAAAGGTCTCATAATTACCTTGATGTGTGATTGAACTTTTTCATTGTTTATGTCATCTAGGATACTAAATTGTGATCCAATGGCAACTAGCTTATCTGCATGTTTGTTATTATTTCTTGATATGGCATAAATATTGAAAACTTGAAAGTCTCCAAATAGGTCCCATAATTTATGTGTATAGGACCTAAGTAGTGGGTTCTTACATATATTAAGTCCCCTTCTTTGGTGAACTACCAGTTTACTATCTCTAAAAACTTGTAAGGTATTGACCTTCATCTTTCTTGCCCATTGTAAACCATGCACTAGTGTTTCATATTCAGTAACATTATTAGAAAAACCAAACTAAAACTTGAGAGAATATAAATATATTTGATTAGATATATAAATTAACATCATTCCAACCCTAGTGCTATGTTTGGTCTTGGATCCATCAAAATATAGTTGCCATAATCCGTCATTAGGTTGATCATCTTTCATCAATGTTGGAATTGGTGCATAATTTTCATGAAGACAATAGACACCAAATCCTTCTTCAATTAAAATTTAGGGATCATGTCCATGCCAATCAGAGGCCCATTCATCAATGAAAAGATGTAGGACTCCATCTAGAGGTGATTTAGTTTCCACCTCACTATTTTTTGGTACCTTATTTGAGGTAACATAGTTAGTGTTCACCATAATAAGCATATATGGATCTAAATGAAATATTGTAATAGGTTCAGAATGTCTTTTTAACTTAGTACCATACATGGTCCTAAACATTAAATAGGTCCAATTAGTTGACAAATATCCTCTAATATTTGAAGTAAAATTTCTTGACATGCACATGGAAAAATAAGGAGTTAAGTCCACTACAACTACATCTTGCTAAATAATAACATTGGGGAAAACATGTAATGTTAGTTTTATATATTTTATTATGCCTACTATCTTTTTTGGTGACCCATATAGTTTTAATACTCCTTTGGTATTTGGCTCATAGACAAGACCAAGCTTGTCTTCAATTTATTTGGGCATGACAGTGTTGTTAGCCCCACTATCCACCAAAAAATTATGGACTTAGAAGTCACCAAATATCAAAGGGAGATAAAAGGGAGGGGTTTTGTTTTATTTGACATTAGTTTTTATACCTTTTTCATGTTATGTATTTGATGATTAGGGTACTTGATTTACTAGTTTGAATTGGCTAAGATAGCTCCTTATTTCTCAACTAGTTCTTTAGATACCTTAAGATCTGAAAGCTCTTGAATAAGCATGTCATTTTTCCTTGGAATGGTGAGGTAATCCCAAATGCTAATGATAAGATTTGATTTCTTCATTTTATCTATTATGCTAAATGAGGTTCCATTAACCTTTGGCTACAATGTTTGAGCCACTTGTTATTCTCTAGTTAGAGGCATTTGGGGAACCTTCACTATCTTTGCATTTAGAATATTCTATGTTATAAGAACAACAACTTGATCCTTGACACTATTGGAAATAAAATTAGGAACATTAGAAGTATTTATCACATCTTGAGCTTCCTCAACTACTCTTATTTTATCTCTAGTCAGAGCTGCAACGTGAACATTTAAGTTGCTAGTTTTGCCAACTTGGTTGAATGCAATATGATCATCCAATTTCCAATTAACATTGATAGCATCAGGCTACCATAAAATTTGTTGAACTTCTCCTTGGAATTCCATATTCATGTATTGATACTAACCACCTCGAAGAGAGAACTATTATTGTGTCATTTGTGGCATAGTAATATGTTGTGATACCAAGGCTTGATTTTAAGTGTCACTTGGATTGGAAGGCTACCAATCTAAATCTTGCATCAAGTTATTTTGAGGAACAATATATTTTAAACTAGACAATACATTAGGATCAAGGGCTGCATAAGGCTTAGTTTGGGTTATGGATCCTTGATTTTGATAAGGTTACCTATTGTCCTTAAAACCTTGATAAGGGGGTCATTGGTTATTAAAGGACTGATAAGTATTCTAGTTTTATTGTTGAAAAGGTCTACCTTGGTACTATTGTCTCTTGAGTTGAATAATCTCATTTCTAAAATCTTGTAACATGATTTTTAGATCACCAACTCATTAGTTTGATTAGGAAGGACTAAAACTTGAAATTTTAGATATGGAATAGGAACTATAGATGGAACCTAGGGAACTTGAAGAGGAAGAACAAGTTGTAATTCTGGGTATGGGCATTAGAATCCTTGGAGCAAGTTTACAAACTTATATTAAATTATTTTCTACTCTTATTATAATTGCAAAGGCATTTGGCAAGGTATTACCACCCATAGACTATATCATGACACTTATATTATAATTAAGGGCCTTAAGACAGTACATAAATTCATACTTTAGAGATGGTCTAATCAATGCAGGGATCCTAGTCCATGTATTTTGGAATCTAAGGTTGAAATCATACATGAACTCATGTAGGTACCTTTATATGGTAGTTAGGTATTCAACCAAAGATAGATGATTAGACTTGTCTTCAAATTGTCTAACCAAGGCTGCACCTAAATCATCCCAAGTAGTAATGGAGGTCAAAGGGAGATTTCAATACCATTGCAATGCTTTTCACTTAAAGGAAGAAATAAACAATCTGATAGCCACATTATCTTGAGTAACATTATGAATAAAACATAGATTGGCAACATCTTGGATATGCTCAATAGTAGTAGTTTTATCCCATTCTCCTAAGAATAAAGGGATACTTTTTAGGGTAAACACAATAATGGCATCATAGATGTAACCTAGGGAACTTGAAGAGGAGGAATAAGTTGCAATTTTGGATATGGTCATTAGAAACCTTAGAGCAAGCTTACCATCTTGTATTAAATTATGTTTTGCTCTTATTATAATTTCATAGGGCATTTGGCAAGGTATTACCACCCATAGACTATATCATGACACTTATATCAAAATTAAGGGCATTAAAATAGTACAAAAATTCATACTCTAGAGATGGTCTAATCAATGTAGGGATCCTAGTCCATGTATTTTAGAATCTAATGTTAAAATCAGACATAAACTCATGGGGGTACCTTTATATGTTAGTCGGTTGTTCAATCAAAGATATATGATCAAACTTGTCTTCAATTTGCCTAACCAAGGCTGCACCTAAATCATCCCAAGTAGAAATGGAGGTCAAATGGAGATTTCAATACCATTGTAATGATTTTCACTTAAAAGAAGCAACAAACAATTTCATAGCCACATTATCTTGAGTAACATTATGAACAAAACATAGATTGGCAACATCTTGGATATGCTCAATAGTATTAGTTTTATCCCATTATCCTAAGAATAAAGGGATAATTTTTAGGGTAGATACAAGAATGTCATTATAGATGGAACCTAGGGAACTTGAAGAGGGAGAACAAGTTGAAATTCTAGGTATGGGCATTAGAAGCCTTGGAGCAAGTTTACTAGCTTGTATTAAATTATTTTATGCTCTTATTACAATTTCATAGGCATTTGGCAAGGTATTACCACCCATAGACTATATCATGACACTTATATCAAAATTAAAGGCCTTAAGATAGTATAGAAATTCATACTTTGGAGATGGTCTAATCAATGTAGGGATCCTAGTCCATGTATTTTGGAATCTAAGTTTAAATTCAAACATGAACTCATGGGGGTACCTTTATATGGTAGTTAGTTGTTCAACCAAAGATAGATGATCAGACTTATCTTCAAATTGCCTAACCAAGGCTGCACCTAAATAATCCCAAGTAGCAATGGAGGTCAAAGGGAGATTGCAATACCATTTCAATTCTTTTCACTTAAAGAAAGCAACAAACAATCTGATAGCCACATTATCTTGAGTAACATTATGAACAAAACATAGATTGGCAACATCTTGGATATGCTTAATAGTAGTAGTTTTATCCCATTCTCCTAAGAATAAATGGATAATTTTTAGGGTGATACAATAATGTCATAATATTGGGCTAAATTCATGGGACTACCCTTATTAAATGGAGAAAACACTTGATTCCTAATAACCATTTGGGAAAAAGGGATTTGGCTTATGTGGATAATAGATTGGACTAAAATAATAGAATAACCAGGAGATGAAGGTTTATTTTGAGGATAAGGTCTTATACTATTGAATATTGATATTTTATAAGTAAAAAATAATTCAATATGTTCAAAAGGAGTACCTTTACTTGATGATATTATTGTAACCTTCAACATAAAAGCACTGTCTGGAAGATGCTATGAGCTTTACAACTTGAAAGATCTTCAACTTTTGATGATGGTAGATGTCTCCTCCTTTTTCAATTTCTCGTTCTCCATCTTCAAACTTTAGTTATTACAAATAATCTAGGTCCCATTGGGCATGCCAAAATTATTCATGTTCTATAATGCACCATACCTGAGTAGAAGATTGTTCAAGTCTTTTACTCAAATCTAGTCCAACATGGACTAATCCTATGATATGGGTATCCTAATAATGGATCATACTTCAAGATAATTCCAAATTCATTTTGAATCTATCACATAAACTAGACCTAATCTAACATTTACTTGGAAAAGAGATAAAGAGATACAATAATATAAGAAAACATGTCAAATGGGGTTCACACAAGACACACTTATGAGAGACATTCAAGACCAAAGAGATTAATTTAACATGAGTATTTCATAATAAGGCTTGATTCAATTATCAAAATAACATGAGAGGGCACATAACCACTTTCAAGCTAAATAAAAAAATGTAAATTGCACATATAATGACCTATGATAACTATCAAGAACTTCATGAAGGTGAGAAAACTTAGACATAGCCAAGGAACATACATTTACTTAACTAAATTACATGAATTCATATATAACACTTAAATTTAGCTTGTAAAATGGTATAATTTAGTCTTTATTACATTAAAAGGTGTCATAATACAAATTTTGGCATAGCCTAAGTGAGCCAAAGCATAAGAGTCTATTTCTCTAAAAATTGCCATAGATTTCATTTTAAAACTTTTAGAGAGTTATACATGTAGTATTTGGAACATATATAGAAAAAGAAGAGAGAGAAAGGGAAATGTGATGTATTAGCACAAGTTTGAGAATGCTAACTCATGACCTTATCAATGAGGAACAAACTATGTAAAAAAACTAAATGCCCATTAACCTTATCCAACCACAAGTCTCCTTGTTAGAACTCCATGTCATTATCTATTTGATCTACTGATGAGGACCATATCTTGAAATTATGCCAAAAAAATGTGATCTTAAAGATACGTAAGACACTTCTCCATGGTCTGTATTTTCTCTAATATCAAACATAGGTCCGTTACAGGTGAAAACTAATCCAATTATTGGTTTTCACATAGTCACAGTATCCATGGAAACCTGGAAAGTATGACTTTTCTTCATAATCATTGGTTTATCTTCAACCTCTATATTAGGCATAAAAGACATATTTTACCTATATGGAGCTCTGCTAGTAATGTTTGGTCCTTTTGGTTCCACCTAGATCTTGCTTGAGATTTATTCCCTTTGTTTTTTATCTTGTCTAGGTCAAATAATATCCCATTAACTTTCATCAAAAATCCCTAGGCTTAACCTTTGTTTATTGGATATCAATTTCCATGTTGACCCGTCATGCTCTGTTAGATCTTGCTTGTCTGGATGAGCATTGAACATTGATCTTATGCCAGTTGAACGCATTGTTAAAACTTGTCATGTACACATTTTCTTTTGAGATCCCCTCTATATTTTCTTGAATCCCTCTTTTGGGCATGGCCAAACTCTTCCGAGATGGTGCTTGTAACATCTTAAAATGAATAGAAGTCTATATTTTAGATTTCATTATTCTAGTATAGTGTGTACATGTTAGATTTGCATATGTGGTAGAAGTCTCTCCCTTATCAAGTCATGATCTCACCTAGTTACTATTTCATCTTGTTATGTAGGTCATGTTTAGTGTTCTACATCTCTTGATTAGATCCTACATGTGGGTACTGTGACTAGTTAGTGTCTTTCATTAGACCTCTCCATCATTTCCCTTAGCTTTTGATCATTTGGTTAACCTCTTCATGAAACATTGATGTATGACAGATAATTGGGACCGTAGATCTAGTCTTTTACTTGTTTTATTAGTGTTTTAAAGTCAAGTAGAGTGGATCAACCATAATTTAGGTGCATCACCATATTTAGCTTAAATTTCCCTTTCATGTTATCTCTCTCCCACTTTTCCCTGGTCATTAGTAGGTTTAGTAATGGGAACAAGCTAAAATTATGCATCTGAGGAGCTAGCCTCATTAAAAATCCTAGAGGTCTAACCCCTTTATAGGATACTCATATCCTAGGGTTAGTCCCATTTTGATCTATATTTGGAAGTAGGACCTGAACACTTCTTCTTCTAGCTAAGGTGCAATCTATATCCCTAATAGTTATCACTTTTGATTTCTCAAGATGGTTAGAATATGATCAAGTGGAGGTAACATCGATATAAATCCTTTGAATGTCAACCCACCTAGGCTCATAGGTTGAGTATGGGGAAGGGGTATTCAAGGTTGCATCCCTATTTATAACCTAGATGAACTACTTATGAATAATGCTAACAACAATACCAAGGTACCCCTTGCTAAATATGTTAATAGGATTCCAATAGATAAGCATGAGGAAATCCTCAGTGGAATCTTGACATCCCTTAACTCCATTCAAGGAAAGATTGATAATTAGGAATAAATAGTGAACAATCTTGAGGGGGTATCCCAAGAATAATCAAGTGATGCAGTTGATACTTGGTTGGTAAACTTGCAAAAGTAATTCAATTTGCATAATATGCCTTCCAATGTGAAAGCTAGAGTAGCAACCTATCAGCTAGTAGGACCTACAACATTATGGTGGAACCAAATTTGTGCTATTGAAGGGTATCATACTTTAAACCTATCTTGGTCTATTTTTTAGAATTAATTATGTAAGAGGTACCTAAATGCAAATTATAAGGAGCACAGAATCATTGATTTTTAGTTCTTAAAGCAAGAAAACATGTCTATTGTTGAATATGAAAAAATATTTTTGAACTTGTTATGTCATGTGAACTATATTCATGATGGAAAAACTAAGATTAATAAATTCAAGCTTGGGATTAAAGATATTCTTATGCATGATGTTAACATAACAAATCCAAAAACTTTGGCTGCAGCCATAAAATCAGTATATAGGGTTGAGGAGAAAGAAAAATCTCTCCAAAAGGAAAGACAAGAATTCAAGTCTAATATGTAGCAATCTAAAGCCAAGAACCTTTATCTTATAAATAATAAATTCAAAAAATCTGATCCTAACCATAGAATTTTGGGAGGTAACAAGAATTTCAACAAGTTTTCCTATCAAATAAGAATTGCAAGTCCCATGGATCTTCCAAATCTAGTTCTTACAAGAAGGAATAACATCAAAGTAACCCATGTGGACCTATTGTGGGTGATTAAAACTATTCTAATAGCATCTTATATACCAATTGTGTGTTGGTAATGTGGTGATAATAATTATAAAAAGGACTATCTTAAACTAAAATCAAGCCAAATAGTGAACCATAGATTATATGTTGTTGTTGATAATTGTAATGTTGACTTACAGGCCACTCTAATTGAGACCCAAGGTATAATTAATGGTTTTAATTTGACTATATTGATAGATTCTGGTGTAACCAATTTTTTTCTTTCTCCTTTTGCTATTGAACAATGTAATAATAAACTTATCTTGATAAGAGAAGATTGGGAAGTTGAATTTGATTATAGCAAGAAAGTACCTATTCTTGAGTGCTTAAAATAAGTAGAATTGGATCTTGGTGTTTGTAAGACCAGGGTGAATATTTTTATCATGCCTTTAGGGTCTTATGATCCCATTCTTAGAATGGATTAGCTATATAAACATCAATCCACACTTAATTATGTGGTAAAAAGGGTATGAGACACCAATGACTTTGGCCAAGTTGTAGAATTGGAAGGCATGCAAGGGTCTGCAAGATATATAACACATTTTTAGCCTTATAGCTAAAAAGAGATATTAGGAAGGGATAAGAGATATTAGGAAGGGATACAAGATATATGTAGTCTAACTATAAGAAATATCTAAGAAAAAATAACTTGAGCATATAGACTTTCCTATACTAAGGGAGTTTATGGATGTCTTTCCTAAAAATCATCCTAAGTTCCCACCCAAGCAAGAATTTGACTTCTCTATTGATATCATACTTGGATCTACCTTTGCATCTATGAAAACTTACTACATGAATTTGGTTGATTTACAAGAATTAAAGGTTCAACTGTAAGAAATTTTAGACAATAGAAGCATATATCCAAGTGTGTCTCCTTAGGGTGCTTTGGAAGTCTTTATAAAGAAAGATTGTACTCTAAGGCTTTACATTGATTATTGCATGTTGAATAAGGTAACAATAAAAAACCTATATCCTTTACCTAGAATGTATGATTTTTTTGACAAAATGAAGGGTATTTTAGTATTTTATAATATTGACTTGAGGTCTGGTTACCATCAATTGTGCATCAAGGAAGAGGATATTCATAAAACTACCTTTAGAACCTGATATGGACACTATGAGTTTATGGTTCTACCTTTTGGATTAACTAATGCACCTATATCTTTCATGAACCTTATGAAAAATATATTTAGAGATTTATTGGATAAGTTTGTGCTAGTTTTTATTGATGATATTTTTATTTATTCTAAAGATGAGTTTGAACATGGTCAACACCTTATTCTAGTCTTGCAAAGACTAAGATAGTAAAAACTTTATGGAAAATTATCCAAATGTGCATATTATGAATATGAAATTCATTATTTAAGACACATTATTTCTAAGGAAGGTATTTATATTGACCTTAACAAGATCAACTATCCAAGATTGGCCTGCTCCTTCCAATGTGCATGAAGTGTGAAGCTTCATGGGTTTGGCTAGTTATTACTGGCACTTTATTGGAATTTTTTCTAGTGGTCGTATGCCATCACTTCCTTATAGCACAAAGGAAAGAAGTCTATATGGAATCCTCAGTGTGAGAAATATTTTGTTAAGTTAAAAGGGTTGCTTACTACAACTCTTATTTTGATCATGCCATATGCAAATGATAACTTTTATGTTTGGGCTGATGCTTCCAAGGAAGGCTATGGAGATATCTTGACTCAAGATGGAAAGGTTGTGGCTTATGAGTCATGAAAATTGAAATAAAATGAAAATAAATACCCTATGCATGACATGGATCTTACTTCCATTATTCATGCACTTAAGCAATGCAAACATTTCCTATTAGAAAAGCCTTTCCAAGTAAAATCTGGTCATCAAAGTCTTGAGTATTTTTTCTCTCAAGAAGATTTAAATGCACACCAACACAAGTGGCTAAAATATTTGAGAAAATTTGATATGAATATATCATATGTCAAAGTCAAGGAGAACCATGTGGTTGATGTACTCACTAGATGTACATATGTTGTTGCCTTGTTGGTATTATAAGGAAATTTTAGAAGTGCTATTTTGGAATAACAACTTGTTGATTTATTCTACCATGATATAAAAATAGGTTTGGTTGATGAGCCAGTAGCAAATATATTTGTGGATTTTTTTGCTACAACAGATGTCTTGACAAGGCATAAAGGCAAAATTTATGTCCCTAAGATGGGTGAATTAAGGAATTCTATACTTAATGAAGTGTATAAAACACCTTATTTGCTCATCCAAGTGTTATAAAAATTATTCATGAGATAAAAAATCTCTATTTTTGGCCTAGAATAAAGCATGATGTTACTAAATTTGTAAACAAATGCTTAGAATGTCAGTGGGTCAAAGTTGAGCATTGCCATCTAGGAGGGTTGTTGTACCCTCATGATATTCCAAAAGATAAGTGGGTTATAGTCTCACTTGATTTTATTATAGGGATGCCAAATCATGCAACAAGCTTGATAAAATCTTGGTAGTGATTTATAAAACAACTAAAATTGGCCACTTTATTGCTAGAAATTTAATAGATTATGCATTTGTATTTGTAAAACACTCTATGAAGGAAGTAGTATGTCTCCATGGCATACCTAAAGTGATCATATCAGATTGGGACAAATTATTTTCTTCATGGTTTTGGCTTACTTTAATTACAACCTTTGGAATAAAGATGAATTTTAGATCTTCATATCATCTAAAAATGGATGGGTAAATAGAACAACTCAACCAAGTGGTTGAAGATATGTTGTGCATGTATGTAATGGATCAAAAAACAAAATGGGAGGATTATCTTCATCTGGATGAATTTGCATATAATAATTCTTACCATTCAGCTATTAAGATGGATCCATTTGAATCCTTATATGGATGCAATTGCAAAAGACCTATTGGTTGGGACAACTTAGAAAATAAGGTTATTAATGCACTTGAATTACTACTAAAATATGACAAGCAGATGGAAACAATAAGGCATAATTAAAAAATAGCTTCTGACAAGCATAAGAGAAATGCAAATCTTAAGAGAAATCCATGAGAATTCAGTGTGGGGGACAAAGTGTTTTTATGCATTAGATCGAAGAAAAATTCTATTAAGTTTGGCAAGGCTCCCAAGTTAGCACCATATTTTATTGAGCCTTTTGACATAGTGGAAAAGATTAACCCTATTGCTTATCAGATGGTACATTCTCCTTCTCTTTCAAGGATTCATGATGTTTTTCATGTTGCATTATTGAGAAAATATATACCTGACCCATCTCATGTCTTGGATTGGACTCATTTATAGGTTATGAAAGAGGAAAAGATCTAGTTGAAACCAGTGAGAATCTTGGACCATCACAACATTAAACTATAAAATAGGGACATATAATAGGTTTTGGTGTAATGGGGCACCATTAGTGAAAGAAGCACTACTTAGGAAGATGCTCATATTTTTAGACAACATTTTACATGGCTTTTTGATTAATTTTTGGGATGGCTCCCTTCTAAGAGGGGGAGGATGTTATGATCCCATATTTTCATTATATATTTTGCTATCATGACATTAACATTATATTTGTTAGACTAGTTATTATCTATTATTTAATTGGATTATGGTGGTACTTGATGCAATAGTTTTATCTACATACTTATTTCTATGATTCATTATCTTTATATACTCATTTCTATTGATGATGATTTTATAATTTGTATCGATTATCGATTTACAACATAATGCAATTTATTCCATTTTGGTTGTTATATGTTTTGTGTATGAGCTAGGCAAGTGATGGAGGATATATTCCCATAAAAATGAATTCTAAGCACATCAACATGTTTGAAAAGTATACTTATTGTTTGATTGTCCTTTAGACACTTTGATTTGGTTATTATATTTGTCAGCTATGGTCCTTATGTGGTGTTGTTGTTGTACTTTACCATTTTTTTATGAGTCATTATTTATTGTTATGATTCATTATAGTTAATTAAATGTTTTGTTGGCCTCATCCTTTTTCATATGCACAGCTCCTTTATTCCCATAAGTCTTTTAACCTCTATCTTGTTCTCTATTAACCCTATCGACCTATTCAATTTTGTACCTAAACCTAACTAAACTACCTAGACCTAACAACCTCCCCCTTGGAAACCCTTGTCATCCCCATGCTTGTATTAAACCCATTTTGACCTAGCACATATTTCAATAAGGTGGTGGGAATATTATTTTAATGAGTCATATAGTCATGGCTTGATTATGTTTGGTTTAAATTCATGGATGTTATTTTAATATATTATCAACTTAGGTTGATAGCCTAGAGAAAATACATTAGCCTCATTTAATGAGGAAGGTAATTATGGTTTAAATGATAATTAATTGGTTTGTGGTTAATATTTTTTATTATATCTAATCTATTTTTCCATTGGCATAAGAGTGATTATTTATTGAATCTTCCAGACTTACCATTAATAGTGAGGTTGGTAGATATTGCATTAGGATCTAGAAGTGTTTCTCTCTCCTCTCAAAATTGAATATGAATTTATTTGGGGTATGAGGGAATGAATGAAAAGATTGGGAAAGGTGGATGGTAGTTAGAAGTGTTAAGAAGATGGAAAAATTGGAGTGTAAATAGTAAAATGGGTCGTCTAGTTTTAATGGCGAGTGAGGTGGTTTGGAAAACACACAACAACATTGGCAAGTCTTTGAGTTTTTCATCCTTTTCAACTTCTAGAATCCTTTGCATTTTTACAAGTCTTTTGGTTTGTTTTTTTATTACTATGTTTGTATTATGATAAATATTTAGAGCTTGCGTATACAACCATAATTCTTTGGACTTCCAGGTGCATACACAGACCTATTATGACTATATATCGATACACTTATTATGTATAAACTCAAAATAAATGGATATATAGTAGATATATAATGTCAAGTTCAAATATTTTCCTTTATGCAATTATTTTTATTATTTATAAGAATGGGTGGTAGACTATGTTGAAACAGTTGCATGTTGCCTATCTATTTTAAAATATGTTTGTATTTTGTTGTAATGACTAAATGTTATTAAGCTTGGCAAGATTTATGTCTTTAAGAGATAACGAATGTGTGATCATTTTTAATGCCTATGTTTTATTTAAAATGGAGAAATATTATAAATATTAATGAGCTTGGTGTTTTTGGAAACTATGACTGTGTTTATCTAATAGACTATGTTAATGAAAATAACCATGTCTACGATTGCTATGTAATTGTGTTCTTGAGGAAAGACGTGGGTCATGATTATTTTTTGAGTTCATTAGGTGAACCCTTTTTTGTTCCATGTAATTTAAAAAGTTGAACAAGTGCCATATTCTATGTTAGTTTTACATTCTGGTAACTTGTACATTATTCGAGTGGAACTTATGGGTATATTGGACTTCTAGGCATGATTCTTTTTGGGTTCTGATTATATCATTACTTCATTTTGTTATGATGTGTTTATATAAAATTTGCATTGACATATATACATTGGTATCTTGGTCATTATGGTTATTTTTCTATGTTGTATCAACCTATTAAAATATTGAAGTCGTTATATCATTTAAATTGATATTTACCTTTTATAAACCATGATATTGGAATAAGCCATCGTATTTTCATTCGAATGTGTAAGAAAGTCATGACTTTGATTTTATGGGTTCTAGGTTATTTAATTATGAACTATTGTATTTTTGAGGTTTTGATCCTTGTCTCATTTGTATGAGCATAGATATTTTGGAGTCAATGGTGGAATTCTCCTTGTTAAGTGATTGTGTTATGGTTGACTATGTTAGGGTTTTATTTTTAAACTAAGTGTTTAATTTTGTTGAAATATATATATATATATATATATATATATATATATATATGTTGTGTGGTTTATGTAATTGTGTTACTTGTTTATAACTAGGTCATTCATTAGACTTTATGTGTTTCACCATAATCTTCATCTCGACCTTGGTTTTTGGATTGATCATTTTTTTACTTTATTGGGTTTTAATTGCTCGATTATAATTTTTGACTCAGTTTATTGATCATTTTATAATCCAGTCCATGTAGGTTGCACTGGCTGTGTTGAAATGTATGGATTTCACTATGTTGTGTGATGATGTTAGTGAGTCATAATAATAAAATGGTTATATTATTGATACATTGTTTAATACTTTGACTTTTTTGGGTAATTTTTAGATATGTGATATATAGATGCATGATTAATTACTTGATGCTGTGTTGAATTAGTAATTATTAATTAAACTGTAATTTGGTTATGTCAATATTTAAATTAGTTTAGTTTAGGATTAGAGGTGGATTTTCATTCCTGGACTAGACTTAAATATTTACAAGTATATATTATGGGTTTGGATGGTTAATGTCGATTGAGATATTGGACGGGGCTCCAAGTAGGATAAAAATGAAAGATATATAATAGATTAAGATTAAACCATTATATACCATTTGATGATCTAAGTTATCCATCCTTACTCTTAATCTATACTTAGATGGTTTAATTATTCTCGTCTCACCTTAGAATGATTTGATTATGTGGCATGTGTCTTCTTTTTGATATGTCTATTATTTGGCAATCTCTATGCTCAAAATTCATTACCTATTCTTGGTTACTACAACCACCATCATGTTGACGGTTGGGGTGGTAAAGACCACTAATGGAGGGCTCATAGGGCTAGTTGGGTGGGTTTATCCTAATCAGCTGGTTTGTGTTTAACTCCATGCTTCAATGACTTCATAGGGAAGATGGTAACAAATGTATTTATCAATTTGATTAATTATTAGCATGTATAGATGATATAAATTATATTTTTTAATTATGGTAACTATATTGATCTTATTAGATACTAACGGATGTTATGAATACATTATAGAAAAGGAATAATGAAGAGATAAATTAATTGTTAACTGAAGCTGTTACATAGGTACCTTGTATTATTTAATTATTAAAGAAGTCTTTTATTTTTTGTAATTATAAAAAACAAGAATTGATTTAGTAGACCACTATCTTATATATACTAATCCTACATTGATTTAATAATTCTTAAGTTGGATTTATATGTATAATTTAATCAATTCCTATAATGCTTGTTCATTATGATATTAATTCTCATAGATCTAACATTCTAGTATGAGATTGATTTTATCATAGTTTGATTAGTTGAATATTCATTATTAATTATTTATGTCAATCGATATAATTCATGAATATTCACTTGAGATTTACTTAGACTTTTTCACATTTAATTCTATAAATTTAAAAAAAAATAGAAATCAATAATTGTTTTCATTTTTACCACTTATGGAACACACACACAGACACAAACACATATAGATACTTTACATTAGTTGTTTAAATTCATAATGAATAAAGATATAAGTTGCATAGTGACTTACATTAGCTAAATTATTGATTGGATATCCTATTACTCTTGTTCATAAGTACATAGTTGCATTGGGAACACTTAATCCTTTCATCATTGCATAAACCTTATAGCTAGATCATGAGAAACATAAACCAAATGCTCTTACCATGCACTTCAGAGATTTTGGGCTACATTCAAGGTATGTTTTCCATTATCGCTTCTTAAGTTATGTATGTTGAATTATGAGGAATTAATGTTTAATTAATTATTATGAACATCTATGTTGATATAAATGATATAATGACTTTAAAGGCTAAAGGGTGTTATAACCCTACTGGTATCACTAAAAGAATCTTATATTTAATTAGTTTTCTCTTATGAGTTAATGTAAATTTCTACATGAAAGAAAAAAATGCAAGTTTGAATTGATTCTGTTTGATTATTTAAAGTGCTTTTTCAATTTATATAGCATATATCTTGACCGAAATCCATGAGTAACCTAAATGATAACTTAAGAACAATAAATCCATCTTTCTCAGTTAAAACAATTTCTTAACTTAACCATCCTTGAATGGGACTGAAACCCACTAAGGAGAGTGAGGTATTTATCCAGGGTTAAGGACCTATAAATGGTCCTATGAGGAAGTACGAGTGGCACTTATTGTTCTCGAGACTTATTAGTGTATGCATATATTGATATGCCCTAAAATAGATAATCCTTATAAACAATAAGAACCTTACCCGTATCTCCTTTTGTATGTGTTTACCTCTATCAAATTGCCTTAGATCCCCTCCTTTGGTTCCAGTCAAATATGTACATAGTTTATTACATTAGCAAGACTTATTAAAGGGCATAACACATGACCAAATCATAATTTGATATATGATTCTATCTTTTGGGGGGTTGTTTCAAAAATAATAAATCACACCACTCTATTTTGGGTGATGCAAGATCATCCAAACCCTTAGATGCTCTTACATTAGACATTTAAGGTAAATAGTGTTATCACATGATGAAATAGAGGGGATGAGTGATAGAACCACCCTTTCATTCACCTAGCATAATTACCTTAGCATCCCCTTCCAATACACCACATACACCCAAATAATATTAGTTTTTTTATGTTTCCACTTCTAATTTTTACACACTAGCCTCGAAACCATCCTCCTCATCTAATATCTCATCCATATACCAATGGATTCATACATGGGATCCAACCCACCAAAAACCATACTCATAAGGGATCACACCTCCCATCATAAATTAAACTCCTCTACTAAGATTCTATAATATGCATCTCATCTTCTCATGTGATATTGAGCCCACCACTAACCATCCACATCCACCAAAAGCCATCATGGACTTATTAACACATCATCCAAAATCTTATTGGATTTTCCAAAACATCAATAATAACAATAAATTTTAGCGTATCTCTCTTGAATACAAAATCATTCATCTTATCCTCATCCATAGGTGCACTCTCTTGCACAAAAATTTCATCTACATGTGAACCTACTTGAATAAAATTTGCATCCAATTTTTCTTCCACAAAAACATGCAACTCCTCTCTAATGCTAGCATGCTTCACACGCTATTCATACTAACAATTAGATATTAAAATATCTAAATCATCCACTTCTAAAGATGAAATATCCTCATCCATACTCTCATTATGTGCACATCTTTGCATAAAATTATCCTCTACACTATCCACATGTGCACTAGCTTGCACATCCATACTCCCAATGTTTCTTCATAAGAAACACACAAATCTTCTTGGCTACAATCTCATATTTTATGAAAATCTTCATAGATACAAATTTAATCATCTCTGTGTTATCACATGCACATACTTTCACATCATCTTCATCCACAAATTCCTCCAAATAATCTTGTAACTCTATATGGTTTCAACCTTTATCTTCCCAATCATCACACAATGGGTCTCCTTCATCATGTTTAATGCAAATCACTTATACATATTCCTCTTGGATGCCTTATTATTCATCACCTCTATCATCTTTCACAAGTATGTATTCAATAATGGGCTTCTCATGAGCCTCTTCTTCTTCTCTAATTTTAATATCAAATTTATTGTCCTCCATAGCCACCTTCTTCTCCTCTTTCTCATTTCCATTCATGGAATTTTTATTCTTCATATTCTCTTCTCTATTATAAAAATATCCATGGTTATACTTCTAATCCTTATTCCACATGTCTATCTCTCACTTCAATGAGTCCACCTTTTCCTTCAGGGATTCCATCATCTCCCACACCAAATCTGCTGCTTCTTCATGCTCACAATATTCATATCTTTCAATCAACAATTATAGCAACCTATCCCATGTCTTTAGCTTCTTCATCCATTCTTATTTTGGTGGAATCCTTCCACTCTTCTTTGCATTCTCAGGTGAACAAATCTACCCAACATATTGGAAACCATATGTTATCAATTCTTCACCTTCTTCTTTCCCTTCCTTTGTCTCCTCACTTGGAGATCTTTCTAGTACATGGTTACAACTCCACATAACCTATCACTTTCAACCTTCACCCTCATGGTATCTTTAACATATTCTTATTTAAATGAATTTTTTGACTCCATTATAAATTCCATGAGCACACTTGGGCTCTCTTTACCACTTAATGACCATATCTCTTCTTCATATTATGCTACAAAATATGTATCTTATGAATCCTTCATCATCTTCAAATTTTCTTGGAATTTCTTCAACATTATATCCAATTATTCATTTAATGGTACTCCAACATACATCTTTACATTATTCATACCTAAAAAATAAAAATCAACACTCACACAATGCTCTCTAGCATCCTCTCCCAAGGAATTAGAACTTGCTTTGATACCACTTGATGTGGCCTCTAACCATATGAATGAATTCATAAATCCATATAACTCTCGATCACATAAACATCTCACAATTGTCTCATAAACATTCTCATCTTTTCTCATTAATCAACAATAGCACATTACATTCCAAAGGCCATACCAATAATGTATGCCATTACTCAAGCTCTATCAAGTTTATCTCTCTCAATTACAAACTTGGCATACACTAGCTAAGGAGGTTTCCAAAGGAATCCACAAGACTTTCCTTTACAAACTCACCTACCCACGAATGGAAAGGATACAAACATTTATACAAAGTATGAGGAAATAAGGGATATAAAATAATAACTAAGTCCCACATCCCACATGGAGGCGAATCATGATAAAAATGGAGTAAAGATCAAGGAAGTTCTATGTCATGTTATCCATTTGGGTTAATCATTGTTAAAGATAAGCATATTTGAAAATATGCACCACCCTTCACATGTGAAACACTATTGATGAATAGTGAAAGACAAGTCACATGTCCAAAGTAAAAAAGAAGAGCATCTTCTTTACACAAGGTAGGCGACTTCCATATGCATTTATGACCACTCTTTATTTTCCCCACATGTAAATTTGACCCACTCTCATAATGGACATCAACATCAAATTTATCACATGTGAAAGATCCTCCATGGGCCATGCTAATCCACATCACCTTCCTGCATCATTCACCACATTACTATGAATAGTACTAGTGAATAATTATACATGAATAGTGTTTTGATACCACATTAGTCTCCCAAATAGATCCATTTG
Source organism: Torreya grandis (assembly GCA_037957365.1). NCBI lineage: Eukaryota > Viridiplantae > Streptophyta > Pinopsida > Cupressales > Taxaceae > Torreya > Torreya grandis. The sequence continues at coordinate 911,508 of JARHVA010002969.1, read as the reverse complement.
AAACATGAAAAATTCATTTGCATCTAAACCATTTAACCATTTGCATGAAAACATGAAATAGTGTTCTAGGAATATTGGAGTCTTATTCCTAATTTAGTTAAGGGTCTGAAATAGTAAATCAGTAAATAATATTTCAATAATTTAACCACTAATTTATATAATTTATTTATATTTTAAACCTTTATATAAATAACAATAAATATGGAGAAAATAAGACTTATCTTTAAAAAAATTGAAATGGCTATTGCAGGGTTCGATATTGGATGTGCAGGACTAGGATAGTGTCGTAAATCAAGATCTAGCTTTTGTTTTGTGAAAGGATATGATCACTGAAATAGGACACCTTAGAGTTCAATAATATTGTCCTACTCTACCATTTTTTTCTAAACTACTTGTAGAGACTTGATTTTTTTAGGTTTTATTCATTATTCTTGTGTGAGCTTTCCTATAACAATTTGAGTCTTGAATGGTGATAGATCTCCTTATAGAGTTGATTCAATATTAAAACCCTAGACCTTCATTATGCTTGATAAAATTTGAGAAATAAGGGAGATTAGTGTGTGTAATATGAACTAAACGTGTATCTACACCCCTTGTGTGGGCACACTACCTACATACCAATACTTTGAAGAGGGATCAAGCCATATGTAGTTATACCACTTAATGTGATTTGTGAAATAGTGTAATGCAGATACAAAAATGCTAGACTAGGTGTGCTTGAGGTGGCTAGGGATTGGTTTGAAGATTTGGATATGTTTGTAGCTATATTAGATGGTTGTATGGATAAAATAGGAAAATTTACCTCAATAGTTTTACTTGTATTCTTGTTTGCTTTGTAATATTTTCCAACCTCCTCTCTAAATGAAATTTGAATGGAATTTTATAAGGATCTATTAGTCATGGGTTAAATGTATTCACATTAGGCTGACATAATGAAGAATATAAACTAGATGGAAATGGTCATTTGGGCTCAAAATGTGATTGGACAGGAGTACCCAAAATAGGACACCTTAGGGTCTGATGCTATTATCCAAGTCTAACACTCATATCTTACAGGATTGAGACCTAGGGGGATAGAATTAGCCTGGGAGATATAGCCTATCTGAGCTAGAATCAGGTTTTAGAAGTCTACAAAGGACTGGTTATGAGAAAAAAAGGTGCCTATTAGGGTCATGAAAGCATGTAAGAGGGTCTTATGGATAGGGTGTCACAAGCCACACTCAAACTACTAATTTGGACATTTTATATGACTACATCTACCCCCCATTATTATAGTGATGCAACAAAGTAAAATACTAAGATAAAGAAAAAATAAAAAGTGTACCTAATCTTACCTATAAGGATGAATGCCATAAAGTTATGTGATGCTAAGTGTTCATAAAGAGAGCACATTATGAAATGTAAATCTAAAAGAGAAAACAAAGAGTAGATTAGTTCTTACTAGATATGCTATATCTAAAATAAGAATGTATAAAAGCTGGGTAAGAAAGAGAGGAAGATAAAGGAATGAATACACCTTATCAAGTACATAAACCAATACAAAACCTATTATGTTTTTGAGTGATGTTGTATAATGTTGGGTATGTGCTAAACCAAAAGTAATATCATGAAATGGAGCCAAGTGCTCAATTCCTTGATAATGGCTCAAGAATGGAAAGGTAGGCCCTTTGGCTCCATTGTTTCCTACTAAGTGAAGCTATGTAATCCTATGTGTGTTAATCAATGTTTGGAATATGTGTCCAACCCCTTTGAGTAGGTGGCTTAAGAATACAAAGGCTAGCTAGTCATTTAGATCCATCATTGCCCACTAAGTGAAGCTATAAATTGATACTGGTATGAATGTGTGTCATATGATATGGCTCCTAAATCCTATGAATGCTTTTAAATATAACAATGTATCATGGATATTCTAATGTGTACTAAAAATTATGCAATCTTGGCCACTCTGAAAGGAGGAGATTAGGCTTGTATGAAAGCCACTCCAAAAATAGGAACTAGGCTTATGTGGAAGCCACTCAAGAATGTGGAGGTTAGGCCTATATGAAATCCACTCTAAAATGGTATCAACCACCTACATATGGAATAAAGCACACAACTACTGAGAATTCCTAAGTAATGTACTAAACTTAGAAAGAAAAGAAGTCAAATGTGTCGTGCACATTGCCCCCAATCACTAGTGTCTGTAGCATGGATTATGATTTGGAAGTTATATGCTAATTACCCAATATCAAATTGGAGTGAGAGCCACAATTTCATGCATGATGCCCCCTATATCTAAATTCTCTAAGAAAAACTATACTAAAACTACTGAATCTGAACTAATTTGTATATGACAAAACTAAAGTTGAGCTTACCTTTCTACCTATTTTTAGAAAATATAGGGTTTTTGTTGTTTGGATAGAAGCACTAAAAATAGGACACTTTGTTATCCAGTGCTATTTTCTATGTCTAACACTTTTGTCTTTTGCTAAATTTGATCACTATTCCATAATTGTCACTATTTTTCTAGTCTATTCTTCCTAGTTTATGTTTTGGTTGCTATTCTAAGTGTTCTAAAAATTGATTTTTTGACTGGTAGGAGCTTTGATCTCTGTGATAAAAGAACTATTTGTTTGTCTCTATTTTGAGGGTAGGAATGAAGACCATGCAATGAATTCCCTCATAATAAAGAGCCCTACAAGTGTGTTATGCTATGAAATACATGATATAGTGATGATGATAAAAAATATGTTTCAATATATAACATAGTTTGTATTGGAGATTGTTAGATCAAAAAGGGTATGCCTAGGTAGATATAACAATGTAATAACATGTGCAATTTACTAAATTTGGAACTAGAAATGTTAATTGTTAGTTGTTAGTTGTGAAGGAGGGATAAAGCATGGAGAATGATGTCCATCATGGCATATAAGAAATAAAGATAATGCATGATGTGGATCATGGAATTGTAAATAATTGAGAAGCAACAAGCAACAAACACACAAGACAAGAAGCAAGAAACATACAATAGTGGCCAAGGGTCCAAGAAAATAAAGGACATGGGCACATGTCACTCAAACTAGAAAGCATGCATACTAGGCATGTTTAAATGCTACATACACATATAATTGAAACAAGTAAGGTTGTAATGAGGGCCACAAGCACATAGAAGAGTACAAGCAAAGGACATTGGCAAATGTCTTAAGGCACACACAAGAATAAAAACAAAGGACATTGGCAAATATCCTAAGGCATATACAAAAGACACAATAGGAATTGGGAAATGCAATTACATCTAGCTATGAAAATCAAGGAAAGAAAAAATGTAATATGTTATAAATATAATTGCATCTAACTAATCAAAGAAAGAAGTGAAAGTATTTGAAACATGTAGTACATGACTAGGTATGACTAGGTATATGCTAAGAAATACACAAGTGATATATACTAGTGAGTGTTGATAGAGTAATCTATATAAGATAGTAATCAATGTATATCAATATGATAAATAGAGTGTGTGGTGTAGGAATGACATAACCTAGATGGTGTAGTCATATAGAAGATGCCCCTAGTGGGTAGATATATCAATGTATGTCTTGAATGTATAAGTAAGATGCCCCTTCAATAGGTAGAGTGAAGTAATCAAGGATTTGGATGTCACTACACACACTCAAATAAGATCAAGTGAAGCATGGTAATTTATATAAATTGACAAACAATAAAAAAAAAAAAAAAATGTAAGTCTAACATGGTAGTAGAAATGTAAAGCATAGATAATGCATACAATTGAAATGTGTTTTCAAATTTTGAATTATTTGAATGTTTTTATATTTTGAAATGTTATATTATTTTTGGAATTTTGACATACACTATGTAAAATAAATCATAAGGTGACTATGTATAATAAATTGAAAAGAAGCTATGTACAATCAATCATAAGAAGAATATGCACAAGAAATTAAAAAGAAGGCATGTGCAAAAAAGACTGAGAAGAAATGATACTAACCAATGAGTCTCATGAGAGACTCCATATCATGGTTTCTTATATCAAACAAAGGAATCATGCATGATTATGAATCATGAGGAAATGGCTCCAAATATGACTCTAAATATTTGGATTCATTATTGGTATCTTGGAAATCATAATAACCTGTATTGTTCCACTCATCATTACCACCTTGATTTTGAACCAATGGAATGCTAGTGTTGGATTTTGTTGTATCTAGATCCTTTTATTTGATAAATTATGTCTATGAATGATTTGACTTAGGATGTTCAATAAATCCCAAAACTTGGTGACAAACAATATCAATTGTTAGAATATGAGTAGTGATGCCTTGAGCATGCTTGCCTAACCCTTGACCTTGATAATTAAACTATTGTAGATATTTTTGACCAAACCCATAATGATTTTAAAGTTGAGCCTCATTTTGGAGAGGTATATTTTTATCTTTTTCATGATTTACATGTTTTTGTGGTACTATTTGTTGCTCTGATTTTGCTTTTTGATGCTTTTGTTGTTCTGAGTTATGCTCTGGTAACCACTTTTATATTGTTTCTAAATTTGACCCTTTGTGAATGTGTTCCTATGTCACTATGGATTTATTGACTAATTTACCTTGTATAGGTTCCTCATTATCAATTATCTATTTTATATGTTTTTTCAATGCCAAACATGAATCTATGTGATGCTCATCATTCTATGACATGTAAAATAATATCTGGATCTTCTCACTGGATGTAGAGGAGGTAGTTTGATCAACTTAGATTTAATCATTTACCTTAGCACCTCACTTGAACTCCTATTTGATCATTAAATGCTTTTTGAATCACTAATTTTAGAGTTACTTTGTTTTGATTTCTTTTTTTGATATATAACATTGCTTGCAACCGATTGACTAGGTGAAGGTGCATATACATGATTGACACTAGGGTGCCTTTGAGGATTTTACATTATAATCTAATTTAAATTTTGTGATCTTTTCATGTAATAGTTTATTCTGCATTTATAAATATAAAATTAACCTTCTCATACTGGTGATGTGATCTATTAGAGTCTCACAAGTGCAAACCCTAGTTTCTTCTGATTGAACATGTAAGCACATATGTTGAAGAGGGTTTGGATAAGATATAGGCTTAATGTATGCATTAATGACAATATTATAGGCTAACTCACCTTTTGAGGGGTGATAACATGGACCTGGTTAGAGGGAAAGTAGATATCACCCTCTTGGGGGAGAGGAGGAGAAGGAAATTCTTTCCTGTGCATAAGATATGACATTGAGACTTGATAGGTGGTTACTAGATTATGCAATGGATGCTCTATGTATGTAAGTATTTTATTATTAATTGAATTATACATAATAGAGAGATATCATGCTAAAGATTTATATACATCTAGGTAGAAACCATGTATGTGGGATGAAATTCATGTAATTGGAGTTATAAGTTGTATAGCAATATGATTATAAAGACCATTCCACATGAGAGATAGAAAACAAGGGATAAAGAGCAAGGAGATTTGCACTAATGCATAAAAAACTTTAACTTGTAACATAATATTTCTAACATGTTTAGCAAAATAGAGAGAGAGAGAGAGAGAGAGAGAGAGAGAGAGAGAGAGAGAGAGAGAGAGAGAGAGAGAGAGAGAGAGAGAGAGAGAGAGAGAGAGAGAGAGAGAGAGAGAGAGAGAGAAAATATGCAAAAGAAATAATGAAACCTTGTATTAAAGAAAGGTAAACATTGATTTGAAGGAAAAATATCTCAACATGTTTAGTAATACAATTCTTAATATCATCTCATATTATTAAAAGTAAGCGTGAAAGATAAATAATGAATCTTTGTATTAACATATGGTATAATTCATCATTCATGTACATGATAAGACCAAGTATGGACTCCCTATTATTTGCAAAAAATGTTATGAAATGAGTGAGATCCATTTTTGATTTCATGTGAAATCTGATTTAGATGTAAGGTGATACATCAAGCCAACAAAGGGACCTAGTATATGCATCTAAGGTTTGAGAGAAAATGTTTTTCAAAATTATTATGGAAATTTTGACAAATTAAATGTGCAATTCTAATTTAAATATGCAAAAAAAAATAGAAAAATAATGGAAAGAATATCGAGACCTAATATAGGCAACTAGGGTTTGAATGATATTATTTTAAAAATTACTAAGGTAAATTTAAAAATTAAATGTGAATTTATGATTTTAAATATGCAGGCAAAATTAGAAAAATACTAGAAAAATCATCAAGGAATTTTCCCTAGGGTTTCTAGGGGTTTTGGGTGCAAACAAAGTAAGTCAAGTTCACTAAATGATTTAACTTTTTTAGGAATATTAGAATCTTATTCCTAATTTAGTTAAGGGTATGGAATAGTAAATTAGTATATAATATTGCAATAATTTAACCTCTGATTTGTATAATTTATTTGTATTTTAAACCTTTCTATCAATAGCAATAAATATGGAAAAAATAAGACTTAGCTTAAAATGAATTAAAATAGATGTTAGAAGGTCTAATATTGGCTATGTAGGACTGGGATAATGTCACAAATCAGGGTCTAGCTTTCATTTTATGAAAGGATAGGACCACCAAAATAGGAAACCCTAGAGTTTGATGTTGTTGTCTTCTTCTATCGCTATTGTCTAAAATTCTTGCAGAGACATGAGTTTTTTGAGTTTGATTTAGTGTCCCTATGTGAGCTTGCTTGTGAAATTTTGAGTCTTGAATGTTGATGGAGCTCTTTTTAGAGATGATTCAATATTGAAACCCTAGACCTTCATTATGCTTGATAAAACTTGAGAAAGAAAAGGGGGTTAGTGTGTGTAAGATGCATTAAACATGTATCCACACCCCTTATGTGGGTACACTACCTACATACCAATACTTTGAAGAGGGATCAAGCCATATGTAGTTATCCCACATAATGTGCTTTATGTAATAGTGTAATGCAGATGCAAAAATGCTAAATTAGGTTTATTTGAAGTGGCTAAGGATTGGTGTGAAGATTTGTATATGCTTGTAGCTATATTGGATGGCTTTATGTATAGAATAGGTAAATTTACCTTAGTGGTTTTTATTGTATTCTTACTTGCTTTGTAATATTTTCCAACCTCCTCTCTAAATTAACTTTGAATGAAATTTTATAGGGATCTTTTGGTCATGGGTTAAATATATTCATGCTAGGATAACATAATGAAGAATAGGAATCAGATGGAAATAGTCATTTGGGCTCAAAATGTGATTGGATAAGAGCACTAAAAATTGGACACCCTAGGGTCTGATGCTATTGTCCAGGGATGGTGTTCCTATCCTATAGGCTCAAGACCTAGGGGATAGAATTGTCTAAGTTGGAATTGGGTTTTAGAAGTCTACAAATGACCGGTTATGAGAAAAAAGGTGTCTAGAAGGGTCATGAAAGCATGAAAGAGGGTCTTATAGATAGGGTGTCACAAGCCACACTCAAACTACCAATTTGGACATTTTACATGACTACATTTATGTTAGGGGATTTTTATCAAGTTACAAGTTCATAAAATTTATATTCAAAGTAGAAAATATAAATAGCCATTAGCTAATGAAAATTTGCATTCAAAGTACAAAATATATAAGTAGATGTGTTGTCACTTGGACCTCTCATCTAAATATTGTCAACTTTTTTATCATTGTGTTGGTAGATTTCATTTTCAAATTCCTACATCAAAATATATCATCAAGTATACTATATGACAAGTTGAAATTACATTATAAATTTTAAAAAATGAATTATAAGTCAATGTAGTATCACATTGACCTTTTTCTTGGTTCTTTGAAGAATTTGACATGGTACCTATTATTATTATCCATATTATGCATCAAAGTTTTATATTAACAAACATGCCATGGACATGAATAAATCACAACCCAAATTCACATGTAATTAAAGGAAGGAGTGTTATACATCATTTGTGCATGCAATGTAATACCATTAATTTAATATGTATGTTATTTATTATCAAAATATTGAGTGTAAATAGGAAATAAGTAAGAAATATCGAGAGACATAACATAGAAAAAATAAAAAATAAATATTGTGGATGATTATGCTAATGAATGCATACATATATCCATGTCAATCAGAGTTGACTAAGAAAAATCCATATGTATCCATTAAGTATGAAGATATTTTATTTATCCCCCATGGTGATTTCTAAATATTTAAACCTATTTATGTACCCCATTTCAACCCCCACCCTGTCTCCTACTTATCTTATCCCATGATCAAAATGTTTGTATGGATTTTAAACCCATCATGTCCATCTATACATTCTTGGTATGTTTGTTTAGGGACACTTTAAAATCAGTTGCACCTATACAAAACTTCCACCTTTTTCATTTTTATCCATTTTAATGTGGTCATGCATTCCAATTTAATTTATTAATCTATAAATAAATGTACAAGTAGTTTATTTGGTCATCCAACACATATTAAACACATTGATCACATATTGTATGCTTGATGGTATTATATGGATTCACATCCAATAGTTAATTTTACTACAAACCCTCACATTCATAATATTTAGAATACCCTTTCCAAACACGTGTGAAGCATTATATTTCCACACCATCAATACATATAGGTCATAATTTAATTTATCATAATCAAATCCACTATATGAGCATAATATTTATATCATTAAATATTTAAATGTTTGTTTAACCATGAATGAAATCACCTACTCTCATCTTTAACTCAATAGATAAAGGACCAAAGTTTGTGGTGATTTTGTATTCAAGTTTCAAGGGTATAATTTAAATTCAATGATTTAAATATTTAGCATCCCTAAATCACGTACAAGTTTTTCATTAATGTTATCTCATTCACTTATATATACTCCATTAAAATTTAACCATCTTTATAGGAACTCACATAAATTTTAGCAATTTCCACTATCATTAATCTTTGCGGAATATTTTAGCTAAGTTTAAAAAAGAATATTTTAAATTTTAGTTATATCTTTTACATATTTTATTAATACATAAAAATAATGTTTCTTTAATAACATAGAGAAAAAATAATCTATAATATAGAAAGTATCCAAACTATTTAATTATATCCAAATAATTCAAGTAGATACATTAGATAAACTTAAGATATTAGTATAAAAATAGAACCTAACTTCACTTGTAATTAAAGTTATTTTGTGCAAGTCATTGTGCACTCATGTTGTTACTTATGTGAAAACTTATCAGTGCACATAGTTTATTATCAAATGCGAAGTATTGGGAAATTTTTTTGTAGGTATTTATTTATTTTGCATAGAGAATGAATTGAAGTCCCATGAAAGCAAAGTATTAATGTGAAACTTAAACTAGCAAAGCTTTAGGATTTTTTTTTTTTGGAGCATTGGTGCACAATCATATGACAAGGAGGATGTTGCATAACATTCACATAGGTTTCATTCCCACAAAGTTTGCTTGTGAAATTTATGACTTGGCTTATAATTTAATAACTTAACACAACTTGTTCACTACATAATTTTAATATGAAGTCATGTATAAGATGACATATTGTTATGTTGTGTTACACTATGATTTGTAATAGATCATCGAGATTGTAAAACATATTTAATTATTATGGTGCACAATGATGTGTTATAGGAATGATGTGCTATGATTTCTTGTGAATGTATGTGGTATTAAATGCTTAAAGTAATTAATTGGGTCTTATGCCTATATAAACATGCACCTACACTTATCTTGAGTGACATTAAAAGAATCAGAGAGATTGTAGTGAGTTGAGTTTTTTTTAGGAGAGACATATAGCAAAAGTTTTAAAGACTAGGAGTTATGAAGTAGATATCCAAAGATATAATGTGGTAACATGTCTCATTTGAGATTAAATTAAGTTATAGTGTGTAAAATAAATGTTTTAGTTATCAAAATAAAATAAATAATGTGATTGTTGTTGTATTTTTTGCATTATATTTCTACATGTTTAATTTTAAAGGTTTTATGGTCTAAGGCAACTCTTTATTAATACCCATGATCATGATTATATCATCTAATATAATATAAAAGTTTACTAATTTTGGGTGAGTGTATGCATAGATTATATTTTTTACATTTATGAGTGTGGAAAGAAAATAGAGAAGGCATCTTCCAACATAGTGTGTTAGGTAGAAGGTGTAGTGATTGTTATTTGATTCTAAAGAAATTAAACATAAAATATGTTTCATTGTAAGAGTACATAGAGTGAAAAAAATAAAAAATTTGGATGAATTGATGAGAAATATGTGAGCATGTTTAAGGTTTATGGATATCATAAGATGTTGGGGTGTTATGGTGTATAATGAAAGAGAAAACAAAATAACATAATTATCGCCTAAGAACCAAACAAAAAAGAGGAGGTCGATGGACCTAAAGATATATTATTGCATGTAGTTGTGAGAATGAGTAGTGAACCTTGCATTCCTAGCTACTTTCACATAATTTTTTCAATTTGTGTAGTCGATAATATGAAGGGTATAATATCTTGATCAAAAGGAAACTTGTGAACCTTTGCATAAGTTCATTTGAGAGGTTTTGTGAAAAAATGTATTTAGGATAAGTTTTCATAGAGCACACATATGGGATATTATTGCACATTTAGGCAATTTATGATCTGTTACAATTATATAGGGTCAAGTATTTTTACATCACTTGTGCTATGTGCAAGCCTTATGAATGGATCTAGTTATTGGTAAAAGTCATTGCAATTTTCCACCTATTTCATATTTAATGTCTAAAATCATGTAAGGTTGTTGAAATTTCATTTAATATGATAATGTGATGCATTATCAATGTGTTGTTTTATAGGACATAAAAAATATGTATGCATTTAATGATTTGGTGTGTTGTTGAATAATTAACATATGTAGGGTATTATGTGGCTATATAAAATACCCATAAATAATGTGATCAGTTCAGAAAACATGTGGGGTGAAAGTATAAAGTGTATATATTAGTGATAATAGTTACCAGAGATCCCTATAAAGATTTAGGGAAGGCATGAAACATTTAATCAACTCCATTTGAGGACTTGGGGTAACACTTCCATGTGTTTTTTAGCTTGAGATTTTTGTGTGTGTGTATTCTAAACTAGATTTAGCTAACTGTGTATGTTTTCCTGTTGTGATTAATATTTTTTTCTTATTATTGTTATAATATTATGTTAATTTTTTTTTGTTGAATAGTCTAAGGCATCTCCTCTTTGATACCCCTAATCATGATTTCATGAAGATAATTCAATAATAAAAAAATCATAAGGCCATTGTTTGTTATTTATACTAATATTGTAAGTGAGGTTGTTGTATCTAATTTAATTATTTATAAATCATAGAATATCCTTGAAACTTTCTATGCTATTTTTTATTATTTATCAAGGTGATAGAAAAAATATTATTTATATATATTCATAAAAGAGCTAAAAGATATCTGTTAATTTTTTTTATTTGATGATGAAATAAGATTTAGTTTTGTATTAAATTAGGAGATTCCATGAATATTAAGGATATTATAATGGAAAAAAATTCTATGATTTGTGTGAGTTCCTTTAAAGATGGTTTATTTTTAATGAATATAGTCATAGAAGTAAACAATAAAATATTCACTTCTATATTTATCTCCATTAAAATGAACTGTCTTTATAGGAAATCTCATAAAAACTAGTAGTATTTAGAGAAATTACAATTCCATGAATCTTCCATGGAACATTTTATGTAAATGCACAACTAAATCTTATTTCATGGACTAGTAAGAAAATTAATATCATAAATCATAGTAATATCTTTTAGATATTTTATTAATACATAAAAATAATGTTTCCTCTAGCACCTCAAGAAATAAGATAATATCACATAGAAAATATACAAAATATTATATTATATCAAAATAATTCAAGTAGATACATCAAATCCACTTATGATATTAGTAGAAAAGCAGAACCCAAATTTAATTGTAATTAAATCTATTTTGAGCAAACCCTTATATATTCATGTTATAACTTATGTGTAACCTAATTGGATCACATAGCTTAAGATCACATGAGAATATTGGGCAAGTTTGTTTAAAGTTATTTGTTTATTATATGTAGAGAATGTAATTGAAGTCTCATGACAATAGAGTATTAATATGGGACATGAATTGATGAAGCTTACAATATCTTATTTTGTAGCATTAGTGTAAAACTATATGATAAGGAGGATGTCATGAAACATTTGCATAGGTTTCATTCCCACATCATTTATCTGTAAATTATTATGCCTTGAATTATGATTTATGAACTTCATGCAACTAGGTCACTGTGCTATTTTATTACAAGCTCATGTCTAGGATGATCATGTTTTGGTGTGTTATGCTATGATTTTTGAATTATAATTGAGTATGTAAAGCATATTTAATGATTGTGGTGTATAATGATGTGTTCTGGGCATGATGTGTTATGAGTTATTGGTAATCTATGTTGTATTAAATTCTTTATGTAAATAAGTGGGTTGTGTTCCTATTTAAACATGCCCATACACTAGTGTTGAGGGAAATAAAATAATTAGAGAGCTTGTAGCTAGTTGAGTGTTTTATAGGATAGACATATATATAAATTCTAAAATATCATGAGTTAGAAAGTACAAATCCAAATATATGGTTTGGTAACATGTCTCATTTGATATTTCATTATTTTCTAGTGTGTGAAAGTAGTGTTTCACTTATCAAAATCAAATAAATAATGTGATGAGTATTTCATTTTTTTTCATAATATTTCTTAGTGTTTAATTCTGAAGGTGGGATAGTCTAAAGCTTTTTTTTATTGAGACCCCTAACCATGACTACATCATCTAGTATTAGATAAAAGATTATTCATTTCTAGTGAGTTCATATAGAGATTTTATTTCTTACATTTGTGAGTCTAGGAAGAAAATAGAGAAGATAAATCAAATGAAGTGTGTTGGGTAGAAGGTGTAGTGATTATTATTTATTTCCAAGAAAATTTCACACAAAATATGTTTCATTTCATGTTTTCCTAGAGTGCATAAAGTGCCAATACTCACAAACTTAGATGAATTAGTGCGAAATACAAAATTTTGTTTAAATTTTATGGATATCAAGGATGTATGGGTGTTGTAGTGGATGATGAAAGAGACAAATAAACATCAGAATAAGTGTCTAAGAAATAGACAATAAAAGAGGAGGTTGATGGACCTGAAGATGGATTATTTCATGTAGTTTTGAAAAAGATTAATAAGCTAGGAATTCCTATTTACTTTCATGTATTTTTTTATTTATGTAGTCAGGAATATGAAGAGATAAATAACTTAAGCATTAGGAAACTTGTGAACCTTTGCATAAGCTCATTTGAGAATCTTTGTGCAACAATGTATTTAGGATAATTTTACATAAATATTTCACATGTGATCTTATTGCACATTTAAGATATCTATGATATATTACAAATATATAGGGGCATGTATTTTTTCATCACTTATGTTTTGTGTAGGCCTTGGTAATGGAATCTAGCTGTTGGAAAAGGTTATTGTATTTTTTCAACTATTTCATGTTTAATTTTTTAAATCATAGAAGGTTGTTGGAATTTTTTTTAATATGATAATGTGATGCATTATTGACATGTTGTTTTATAGTAAATTATAAAAATGTTTGAATTCAATAATTTGTTGTGTTGTTGAGTAATTAAAATATGTATGGGATTCATGGCTATATAAAATATTCATACATTAGGGCAAGGGGGTTCATAAAACTCATGGGGTGAAAGTATAAAGTGTAGATATTAGAGAGAATGGTTACTAGAGATCCTTAAAAATATTTTGGGAAGAGATGATTAATCCCCTTTATTCTAGGACTTGGGGTAACGCTACCATGTTTTATAATGTGCAGGTTGTGTGTGTTTATGTGTGTGCATTCTATCAGCTAGATTTGATCATGTGTGAATGTTTTCCTCTTGTGATTCATATTTTTTCTTGTTTTTTGTTATTATATTGTGTTAATTGGTTTTTTTTACATATTATAAGGCATCTCTTTTTTGAGACCCTTAATCATGATTTCATTAAGATAATTCAATACTAAACAAATTGTAGGGCCATTTTATATTGTCTACACTAATATAGTAAGTGAGGTTGATGTATCTACTTTAATTATCTATAAATCATAGAATATCCTTGAAGCTTTCTATGTGATATTTTATTATTTATTGAGGTTATATAACAAACATTATTTATGTATATTTATAAAAGAGATAAAAGATCTCCTTCTCATTTATATTTTATTGTTTGTATGAGATGATGAAATAATATTTAGTTTTGCATACAGTTAGGAGATTTCACGTACATTAATGACATTACAATGGCAAATAAAACTTTTATAATTTGTGTGAGTTCCTTTAAAATTAGTTCATTCTTTATATATATATATATATATATATATATATATATATATATATATATATATAAGTGAACCACAAAATATTTATGATAATCATGTATGTATTCGATGGATGCAAAATCTCATATTTAGTAAATTTCAATATTATCATTAAATCTTTCATAAAAAATCATCAAAAAACATTATCCTTTATCTATTACGTCAAATATGAGCATATGTGATTCCATTAATGGTTTAAAAATCATTTAAACACTAAATGCATCTACTTAACTATCGGTTGTGGATTCATATCAACATAGATTTAATTAAAAGTGAAGTTGGGCTTTGGTTTTTTACTAATATCTTAACTAGAACTAATCTATCTACTTGAATTGTTTGGATATCATATGATATTTTGAATACTTTCTAAATGATATTTTCTTATTTCTCAAGATGCGAGAGGAAACATTATTTCTATGTATTAATAAAAGAGGTAAAATATATCACTATGATTTAGAATATTAATATTTTTATAAGTCCATGAAATAATATTTATTTGTGTATTTAATTAAAATATTAAAGACATTGGAATGATAGTAAAAAATACTAAAATTGGTGCGAGTTCCTATAAATATGGTTCAATTTTAATGGATATAGATATAGAAGTGAATGAAAAATATTTATGACAAACATATGCATTATCCATGGATACAAAAGCTTAAAATTAGTAAATTTCAATTGTACCCTTAAACATTGAATATAAAATCATCACAAACTTTTATGTTTTAACTACTAATTCAAATATTAGAGTACATGATTCCTTTCATGGTTAAAAAAACATTTAAAAGTTCAATGATATTAATATTATACTCATATAGTACACTACATATTTTTTGATAAGTTCTTAATTCACAAGTCAAATCACAAAACTTCACATACAAATTTGATGCAAATGAATCATGTGCACATGTTACACAAGATCCTAATTTTTAATGGTTGTCCACCAATTATTTAGAAAAATATATAAAAATATTAAGATACACATTATTAATTTGGTTTCCTAGTGTATACAAGGGAAAGTGAAATTGATCTAAAAATTAATCCTAGCTTAGAGAAGATAAATCACACTATCCCTTCCATTTATTAGTACATTTAGACAATCAAGGTCATGACAAAGATGGATATACTAGACCTAATAAAGAGGTATTTTACCATAACAATATAACTAGAGAGGGTTATAAACCCTCTAGTAAATCAACATCATGCAATGACCCTAGCTAGGTCCTATGTTTTATTTATTCCCAGAGTCAATGATAAATTAAAGTAAAATCTAACGTAGTTCTCACCAAAATCATGTGGCACAAAATGGGGGTAATAAACATGAAATTAAACATGTATATAATATCTATAATCAATTCAATGTATTGGAAATATTAATGCATGAAAATAGAAACATATAAGCTAACAAATGCAAATCTATCTACTTTAACAAGGAGGAGAAAGAGTTAAGAATACTTACCTTTGATGATGAACCTGTCAAGCCTCAATCTCTCCTTTGACCAATGATTCAAAATAAGTTGTTGTGGTTTGTAAGGATAAAAAATATAGGTCATCTCAAGGAGACATGACTTCTCCTATGAATCCTAAAAACTTCTCCATAAGACAAGATTCATATTTCTAAGTGTATTATTTAAACCCTAAGTAATGCTCCTCAAGTAGAATGGTGGATAAGCATATGCATAATATATGATGTTAGTATTCTATATCTCTCTAATAAATGGCCTAAATGATATGTATATATATTTGTACCTAAACCTAAACCCTTCCAAAATTTTATCTAACATAGTCAACCTAGTCAATCTTGTTAGAAAGAAAAGTAGTTTGGTCCATATTAAGTTGGCCTAGGCTGACTTAGTATTGTAACATGATCAACTCTCAAAATAGATTTGACCTAGGATGACTTAGTATTATTAAGTGCTCAACTCTCAAAATATATTTGGCTCAATCAACTATGTTTGTGGATGGTAAAAGAAACTTTTGGCTTAGGCAAGGGATAAAACCATGTAGTATAAATATAAAATAAACATTAAAGTATAAGTTGACATTTAGACATGGACATATAGTTTATTATAATTTAAGTTATATTTTATATTTATAATTTCAATAATTTTAAGAGTGGTTCAGACCTCTAGGAGATATAATGCAAATTAGAGATTTTGTAGGGTCCTATTAAATTTTAGACTTAACCATATTTTAGAGTTTTAGGATTTTAGACTTAACCATATTTTATGATTATATGATTTTAGGGAGGTATCATATAAGGTAAAAGGATAGACACTCTAAATAAGTTGGACTAATGTTATGAATTATACAAATCCACAAAAATGTTTTTAAATTTTAATGTTCTACGGACCCCTTTCATGTTACACCCTTTATGTCATGCACTCAGAGATATTAGAACTCAATAGGTTTTTTTAAGAGAAAAAGTGTTAGTAAATGATGTAAAATGAATGTATAACACACTAATTCATGTTGGGAAGTATGTAAAACATAAATGGCAAATGAAATATCAATGAAAGAAAACTCTAACAAAGACATGTAAGCAAGTGAAAATTAACCCCATGTAAGATAAGCATGTCAAATCAAACATAAATAAATACATGTGTGTTAAATTTCCTATGTAAGATATGTGAAGTTAAAAAAATCAAACAAGAAAATGATGGATACATGAAAATCAAAATCTCTAAAAGATGAGAAATTAAACTTAGTATTTGTTCTAAGATGAAATATAAGAAAACACAACAACCTAATGACATGAATATTATGATAATGAGATGGTATGGTAAGAAAATGATGTAAGGGTTTTTGTGAGAATAAAATGTTCCTATTAAAGGTATTAAAATTTAACTCACAAACTATAAACCAAGAGGCATATTAAGGAAAATAGGATCAAGGATGTGATAAGCTAAAATCAATATCCAACAAGGGAAATATAAGGAAAATATGATGTCTATAAGGAATGTGAGATGCCACATTGGTGATGTGAGCATCATTAGAAATAATTATACACACTAGACAAGTGAAAAAGGATAATAAATATTAATAACAAGGACTTAGGACACTCTGACTAATGAATAAAAAGCTTTGGCTAACAACTATAGTACATATATCAACCCATGAAGGCTATATGTATTAAAATTAAAATGGACCTACCTTCCCACAACATGTTATCTATTCTTAAGGAGACATTATATATCCTTTGGTTTATTGTAAATATTGGGTACTTATGTGAGAAATTAGGTGTCACTAGAAGTATATGATATAATGATACTTCCTACCCCAGTTTACTAGCCTACTATAGCCCAATGGACCTTGGCTCTATCATGAGGCCAACTATGAAGTTTGATCTTCTTCCAAGATAGGAAATGTGCCAAATATAGATAATTCATTTTGGTGTGATCTAACATTTAATATTATTTTTACCTTTTAATCATTGACTTTTGTTTATTTTATGATTCTTCATCCATATGAATTCAGATAACCAATTATGAGTGAAATAGGTGACAAACATAAGATATATTACACTTGGTCACTATATAAAATGACCTAAAAATCATGGTGTCTAAAGACTACTAGAATTTCCCACAAGTAAGTGTGTAATCTCAAAATTTACCTATGTGTGCCTCAAATGAAAGAAATTAAGGGAATGATGGGGATCATGTGAGATCCATCCATGTAATAAGTGATATAATTATGAATATGCTCATATAAGATCACAAAGAGGTAAAATAGTACTATTAAATGGATGGGTCACTGATATTATAGTTAGGTCGCTAGAGAAGGCATAATAAAATACACCAGATCTAGTATAAGAACTAATGAAAGTAGTAGTCATCCTAAAAGAGGGGGAAGTTAAATAAGGGTAAAATAATCATAAATTTACTAAGGCAAAAAATGACATAAAAATATAATAAATGATGATAATGAAAGAGATATCTAAGAACTAAAATGGAGACAAAAGGCCAAATGTAATTTTTAATAAAACCAAATAACCAAAGGAAACAATTATCTGACTAAAATGTATTTGTGAGGAAGACCTAGTCCTATCCAAGGTTTTAAAATGCAAATCACAAACTATAAATTGAAATAAAACCAAATAACTGAAAGGAAACAATAGTGTAATTAAAATTAAACAAAATTAAAATAAATGTAAAAAATAAAGAAACAATGAGACAAACGTAACAAGTAAAATCTATGCTAATGTCTATATCAAAGAAGATCATGTTAAATACAAGATCATGTGTCTCAAAATGTTTATGGAAGTTTAATTTATTTGTAATTATTCAATGTATAATAAGAGTGGGCATAATAAGATTCCCCAATGGGTAATTAGATGTAGGATTGGCATTACAAGATGCCCCAACTTTTGAAGTGATATGTGGTGGGCATCACAATATGTCCTAACATGTGATATGGAGTGAGGTGAAATTAAACCTTTATAATGATTTACATTGGGTTGGTAGGTGAGTTTAGATATAGTTAAATTATTGGTTTTTTATATTTTAAGGGTGGTGAAATTGAAATAAGATTTTTAGGATATGTATGAAGATGTCTATAAGGTAAAGGAGGACAATGTATGATGTACTTTGGAGTAGGAATTTGAATGAGGTGCTACTTTGGTTTATATGACCTAAGAGGTTGAGGTTGGATTAATTTAACCACCCATTTTAAGTTGTTCATATTATCTATCCTTTATTTATTGGTGTAGGAATAAGGATAAATTGTGGTTTGGATGACATTAGTAGATGAGGTGAAGGTATGGGATAATTGTTGTTGATCATTAGGTAGGTGTTGTATATGAGATTATTTATATTAGGTTTTTTATGCTTGAACATAGTCATGAAAATGTTTTTTTACTAGAGTATCAAGCTTGAAATGTGGATCAAGCAAGGAAGCAAGAATAAATCGGTGAAGATAATAATAAGAATCAAGGGAAAGACTTATCATAGGATGGTACCAATAGAACTCATCAGGATTTTACCATTTTTGAGGAGGTTTGGAAGGATCAAATCTCATGGGATTAGAGGGTGAAACTATATTCGTAAGTGCTTCTAGACTTAATAGAGGGTGGGTGGAATTAAAATTCATCCAATTAGATGCTCCCTTTTGAGTTTGGGAAGGATTATAATAATTAATGTTATGAGAAAATGTTTGGAAAGGTTCCTTAGTAGTTTTTTGAGGTGATTAAAATTGATTCATAATAAAGTATTGCCTTTTTTCTTGGTCTAAGACTTATTCTAAAGGTTTAGGAGAAAAGATCTGAACTTTATATTGAATAGGAGTTTTAAGAGTGGTAAAAAATAAATTTAAAAGAGTATCATCATTAATGTTATGGTCCATTTTGTGATCTAGACTCCCATAATTTAATGAAAGTGTGATTAGATTCACTAAAAAGTTAATTAGAATTAATGAAATGGCTAAAGTGATTTTTAAGAAGGTCATCATGTTGAAATTCCTTTATTAAAGCATTGACTAAATCCTCTAGTTGTGAGATGGAATATCTATAAAGTTGGTTGTGTTATTTAAGTGCATCACTAAAAAAGGTTTTGGATATGATATTGGTGGTAGCAAAGGTGTTATTTTGGAACCATTACTTATAGAGATTACTAAATTTTTTAATAAAGGTAGTGAGGTCTTTCATTTCATCATATGTAATAGTTGGAGAAATTTTTCCAATGTCTATGGATGCAATGAATGGAGATAAAGGTTCATTTTTAAGACTTTGAAGAATTTTGTTATTAATTATTGGTTGAGGGATGATATTACCATTGGCATCTCTAACAAGGGGAGGGGAAAAGTTTTGATTTGGTTGATTCATGATGACTCGAAGTGGTTGACTAGCCATTTGCAACATTTGAGATTGTATTTGCATCATTTTGGAATGGTTATTTATTTTCATAACATTCATTTGTTGAATTATTTGAGAAAAAATTGAGTTGTATCAATGGGAGGAGTAGGATTGATAGTGGTAGGAGGTGGGATGTTAATTTTAGTAGAAGGAGCATTCCCTATATTGATAGTAGGGGATTGGATTGTTGTATGGAGGATTACTAACCTTAGTAATAGGAGGAGTATTAGTATGAATGACCCTAAATGTATTACATTATGTATGAATTGGTTTTATATTAGGAATACATGATGGAAGAAATTGAATAGTTTCACTTTAAGTAATAAAATAAGTGATATTCTAATCTAAATCCTTAATTATGTAGTGTTCTTGACTAAGTAGAGGCTAAAAAAATGACATCATTATAAAATAAGACTAGATAGATAAAAATAATAATAAAATTTTAAGTAACTAGGTTGAACATATGGACTTAGTTCTATTGGAAAGCCAAGTAGAACAACTTGTAAGAGTTTGAGTTAAACCAGTCAACTATGTTCTAAGGGAAGGTAGCCTGTGAAATATTGATTTGAATAGGTCAACTATATTCTAATAACAAGAGTATTTTTTAAATGTGAAAAATTATATATAACTAAGAAAATTAAATTAAGCACACAAACAACTAGATCAATGTTTTTGATCTAATTATAACACACAACACAAACCTTATACCAATGTTGGCTAGTACATGTTTTGTAATATAAAATACAATTTTGTAAGAGAAAGTAGAAAAATTGGAATGTAAATGATACTTTAATAAGTGAACATTCCTAGTATGTTATTATATTATAAAATTTATAAATAAATGTGGTGGGGAGTTAGTTATAATAAGGAACTAGAAAAACAATCTAATGATAGTTTTAGATAATTGAGGTTGAAAGGGATTTGTATTAGTGATGGAAATAGATTGGCACTGAGGCCTACCCCCTCACTTCATAATCTTATAGTGATAAGGGTGTCTAGTGATTTGATAATTTATACCATTAACCACTTATTTATACTTAGCTAGAAACCAAGTCAGTTTCCCCCTTGGTGATGAAATCTAAGTAGGTAGACCTTGGGAAGAAATTATTTAATGATTTTTTATGTTAAGTGATTTGGAAGTGTGTGAAAAATAAAAATAGTGTGACTAAATTGGTAAATTAATAACCGTATATTTATTATATGTTTTTACTCTAAGAAATCAAGCAACAAAAATGAAAAGTGAATTAATTACTAGAAAGATAAGTTAATTACTTTGTTTATGAAGAGTATAGAGTCCATTCAGGTGACACTGTATGCAAACACAACAAAAAAAATCTAATAGGGTTGATTTTGTCTATTGAATTAAGATCTATAATAACATAATTGAATAAGTTAAATAATTCTTATATATAGGAAAATGAGCTAAAAAATTGTGTCAACCTAGTCAACCTAGTTCATTGTAAGGTTACAATTTTATAGATTACAATTATAAAAAAACTATAAATGAAGAACATAAATGATTAATAAGGTAATAATGAACCTAATAATTTTTCAATATGCTAAATTTGTTATTTTTATGATGGAAATATGCTAACAAATTTGGTTGTGTCGACTGTGTTTGAAAACCTATTAACAGAGTTGGTTGTGTGAACTATGTTTGAAAACCTACTAACATATTTAGTTGTGATTATTGTGTTTTTAAAACCTAATAATAGAGTCCACTATGTTAACTATGTTTATAAAACCTACTAAAAGACTTGGTTGTGTTGACTATATTTATAAACCTATAATAGGGAATAAAACTAAGTTGATTGAACTAATCTAATTACTTGTATTTGAAGAAGTCATGTACAAAACCAAAATGATTCAATTTGATTGACTGTGTGTTAAAACCTATGCAAACAATTTTACAATTAATAAATATATTTTATCTAGTGATGTAAAAAAATGAAATAAATAATAAATTAAATCATAAAATAAAACCTATAAGGGTTAGTTCACATCAGGTTTATAAGAATATATACAAGGTAAAGTGAAGCTAATCTAAAAATCAATCCTAGCTTGAAAAAGATAAATCACACTATCCCTTCCACTTGTTGGTATATTTATAAAATTGGGGTCATGAACAATATGGATTTTTTAGACCTAAATAAATGGTCCCTTACCATATAAATATCACTAGAGATGGTTCCAAAGCCTCTAGTCAAGAAACACCATGCGGTAACCCTAACTAGGTCCTATGTTTTATTTATTCACAAAGTAAAGGACAATGTAAATTAAAATTTACCTAGTTCTCATAAAATCATGTGGCAAAAAATAGGGGTAATAAACATGAAATCAAACATGCATAGAGAATATCTACTCAATTCAATTTAGAAAAAATCCCAATGCATGGAGAGAGAAGCATATAAGCCAACAAATGCAAATCTATCTACTTTAACAAGGAGGAGAAAGATTTAAGATTATTTACCTTTGAATATGAACCCATAGAGCCTCAATATCTCCCTTGGAAAAGGTTATTTTTAAGAGTTTATTGTGGTTTATAAGGATAAAAAATATAGGTAAGTTATAGGCTACACAAATTCACTTATGCATCCAAAATACTTCTCCATAAGACAAGATTCATATATCCAAGTGTAGTATTTAAACCCTAAGTAATGCTCTTCACTTAGAATGATGGATAAGTATAAGTTTAATATATGAGGTTCTTATTATATCTATCTATAATAAATAATAGAAAGGATGTGTATATATAAATAGATATAACACTAAACCATTTATAAAGTTTAATCAACATAGTCAGCCTAGTTAACCCTATTAGAGAGAAAAGTAGTTAGGTCCAGACTAAGTTATCCTAGGCTAACTTAGTCCTATAACATGCTCAACTCTCAAAATAGAGTCATACTAGGATAAATTAGTCCTATAAAGTGCTCAACTCTTAGAATAGAGTCAGTCCAATAGGCTATGCTTATGTATGGTAAAAGAATGTTTTGGATTAGTTAGGGGCTAAAAATAGATAGTATAAATATAAAATAAACATTAAAGTATAAGTTGACATTTAGACATGGACATATATTTTCTTATACTTTAAGTTATATTATATATTTATACTTTTAGGATGTTTGAGAGTGGTTTTGGACCTCTTAGAGATATAATGCAAATTATAGATTTTATAGGGTCCTATTAGATTTTAAAATTGACCATATTTTAGGGTTTTAGGATTTCAGACTTAGCTATATTTTAGGATTCTAGGATTTTAGGGAGGAATCATAGGATGTAAATGTATAGACACTCTAAATGAGTTGGAATAAGGGTAGGAATGATATAAAGCCATGATAATCTTTTAAATAACCAATGGTCTACCCACCCCATTTCTGGTGCACCCTTTAAGGCATGTACTCATAGAGATTAAAAATTGATAGGTTCTTAAAAGAGAGAGTTTTAATAAATGGTAAATTTAATAAAATTATTAAGTGTATACACATATAAATTTATTTCCCTTATCTATAAAGAGAAATCATGACCTTAAAATAAACTTGGGAAATGCTTTGTAAGTTGATGATAATTTATGCTCACAAACAAGGTAGCACTAAATAAACAACATGTGCACATAAGGGCTTATGTAGAACAATAAACAATAAATTTCATAAAATAATATACTTTTTCACAATAAATAATTTTTTATTTTATATACTAAATGGTTTTTATTATGTAGGATTTATTGTGAACATGTATGTTGTTTCATTAGAAATTAACATGTAAATCTTTAGCTTGAAAATTACATCAAGATATGATAAATTTAATTTGTTTGAAAATATTAAGTATAAAAAAAACCCCATAAAAATTAGTTGTAATTTTATTATAATATGGAAGAGACACCTAAAGTCTTAAAGGTTTATAGCTTTGAAAATCTTATCCCTATCTAAAATAAATCTTATTCCAAAAGAACACATGATTACAAATTACGTATATCTATTCGAAAGTAATATATTTATATTGATTATACACCTAAACATATATGGTCTATGCAATATATGAATGAAAATTATGTATAGGTTTTAGTGGTATTATATTTATATTATCTATACAACAAGAAGTCCTTGTCTTATGCAATGTGCAATCATAATTTCCAATCCATTCAAATTATAGTTTTAGAGGGGATACGCAAAATATTATAATAGAAAATAATTTAGTAAATTGTATTTAAATGTTTATAAAAACTAAACTAATATAAATTCAAAAAATAATTTTAAAAAAATTATGATATATCATGACCAATAACGTGAAAATTTGAGATAAAATCCTTCTAACTCAGGGACAGATAAATATATTGAAAGGATGTGATTGTTTCACATGAATGTATAGGAATTGCTTATTAATTAATATTATAGTGAGGAATAATGAGGCAATTTATGTGATTTACTATTATATCCTTTTCATTTTGATCTATCCTTTTGGCACCATCAAGATGATCTTATGAAGCATGATCGAGGTGGTGCACAAATTTTCCCACCTCTTTTCTATTTTAGAAGCCATGAAAATGGTTGATACATTTTTAGTTGAAAAAATTAGGATAAAATATGTTTTGGGGATTGGTTTAAACCAAATAATAATTTAGAGACCTTGATATATGTCAGGGCCCTTAATGGTGTAAAATAATGAAAATAACATTACAATTATTATAGACATTCATCAACCAAGAAAATTAGTAAAACGTAATGTATTGTTAATGTCAACATTAATTATCTAATAAATGTTCTAATGATTTTTTTATTTGTGTAAATGTTATTTATAAATGCTTAAAATATTCTTAAAAATAATTATGAATTCATTTCAAGTGTTAAATGTTTTTTGAGATGATTCATGATGCTTAAATTCATTAAGCTTCATGTTTATTTATAGAGCACTTTAAAACTAATTGGGAGCCTTTTAAAATGTATAAATAACCTCCAATGGTCCAAAACAGTTAAAAATAATGAACAAATTTCATATGGGTTGAGGGGCAGAAGGCCCAAGAAGAATCATGTCAAAATTGTACACTTGATGTTTTTGGTATGCCAGAAACATATTATTAGAGGAAAACACTACAATCTCGAACAATTGTAGATTCAAAAGCATTATCCATAGCTATAAGGTATTTAATTTAAAAACAACATACAAACATAGATTATGTATATGTTTTCAAGGAACTATATATTGTTAATACACCTAAAAATACATGGTATACCTAATAGATGAATACAAATCATGTTTATGTTTTCAAGGTATTATATCTACATGGTTTATACACTTAATTGGTGTATTTTTTATGTGTATTTTATGCACAACATAATAAACCTATGAGGTAGCCTCTAACATTCTAGGATCAGTGAATGGTTTCAATCCAAGGCATGATTTGTTGGGTATTTAGTTTTATAGCAACATATTGTTGGAATATGATTGAACAATACATATTGTTTACCATGATTAAGCAATTATGAATGAACCTATATCTAATTTAAGTGATTTTAAGGATAATGGTTTTAAATATAGTGGGAAATATTTCCAAAATAAACTCAAAAAGGAAGGAAGGGTAAGGCAAAAAAGAGGCATGTGGACTACATAAGATGAAAACCCTTTAATATTAGCACTTAAACTAAGGCAGGACAAGAAACTAAAGGACACATATTTTTTGTAATCTATTATAGAATACCAACAATAAAACATAGTATATAATCAAAAGGAAAAAAAAAACATAATATAATTAAACATGCATGAATCAAAGGTTACAACATTTGCTAGATTGTTATTACACATCAACAAGGGGCATTATAATTCACATGTAAAAGACATTCAAATTAATTGTATATTAAAATTAATAACTATATTAAATAAGATAACTTATACAAAATCAAAGAACTAAAATAACAAAATGATAGCATGTTCTATATATCCAACATAATTGGAGAAGAATCAAGATTTTCTAATA
This sequence comes from Torreya grandis, assembly GCA_037957365.1. Lineage (NCBI taxonomy): Eukaryota > Viridiplantae > Streptophyta > Pinopsida > Cupressales > Taxaceae > Torreya > Torreya grandis. Next base: position 885,250 of record JARHVA010002969.1, on the reverse strand, counting down.
GAGAGTAAGTCAAGCAAAAATTCTTAGAATTTCTTATTAATCTTAGCAACCAAAAATCTCCCCAATTTTTAGAATTGGGAGGATACAAATATATATAGCTTTGTATGGGGATGCCTCATCTCTTTAATCTTCAACCAAAAATACAAGTTCAAAATTAGAACTATAAGTTTAAAATCATGCAAAGGATGCATGCCTCAGGTATATATTTAGACCAACCTCTTTAGATAAAAATACAATATACATGCATATTAAATGGATTGGGAGCTAAAGTTTCACTTTATAAATAACATGAAAATACATGGTTATTTTTACATCAAGGTGTTGATGTGGCACCATTAACTAAAGAGGTCTATGGGGTAAGTGTAGTTACTATCAATGTAACTACTAGAGGTCCTTGTGGAATCAAAATTGGTCTTGTTGAAGTTTACATGGTAACAAATCTAAGGAATTAAGAGTTTTGTGATGCTAGGGAGACAGTGATGATTGCTTTTGAATGTGTAACTGACCCCAAAGCTTCTTCTTTGGCTCTCAATGCCTTAAATAATGCATAATTTATATCATACTCCTTATTATAATATCAAAATTGAGTAATGAATGCTTAAAAATCTTAATAGATTCAATCATTAATCTTTCTTGCTCAGCTTCTAAGCTCTTAAATTCAACTACTAAATATTTTGCCTTGATTACTCTATCCTTTGAAAAACTAACCAATTCTAATATTTCTTCGTTGGTTTTATAAATGGTTCCCTTAACTTATTATTTTTAATTTTTTTACAACCTCTTAAAGAAGGTTTTTAAAATTGGGTCTATTGAAAAATTCCCTTATAGGGTTTACCATGTCAGTAACTCTCATATCTACCAAAATTTGTAATTCTTCCCTCTCATGAGTGAGTAAATTATATAGTAAGGTCTTCATTTATTTGTGCCATGTTAGAAAATAATCCCTTCTTGCCATTATATAATTTAGGAACCAATAACCATCTATACTAGACATAAGATTCAATTGATTAAAATGGTTATTCTTGGATCATTGGACCAAAAAATTAAATCTCATTTATAGTTCTTTCATCTCATTCTAAAATGTGATAACAAATGTCATGTTTGATTTGATCCCTACTTTGGAAACCCTGACTTTATAAAAAGTAATATACAACTTGGTTGTTGTAATCTATACATCAGTAACAATTTCTTGAGATGCCTATATAATTTGGCTCTACTGTAACCTCTTCATGACATAGTATTTACTTTGAAAATTTATTTCATTGATGCCCCTAAAAAATATATAAAAAAACCAAAATTCTATGTATAATTGATGGGGTTATTTGGATTTTTCTTGTGTTTCTTGGTTAAGAGGAAAACATTTTATATTCTTTCAAACTCTTCTTCCTTGGTTCTTGTGTTCATCACCTTCCTTTTCCTTACCCTTTCAATAGTACCACACTATTTATCAAACTAAGTGGAGACTTTAAGAATTTTAGTTACAACCAATTTTTTTCTTTCATCCCTTACACTTCACATTTCCTCTACCCAGTGGAGAAAAATGAGTTATCTCATTTTAATCTCTTGTTTTATGCCCAAGGATTGAGAAGGAGGAGTCATTGGAGGTGGTGTAATCATGGGGGTGCCAAGGATACACTTATTTGTATATGAAACTAGAGGGGTAGATGAACAACCCTCTCTTATGGATATGTTTCCTTCATAGGTGTAACTTCAGTCAAAAGTTTAAGCAAGCATGGAGTAACTTGTATAGTCATTGTAGTTAAGGGCATGGTTAATGGCTATGGAATGGGCAGTTTCAATTGGGCTAGAATTTTATTTGGGACTAGTGGCATCTAAGGATTAAAAATAGATATAGTGAGAAAATTTTAAAAATGGACTACTTTTAGAATCCTTATTAACTTTGGATAAAAAATAACATTTGAATCAATAGTACTAGTAGAACTAGATAAAATAGCCCCAATAATGTTTGGGGTTAGATTTATATCTAAGATTTAAATATTAAAAAATAAAGAAATAATATAAAAAACTACCTTATCTAGGCTTTTACTTTGTTCTAGTATGCAGACCTGATGTTTCGACATATCAAGAGACGGTTCCTTTAATTTCTATCCTCCTAGACCAACATCTTGGCCTTTTCTAGCTCAGATTCATCATCATCTATTTATTCATCTATAAAATAATCAACCAAATATACTACATGCTTGAGCTCCTCTTCCTTTATTTGTTCTATTGCATATGATGCTTCATATGCTTCCTCTTCTTCCTCCCATTATATAATTGGAATACCAAGTGATGGTATTTATTCTTGTTGATTACCCTTAGAGGGAAGGGAAAATTATTTTTACTTCCTTTGATAAGTGAATATGGGTATAATCAAAGGTGGATGAGATGGAGGAATAGTTTTAAGAGTAACAGTGATAGGAAGTATAACTAGAGATGGTGGTGAAGGAGTAGTATATGTGATGAATGGTCTAAGGTGGTTATGGATGGAAAAAATCTTGCCTAAGGAGAAATAAGGGATTGGGGAGAACCATGGGTATTAGGAATGAATAAGAAAGCAATCTACAAAAACTTTGTAAGACTCACCTAGGTAACTATAGTGAGGGGTGGGAAAGATTTCATCACTAAAGAGATCCTCCTTTGGCCCCATACATAAGTAGTTGACAAGTGCCTTGTGTGGCTATTTCCAATGTTTTAACCTTATCTTCCACTAATGTAAAAGAGACTCAGGGAGATGGGAGAACCCTCAGTATTTCCATACTAATTTGAGGGTTTGATTCTATTTGAGTGATATAATTATCTAGTTCTTCATCTGTAGGCTCTCTTAAAGGTGAGGGAGGTTTATATTATTTCCACGTGTCAGTTGGTCAGCTTGTAAGCCATTGATGGCTCCATGTAGATTGTGTTTTTCATCATTTACCTCTATATTATAATGAAGGGATTGAGCCCAAGACATATATATTGATATGTTTCTCATTTTCATCCATACTTCAATATCATCTGCTACATTTAAAAAAACATGTCATGGTTATATTCCTTATGGCCATAGGAAAATTGTAATTTATTTTTCTCATTAAGTTATATGTGATACCCCCTTATCTTGTTCCTAGGGTCCCATTCTCTAAAAGGTGCCACCTATAAATTGTATTAAATCTTGGCCTTGCTAGAATGAATAAAATGTGATTTGATAACATATTATTGTTGTCCAAAACATAGAGGAGTTTTGAAATAACGAGTCAAATGTCTTTGACCTTGTTCCTCATTAATGTAGTTATAAATTTGGTACACAATTTCTTGTTCTATTATATGGTTCATATCATGGTGTGATATTAATAAGGGAGTGGCCTTTTTCTTTCAACCTTGATAATAATGACATCAGGGTGGTATCAGTAGTCTCCCATCATTTTAGGGTTTTTATTATATTCTCTAATAATTTGGGCATTGCAATGACATGTATATCCTGAAAGATTCAAGGATAGATCTCCCCACATATCCTCTTAATTTCATTTTTTTCTATGTACAAAAATGAAAGGGTAGTCTTATCTTACCATGTTTTATATATATTTAATCAAAGGTTTATATTCTTGACAATAGGAATTATATACTGTGACCATGAATACATCCATTATTTATAAACTTTGAGGCCTCATTCTTGGCCTTAACCAACTCTTTCTTCATACCTGCATACATAAACTTGAAATCAATGTTAGAATACAAAATGAGAGACCACATAGTCTCTTTGAATGTCCTTGGCATAGACATTATCCATCTTCTCTTCTTTTATTCACCCTCATGTGCTCTTCTTGGCACTTCCATCTTATTCTTGTTCTCCTCAATAAGAACCATCTTATCTATCTCTTTTTATTTTTTCTCACTTGGAAACATCTCTCTTCTCATGCCTCTTTGGGCTGATATCTCTTTCTTCTTCTCATATTTTAAGACACTCTTCTTGTGTCTTCTTCCTCTCAAAAGTGACTCTAGTGGACACTTTACATTTATTCTCACATTACATTGAATCCACTAGCTTTATTGTTCTCTAATGAGCTTCATCATGAGCTTTAACCTATCTATACCTTGCCTTAACTCTCTACTTATGTCTTCCACTTTTCTTTTTATATCCATCTTCTCCACTCATCTTTGTTTTTTAGGTCTATCTAGACCTTCCTCTAGAAAGTTTATCAACCTTGGATTTTAGACCTCTATTGTGCCTTTTCTCTCCTTTTGTCCTCTATCTAGTACCTCTTATTATCCTCCTTGACTCTCTTTTGGAGTCTTTACCACCCCTCTTCTTTCTTAGAGCTTCAATTCTCTATTTTAAACCTTTCTTTTCTAGTCCTTCCTTGGCTAGATTATTATCCTTCTCAAAGGACTTTGAGGCTATTATTTCTCTCTCCTCAATCTGATATACTATTGTAAACTTCAATGGATCAGACCTGAAACATCCTCTTCTCCTTCAATACCCTACAAGGTGTCATCTTATGCATACCTCCTAGTTTTATGCATTCATCTCAAATCAAAAAATTGTAAAGAATTCAAAATAAGACTTTAATCACTCTTACCTTGCTCTGATACCAAATTATGTAGAGGCATGGGGAGAATAATCCAATAACATCATTTTATGGTTCTCAATCTTACTATCCACACTCACTTATTTTGTCTTGATCTTGATTACCCCTACTTTAAACTAGTTTCACTCTCTTCTAGACACTATGTTTATTATCTTCCTTAAATGGAATATGCTCCTTGAGATTTTTTTGATGTTATTATATTATTCACTTGACATTCACATTCTATCTCCACCTCATACTATTCATCTTATTCAAAAACTATCCCTCAATCCTTTTCAATCTCCTTCTTAGACATTTGGGTGTCAATACCTCAAATTATGATCATATACAGTCTTAAATGATCATAACACACATGTTATAACCTTATTCATTTACTCAAACACTCTTCATATCTCAGCCCACACCTCATGGACACAATGTTCCCTTAAGGCTTATAGCCTTTTTTCTAAGTTTTTCCCTTGGTTTACCAACTATGTCAAGTTTCTTGAATAACCATCCACACTTTAGAGTACCCTTTATGCCCCTTGAACTACCCTAGAATTTTCAACATCCATATCTATTTCTAGATACCCTTTTTCACTCTAGGATATACCTAATTAGGTCTCTAGGTCCCCTTAAGAAACAGAGTCAATTTTTCTTGTATGGATCAAGACCATACCATATCAAAAACCATAAAATATCCTTAAAATTTTCAACACCATTAAAATGAAAATAAATATTGGAACCTATATCATCATAAGTTATTAAGATAGAAATAATCAAAAATCAAGATTAGTCACCTTGTACATTGAGTTGGTTGTAAAAAGAAGTTGGATGTAACTTCCAAGAAAACATATGTTTAAATAGAGAAATAAGTCATTATAGGTGAGGGTTGGCATAGGAGAGGTGAGAGAGAGAGGTTGAAAAATCTCCAAGAAGAAGATACAGGGATTAATGTAGAAGAAATGGGTTTACCCTCCTCAAGAAGGATATCATAGTCCCATGATGGATATAAGTTGTAAGGTTTTGATAATTAACATGAATAAATAAATGATGAGTTCTGTATGTTTGTATTTTTCAAGTGGTGTTTTATTATTGAGAACCTAATAGGGTTTTTAAGGCTTTAAGGCCATGATTATGTAAGCCTTGTGTAACTTGTAGGTTAGTGATAGAGTACAGGCTATTGTCATAGTCAATAAAATAAGATAATGCTTAATATTCATAATATACTCCTTTAGCATGTTGAGACAAATATTGGTAAGTATAGGTATTGATTGCAATGTGGTAGATTGAATCAAAATAAGAATTGAAGTCCAAAACTTAGACTATCAGAGGGTGATCATTTTTTTGAAACAATTAGATTTCTATATGCACAATTCTTAACAAGGAGGAGATTTTAAATGTTAGAAATGTCTTGGTTAATAATAAATGAAATATCATGGTGATTGGAAAAAGGTTAAGGAGAACACTATCTTTGATTAGGAGTGATCAATAAAAGACCTAAAATTATATTATACCCTTTTCAACACAGGTAGTGAGTGATAAGGAAGAAAATGTGTTTAAGGATTGGAATGGATAAGGCATTGAGTGGAGTTTATGTGTCAAGAAATTGGATAAGACATTCAGTGAACCATCTTGGTTCCTTGGACATTTCTTGAGATTTTTTCACAAAACATAGATCCCTATTTTTGTATTTATGTTACCCTATTTTATACAGTCACCACACAAAAAATGTGAGAATTATCTATGGAAGATGTATGAAGGTTGTGAGATGAAAGTTATATCTTGGAGTGTTAATGATCACCAAGAAGGTTCAAAGTAGGGCAGCACAGTTAGTGAAAATAGACGTAGTGAGCTAAGTTTTTGATGTTTTTAGCATGAAATAATTAAGATTATAATTACTACCTATTTTAAAAGTTTAGATAGATGAAAATAAACCATGAAAATTTTATTTGGTCTCTTGAAATAATAAATAACCCAAGATATCAAATTTTGTAAGCTCTCAGCCATGTATGCATGTAGGAAACCATAGAACTAGGGTTTGGCTAATTTATAGAGTTTCCACCATAAAAAAGGGTAAAACTTGGTAATTTAAATGTTGTTGACATGTTTCAATATATTTTATGGTTTTTGGTATGGTACGGTCTTAATCCATACATGAACAGTTGATTGTGTTTCCTAAGGAGACCTAAAGACCTAATTAAGACTGTCCTAGAGTGAAAAAGGATATCTAACAATAGAGATGGATATTTAAAATTATTTTAGAGTTAAAGGGGCATAAAATTTACTCTAAACTATGGATAATTATTTAGTAATCATGATACAATTGGTAAACCAAGGGAAAACCTCAAAAAAAAGGTTAGAACCCTTAAGGTAACATTGTGTCCGTAAGGTGTGGATTGAGAGATGAAGAGTTTTTGAGTACATAAAGAAGGTTAGAATAGGTGTGTTATGAGCACTTAAGACCATATATGATCATATTTTAAGGTCTTGACACCCAAATACCTAGGAAGGAGCTTGAAAAGGATTGAGGGATAGTTTATGAATAAGATGAATGGTATGAGCAAAGCTAGAATGTGAATGTCAAGTGAAGAATATAATAACATAAAAAACACCTAAAATAGCATATTAAATTCAAGGAAGATAAAAAACATAGTGTCTATAAGAGAGTGTAATTATTTTGATTTAGGGATAATCAAGATTAAGCTAGAATAAGTGAGTGTGGATGGTAGGATTGAACCACAAAATGATGTTATTGGAGTCTTCTACCCATGCCTCTGCATTAGATGACATATACAGCTCTAATTATAGTTACACATATTTAATTACACTATGAAATCTAGTTATATATGCTTTTACTACACATGGATGGACAATGATGTATTCAAAGTCTACTTGAGTTCTTGAGCTACTGATATGAGCAGGTAAGACACATAGTCAGTCCAATCCAAGATATTTATAGGTCATGATCTTCCAAGTAGGGGTTGGGAATGATGGAGTCAAAATTTAAATGAGTTATTGAGCCACCCATTCATGAGGATTTATAAATCCATCATCTCAATCCAAATTATTCACCAACTGATCACTATCTACATGTACACATAGTTTGTCACAAGGTTTAAGCATTGGTTCATATACCTAATGAAATGTATTCATTCATTTCCTCTCTCTTATATCTTTACTTAGTTTTGTATTTTATTTTGATATCTCCTAAGAAAATAATTATCTATGCATGTTTCATTTATAGGACATGCAATGAAGAATGCTTTACATCCTCATATCAATATTCATAGGATTCACCTCTTAGTTAAGTCCATGTATGCTTATTTTTCCTTTATCCATGCCATTTTGATTTTTTGAATTTATATAATAAGGAGGGGATTTAATCATCTAAAAATGACACGTGATTATAAGAGTGTTACTTGAGACCACCCATACCTAGCATGGCCCTATACATATATTAGGTTCATATTATTCCCTACTTCTACATATAACCATATACAACATTCCTAAACTTAGATTAATCATATTTCCAATCAAAACCACACTCAAAACACTCAAATCAACATTCATACTATCTTCACTTGCACTTGCACCAAACCTTAGATGTGGAGAATTACATTGGGCTTGATCCCTCCTTAGAGTATTGGTATGTAGGAAACTATCATCATAATAGGGTGTTGAGAATGTCTAGCCTACCCAAATAACATTACACTTTTTTACTTGTGCTAACTAGATGCCATAACAACATGGAGGTTTAGGTATTTCATACAAAATTAGTCAAAATAGGTCACCTAAAGGAAATCAGAAATCATGCACACAAGAACAATATTGGCAAACTCAAACACAGGTACACCCAAAAGCTTAAAATAGTTCCTCACAGAGGACACTAGCATCAAAGAAAGGAAACTAGTTACATTAGTGCTAATATCCAATTAGGGTGCTACTATCCAGGATTTTTTTTGACACTTGGATCCTTTTTGTGACACTGAAATCATCTCTTTTCCTAATTTATAGCCTTTAGATCGCCCATCTTAGTCAATTTCTAGCTAAGTACTTGTTTACATATTATTATTTTTAGAAAGGTCAAAGTAGATCAATTTTTCTATAAATAAGTTGATGTATTTAGTGCATATTTATACCCTAATTTATTATACTAAAACCTATTAAAAACCTAGGCTTAAACTCCATAAAACCTTAAGATGTTAAATCATAATCTAATAGCATTAATTTTATGTGTATTATTTATTATGAAAATATTGAATGTAAATAAGAAATATAGAGATAGATAAAAAAGATAAAATAAAAAGTAAATACTATGGATGATTATGCTAAATAAAATCCACATATATCCATGTTAATGAGAGTTGACTAATAAAAAATCATATGTATCCATTAAGTTTGAAGATATTTTATTTATCCTTCGTGGTGATTTCTAAATCTTGAAACCCCTTTTGTGCATCGCCTTTCAACCCCCCCTATCTCCTACTTATCTTATCACATGATTGAAACATTTTTATGCTCTTGAAACTAATAAATTACACTCATACACTCTCAGTATGTTTGTTTAGGTCCCATTTAAAATTGATTTCTCCCATCTAAACCTTCCACCTTTTTCACTCTTATCCATTCTAAATTGGTCATGCCTACCAATTTCTATAAATATTTAATTTATTAATCTATAAATAAATGTGTGAGGTGGTTTGTTTGATCATCCATAAAATATCAAACACATTGAGCACATATTGTATGTTTGATGGTATTAGTATGGATTCACATCCAATAGTTAAGTTTACTACAAACCCCCTTTTCACAATATGTAGGTGCTCTTATAGATAAATACCCTTTCCAAACATATGCTTGAATCATTACATTTCCATGAGATCAATACACCTAGGTCATAATTTAGTTTATCATAAACAAAATAATATATGAGCATAGATTGATATCATTGAATGTTTAAATGTTTGTTTAATTGTAGATGAAATTGCATACTCTCATCTTTGACTCAATAGATAAAAGATCAAAGTTTGTGATGATATTGTATTAAATATTTAAGGGTACAATTGAAATTTACTAATTTTAAGATTTTTCATCCCTCAATAATGTACATGTTAATCATGAATTTTCTCTCATTCACTTCTATATCTATTTGCATTAAAATTGAACCATCTTTATAAGAACTCGCACAAATTTTAATAGTTTTTTATGCCATTAATCTTTATGGAATATTTTAAATAAATGCATAATTGAATCTTATTTCATGGACTTATGAAAAAAATTATAAATCATAGTTATATGTTTTATATATTTTATTAATACATAAATATAAAGCTTCCTCTTGCACCTCAAGAAATAAGACAATATCACATATAAAGTATCTAAAATATTATATTATATCAAAAAGATTCAAGTAGATACATCAGATCCACTTATGATATTAGTAAAAAACTAGAACTCAAATTCACTTGTAATTAAAGTTATTTTATGCAATCCTTTGTGTGCTTATGTTGTTTATTTCATGCAACCTTATTAGATTACATATCTTATAATCACATGAGTATTATGTGGAAAGTTTGTTTAAAGTAATTATTTATTTTTCATAGAGAATGGAATTGAATACCTATGACAAAGGAGTATTAATATGTGACTTTAATTGGTGAAGCTTGTGATATCTTGTTCTGTAGCATTGGTGTGAAACAATATGATAAGGAGGATGTTCCATATCATTTGCACAGAGCATGTACACATATTTATGATACTTGACTTACGAGTTATAGAATTTACACAAATGTTTCACTGCACAATTTTAATATGAGCCTATAATGTTGTGTTACATTGTTATTTATAATGGATCATCAAGATTGTAAATCATATTTAATGATTTTGGTGCATAATAATGTGCTATAGACATGATGTGTTATGAGTTTTTGGGAATGTATGTTTTACTAAATGCTTAATGAAATTAAGTGGGTCTTGTGCCTATATAATCATGACTCTACTCATGTGTTGTGGGATAATAAATGAATTAGAGAGATTACATTGAGTTGAGTGTATTATAGGAGAGACATATATCTAAAATTTCAAAGATTATGAGTTATTAAGTAGAGATCTAAAGATATGGTGTGGTAACTCATCTAATTTGAGATTGCAATGTTTTAGAGTGTGCAAGTAATGTTTTAGTTATCTAAATCAAATAAATAACATGTATCTTTTTTATTTTTGTTGCATTATATTTTTACATGTTCAATTCTGAAGGTTGTATGGTCTAAGGCATCTCTTTATTGATAACCTTGACCATGATTACATCATCTAGTATCAGATAAAGGTTTATTACTTTTAGGTGAGTTCATTCATAGATTATATTTTTCACATTCATGAGTCTGAGAAGAAAATAGAGAAGGTATCTTAAAATAAAGTGTAGTGATTGTTCTTTAATTCCAAGGAAATTCCACACAAAATAGGATTTGTTGCAAGACTACGTAGAGTGCATAGAGTGTGAATACTTTTAAACTTGGATGAATTAATGAGAAATATAAAAGACCATTTAATGTTTATGAATACCATAATATGTTGGGTGTTGTATTGAGTGACAAAAGAGACAAAGAAAAAACATAATAAGTGCCTAAGAACCAGATAAGAAAATATGAGGTCGATGGACGTGGATATATTTTTTTGTGCGCAGTTAAGAGAATGAGTAATAAATTGGGAATTATTGGTTACTTTCATGTATTTTTTTATATTTTTGTAGAAGGTAATATGAAGGGGTCAATATCTTAAGCAAAAATAAAGTTGTGAGGTTTTACATAAGTTCATTTGAGAGGTATTTTACAATAATGTATTTAGGATAATTTTGCATAGATATTGCACATTTATGATATCTATGATATATTGTGACTGTATAGAGGCTTATATTTTTTCACCACTTATGTTGGGCATAAGCCTTGGTAATGGATTAATAATTTTCCAACTATTTCATATTTAATGTCTTAAAGCATGGAATTTTGTTAGAAGTTAATTTAATATGATAATGTGATGCACTATCAACATGTTGTGGTAAAGGACATTATAAAAGTGTATGAATTTAATTATTTTGTGTGTTGTTGAGTAATTAATTTATATAGGGGACTATGTGGAAAATAATATACACACATTATTGCGAGGGGGTTCATAGAACTTGTGGGGTTAACATATAAAGTGTAGCTATTAGTAATACTAATTACTAAATATCCTAACAAATATTTTGGGAAGGGATGAAGGGTTTAATCACCTCAATTTGAGGATTTGGGGTAACATTGCCACATTTTGTAACCTATAAGTTGTGTGTGTGAATGTTTGCTATAAGCCACATTTGGATAAGTGTGAATGTTTTCCTTTTGTGATTAATATTTTTTTCCTATTGTTTTTATTCTATGATGTTAACTATTTTTTGTTTGCCTAGTCTAATACATCTCTTCATTGGAACACCTTATCATGATTGCATCAAGTTAATTCAATTATAAAAACTCATAGGGCCTATTTTTAGTCTCTACATTAATATTTTAAGTGATTTTGATGCATATACTTTAATTATTTATAAATCATAGAATATCATTGACACTTTCTATGAAAATTTTTCTTATTTATTGAGGTGCTATAACAAAAATTATTTATATAAATTTAGAAAAGAGGTAAAATATCTCTTTGTCATTTATATTTTTTCATTTTTATGAGATGATAAAATAATATTTAGTTGGGCATTTAGTTAAGATATTTGATGAATATTAATGGCATTAGAATGGTAGATACAACACCTACAATTTTTGTGAGTTATTTTAAATACAATTTAGTTTTAATAAAGATCAAAATACAATGGAACTATAAAATATTTATGATAAGCATGTGCATATTAGATGGATAAAAAATCTAGAAACTAGTAAATTTAAATCTTACCTTTAAAGCGTAAATATAAAATCATAAAAAACTTTGATCCTTTATCAATTAATTCAAAGATGAGAGAATGTGATTCCATTCATGGTTAAACAAGAATTCAAACCCTCAATGATATCAACCTTATGCTCATGTAAAGGAATCATTTATGATAAATGAAATCATGACAAAATATTGATGTAGTTAAAATACATTGAAATTCACATGTATGTTAGGAAATGGTATGTATCTTGAGTAGGACCTACATATTGTGAAGAGGAAGGCTTGTAGTAAACTTAACTATAAATTTTGGATTCCTATCAAAATACTTTTAATTACAAGGGAAGTTGGGCTCTATTTTGAATCTAATAGCATAAGTGGAACTAATGTATCTATTTGAGTAGTTTGGATATCATATAATATTTTGGATACTTTCTATGTGATATTTTATTATTTCTCGAGGTGTTAGAGGAAATATTATTTTTATGTATTAACAAAAGAGCTAAAATATATGACTATGATTTAGAATATTAATATTTTTATAAATCTATGAAATAAGATTTTGTCATGCATTTAATTAATATATTCTACAAATATTCAAGACATGGTATGTTCCTATAAATATTATTCAATTTTTAATGGATATAGATATACAAATGAATGACTAAAAATTTATGAGAAACATCCATGGATAAAAAAGTTTAAAATTAGTATATTTAAATTGTACCCTTGAAGTCTTAAAACAAAATTGGTGCAAACTTTTATCCTTTGTCTACTAAGTCAAAGATAAAATTAAATGATTATACTCATCATTAAACAATTTTTTAAATGTTCATTAATATCAATCTCATGCTCATATTGTGTACTAAATAAGGGGTGTGAAGTTTGTAGTCTGCAAGTCACATCATAACACTTTGCATACAAATTATGTGCAAATAAATCCTATGTGCATGCCATGTAATATCTTCATTGTCATATGGTTGTGCACCAATGCTATAGAATAATTACAAAAGGTTTCAAAAGTTTAAGATACACATTAATACTTTGGTGTCATAGGACTTCAATCCATTCTCTGTGAAGAGAGAACAAAGACAATAAATTAAACTTGGGCAATAATTTGTAGGTAATGATAAGCTATGCTCAAAAATAAGGTTAAATGGAATAAACAACATGTGCACACAAGTTATTTTTCATAACAACACAAATAAAATTCATAGAATAAAAGACTTGCACATAACCAATATTTTTTAATTTTCTATACCAAGTGTTTTTGTTTTATGTATGATTTATTTTTAAATTGGATGCTCTTGCATTAGAAATTAACATGCCAATCTTTAGATTGAAAATTACATGAAGAGATGATAAATTCAATATGTGTTTGAAAATATTAAATAAATAAAAAATTCAATCAAAATAAATTATAATGTTACTATAAGATGGAGTAAAAACGTGTAGTCTCAAAGGATTGAAGCTTTGAAAGTTGTATCCCTAGCTAAAAGGAAGCTCATTGTAAAATAACAATTGAATATAAATTATGTATTATTTTGTATAGTAGTATATTTACACTGATTATACACCTAATAATACATGGTCTATGTAATAGATGAATAAAAATTATGTGTAGGTTTTAGTGGTATTATATTTACATTATTTATACAATTAGAAGTCCCTATCTTATGCAACATGCAAGCATAATACCAAATCCATTCAAGTTATATTTTTAGAGGATATATGTAGAATATTATCATAGAAAATGATTTGTTCCAATTTATATGAATGTGTAAATCACAAACCAATATAAATTAAAAAAAAATGTTTGTGTGATATGTCATGACCAACAATGCTAAAAATTGAGATAAAATCCTTATAACTTAGGACAAATAAATGTATTGAAAGGTGGTGATTAGCACACATGAATATATATTCCTTATTTATTTCTTGAAATTATAGAGAGGAAGCATGATTTGATTTATGTGATTTAATATTATTTCCTTTTCCTTTTGATATACCACCCTAGGTAACTACTAAGTTATTATGCAATTTTTTTGTTCATATACATTGTTATATCTATCTTGATAACCTTGTGAATACTAGATCTAATATGCATTGTACATTACAAACTTATGCTCATAGTATCTTACATTATCATGTTAGTTATACACATTATATTAGATTATTATGCAAATATCATATATGTTATGACTAACACACATTTTACAGAGCTTTTTATTTTGAAGATAGTTCTTGCACAAGTTCAATAACTCCCCTCAAAAGAGAGGGATTTCACATAGGTTTTTAATAGATATGAGACTATCTAATTGCACTCAGATTTCATTTTTTAGTACATATGCACATAATACATAAATTAGTTTCAAGAAAATATAATTGGAAACAATCACATAGAGACCGGTTCTAGTTGTACAAAGATTATTATAGTCAAATATTAATGCCAAAATTTGGATAATAGCACCACCAGTGCTACTATCTAATATATGGTGCTACTATCTAGTAAGCTCAGCTTTAGGAAATTCTAGATTGGCTAGAAAATTACAAGTATAATCTAGGTTTGCATAAGTTCAATTAGAGTTACCAATATTGGCTCAATTTAGCATAGATTCATAATAATTTTCTCATATTATGGGAATCATGTATGACATGATAATTCTAGTTTCATTTTCAAATACTTAGATATAAATTATTAAAACTCAATCCAAAATCCATAAACTCAGATATTAGATTTGGGGGCATGTGCATGGGACATTATTTCTGTATGATCACTTATGCACCTATTGATTAGATGGAATTATAGAATTCATGTCATTCTTTATGTTTTAAACACCATAAACCATGTTACAATTTACACACTATATTGATTCCTTACTCCATCTTTAGTGGTTAGCATTCCCAAGTGGCCTAGAGCCACCTTATATTCTCAAGTGGCCCAAAGCCATTTTACATTTTAGAGTTACTAAGTGGCCATAGAGATGACATATATAGTTCTAATTATAGTTACACATATTTAGTTACACTAAAAAATATATTTATATATGTTTCTACTACACATGGGTTGGTAATGATGGATTCATAGTCTACTTGAGTTCTTGAGCCACCTACATGAGAGGGTTGGACACACCATCAATCCAATCCAATATATTCACAAGTAATGATCCACAAAGAAGGGATGGGAAATTATGGATTCAAAATCATAATGAGTTATTGAACCACCTACTCATGGGGATTGAGCAAGCCATAAGCTCAATCCAAATTATTCATTGATTTATCACTATCTACATGCATAAATAGTTTGTCACCAGGTTTATGCATTGGTTCATATAAATAATAAAGTGTATTCATTAATTTCCTCTTTCTTATCTATTTAATCATTTTGTATTTGATTTTTATAGCTCCTAAGTAGGGACTGATCTATGCATGTTTCAGTTGCAAAACATGCAAAGGAGCATGCTTCACATCCTTAGATAAAGATTCATGAGATTCACCTCTTAGTTAAGTCCATATATTCTTATTTTTACTTTATCCTATCAATTTTGATTTGATATAATTATATAATAAAGGGGAGGGGGATGTAATCATCTAAAAATCACACTTGATGCTAAGAGTGTTTCTTGAGACCACACATCCCTAGCTTAGCCCTAGACATAACTTAGGTCTTATTTAGACAATTTTATATCTTTCATGTGGGACACACACATAATTAAACATCTCTAAAGTAGTCCTAGACCCTCAACTTATCATCCTAACCCCTAGTGCCTCAATTTATACCACTGAAAACTAGCACCATAAACATCACACTTTTTTTATTTTGCAAACTAGATTCCTTATAAATATGTAGGTTTATGGATTTCATAAAAAATCAGTCAAAATACATCACCTAAAGTAAATTGGAAATCATTCACATAGGAACAATATTGGCAGACTCAGACACAGGTAGACCCAAAATCTCAAAATAGTTCCTCACAATGGGCACTAACACTTCAAAAAGGAAACTAGTACCATTAGAGATACTATACAATTAGTATGATAATATATGTTAATGTTTTTAATACTTGGATCCTTTTTGTGAAACTTAGATCAACTATTTCCCCAGTTTACAACCTTCAGATCTCCTATCTTAGTCAATTTCTAGCTAAGTACTTGTTTACATATTTATTGTTATTTTTAGAAAGGTCAAAGTAGGTCAATTATATTATAAATAAGTGGATGTATTTAGGGCATATTTATACCCTAATTTATTATACTCAGACCCTTTAACAATCGAGGCTTAAAATCCATAAAACCCTAAAAATGTAAATCATAACATAATACCATTAATTTTACATGCGTATTATTTATTTTGAAAATATTGAATGTAAATAAGAAATATAGAGATAGATAACAAAGAGAGAATAAAAATTAAATATTTTTGATGATTATGCTATATAAAATCCACATATATCCATGTCAATGAGAGTTGACTAATAAAAAATCATATGTATCCATTAAGTTTGAAGATCTTTTATTTATCCATCATGGTGATTTCTAAATATTGATACCCTTTTTTTGCATCAAATTTCAACCCCAACCTATCTCCTACTTATTTTATCCCATGATTGAAACATTTTTATGGTCTTTAAACCAATTAATTACATTCATTCATTCTCGGTATTTTTGTTTGGGTCCCATTTAAAATTGATTTCTCCCATCCAATCCTTCAACCTTTTTCACTCTTATCCATTCTAATTTTTTCATGTCTACCAATTTCTATAAATATTTAATTTATTAAGATATTAATAAATGTGTGAGGTTGTTTATTTGATCATCCATCAAATATCAAACACATTAAACACATATTGTATGTTTGATGGTATTATTATGGATTCACATCCAATAGTTAATCTTACTACAAACCCCCCTCTTCACAATATAGGTCCTCTTACAGATAAATAGCCTTTCCAAACATATGTTTGAATCATTAAATTTCCATGCCATCAATACACCTAGGTCATAATTTAGTTTATCATAAACAAAATAATATATGAGCATAGATTGATATCATTGGATGTTTAAATGTTTGTTTAACCATAGATGAAATTGTATACTCTCATCTTTGACTCAATAGATAAAAGATCAAAGTTTGTGATGATTTTATATTAAATATTAAAGGGTACATTTTAAATTTAATAATTTTAAGATTTTTCATCCCTCAATAATGTACATGCTTATCATAAATTTTCTCTCATTCACTTTTATAGCTATCTCCATTAAAATTGAACTGCCTTTATAGCAAATCACACAAATTTTAATAGTTTTTGTTGAAATTTTGATGCCATTAATCTTTGTGGAATATTTTAAGTAAATGCATAATTGAATCTTATTTCATGGAATTATAAAAAAAAAAATGTAAATCGTAGTGATATATTTTATATCTTTTATTAATACATAAATATAAACTTTCTTCTTTAACCTCAAGAAATTAAGACAATACCACATATAAAGTATCTAAAATATTATATTATATCAAAACAATTCAAGTAGATACATCATCTCCACTTATGATATTTGTAAAAAAAGAGAAACCAAATTCACTTGTAATTAAAGGTATTTTATGCAAGCCCTTCTGTTCTTGTGTTATTTCTATCATGAAACCTTATTGGATTACATAACTTATTATCACATGAGTATTATCTCACAAGTTTGTTTGAAATCTTTATTTATTTTGCATAGAGAATGGAATTGAAGTCCTATGACAATAAAGGATTACTATGTGAATTTAATTGGTGAAGCTTGTTATATCTGGTTCTATATTAATGGTGTGAAACTATATGACAAGGAGGATGTTACATATCATTTGCATAAGTGTCATTTGCACAGAGTTTATATGCAAATGTTTATAACTCAAATTGTGAGTTATAGACTTCACAAAAATGTTTCACTGCACAATTTTATTGTGAGCCTATCATGGTGTGTTACATTGTGATTTGTAATGGATTATAAAGATTGTAAATCATATTTAATGATTTTAGTGCATAATGATGTGTTATAGACATGATGTGATATGAGTTTTTGGGAATGTATGTTGTATTAAATGCTTAATGAAATTAAGTGGATCTTTTTCCTAATAATCATGACCCTAAACATGTGTTGTTGGATAATAAAAAAATTAGAGAGATTGCGTCAAGTTGAGTGTATTATAGGAGAGACATATAGATAAAATTTCAAAGACTATGAGCTAGCAAGTAGAGATCTAAAGATATGATGTGGTAACTCATCTAATTTGAGATTGCATTATTCTCTAGTATGTGAAAGTAATGTTTTAGTTATGTAAATCAAATAAATAACATGGATATTTATACATTTTGTTGCATTATATTTTTTCATGTTCAATTATGAAGGTTGTATGGTCTAAGGCATCTCTTTATTGATACCCTTGACCATGATTACATTATCTAGTATCAGATAAAGATTTATTCCTTTTAGGTGAGTGCATGCATAGATTCTATTTTTTGCATTCATGAGTGTGGGAAGAAAATAGAGATGTTATCTTATAGTAGTGTGTTGGGTAATAAGTGCAGTGATTATTCTTTAATTATAAGTAAATTACACAGAAAATAGGATTTGTTGCAAGACTACGTAGAGTGCATAGGGTGTGAATACTTTTAAATTTTGAAGAATTAATGAGAAATATGCAAGACCATTTAATGTTTATGAATACCATAAGATTTTGGAATGTTGTGATGGGTGATGGAAGAGACAAAGAAAAAAAATAATAAGTGCTTAAGAACCATATAAGAAAAGATGAGGTCGATGGACCTAGAGATATATTACTATGTGTAGTTAACATAATGAGTAGTAAGTTGGTCATTCATAGTTACTTTCATGTAGTTTGTTTTATTTGTGTAGTTGGTAATATGAAGGGGTCAATAGCTTAAGAACAAATAAAGTTGTGAGGTTTTACATAAGTTCATTTGAGAGGTATTTTACAATAATGTATTTAGGATAATTTTGCATAGATATTACACTAATAATATTGTCTAACATTTATGCTATCTATGTTATATTGTGACTATATAAGGGCTTGCATGTTCTCACCACTTATGTTGGGCATAGGCCTTGGAAATGGATATAGCTATTGGAACAGGTCATTATAATTTTCCAACTATTTCATATTTAATTTCTTAAAGCATGGAAGTTTGTTGGAATTTAATTTAATATGATGATGTGATTAATTATCAACATGTTGTGTTAAAGGACATTATAAAAGTGTATGAATTTAATGATTTGGTGTGTTGTTGAGTAATTAATGTATGTAGGGGATTGTTTGTAAAATAATATACACATACATTATTGTGAGGGGGTTTATAGAACCTATGGGG
This sequence comes from Torreya grandis, assembly GCA_037957365.1. NCBI lineage: Eukaryota > Viridiplantae > Streptophyta > Pinopsida > Cupressales > Taxaceae > Torreya > Torreya grandis. The sequence continues at coordinate 865,425 of JARHVA010002969.1, read as the reverse complement.
TGAAAGTATAAGGTGTAGCTATTAGTAAGAATAATTACCAAATATCTTGACAATAATTAGGGGAAGGGATGAAGGGTTTAATCACCTTCATTCAGGAATTTAGGGTAACACTACCATGTTTTCTAACCTATAGGTTGTGTGTGTATGTGTGCTATAATCCATATTTGAATAAGTGTGAATGTTTTCCTCTTGTGATTAATATTTTTTCCTTTTTTTTAATTCTATTATGTTAATTATTTTTTGTTACATAGTCTAATACATCTCTTCATTGGAACACCTTATTGTGATTACATCAAGTTAATTCAATTCTAAAAACTCATAGGGCCTATTTCTAGTGTCTACACTAATATTGTAAGTGAGTTTGATGTAGATAATTTAATTATTTATAAATCATAGAGTATCCTTGACACTTTTTATGTGATTTTTTCTTATTTATTGAGGTTCTATAACAAACATTATTTCTATAAATTTAGAAAAGAGATAAAATATCTCTTTGTCATTTAGATTTTTTCATTTTTATGAGATGATGAAATAATATTTAGATGTGAATTAAGATAAGATATTCCATTAATATTAATGACATTAAAATGGTAGCAAAAAATTCTACAATTTCTATGAGTTCCTTTAAATATAGTTAAGTTTTAATAAAGATCAAAATACAATTGAACTATAAAATATTTATGATATGCATGTGCATATTCAATGGATAAAAAAGATATAAATTAGTAAATTTAAATCTTACCTTTAAAGCTTGAATATAAAATCATAAAAAACTTTTATCCTTTATAAATTAATTCAAAGATAAGAGTACATGATTCCATTCATGGTTAAACAAGAATTTAAGCCCTCAATGATATCAAACTTATGCTCATGTAAAGGAGTCATTTATGATAAATGAAATCATGACCTAATAGTGATGGAGTTAAAATATGTTTAAATTCACATGTATGTTAGGAAATGGTATTTATCTTGAGTAGGACCTACATATTATGAAGAGGAAGGCTTGTATTAAACTTAACTATTAGTTTTGGATTCCTATCAAAATACTTTTAATTACAAGGTAATTTGAGCTCTATTTTTATTATAATATCATAAGTGGAACTCATGTATCTAATTGAATTGTTTGGATATCATATAATGTTTTGGATACTTTCTATGTTATATTTTATTATTTGTCAAGGTGTTAGAGGAAACTTTGTTTTTATGTATTAATAAAAGAGATAAAAGATATGACTATGATTTATAATATTAATATTTTTATAATTCCATGAAATAAGATTAAGTCGTGCATTTAATTAAGAGATTCTAAAAAGATTCATAAAATGGGAATGATAGTGAAAACTACTAAAATTGGTGTATGTTCTTATAAATATGGTTCAATTTTAATGGATATAAATATACAAATGAATGACTGAACATTTATGAAAAACATCCAAGGATAAAAGAGTTTAAAATTAGTAAATTTAAATTGTACCCTTGAAGTCTTAAAACAAAATCATCAATTTTTTTAATCCTTTGTCTACTAAGTCCAAGATAAAATTACATGTTTCTACTCATCATTAAAAAAATATTTAAACATTCAACAATATCAATCTTATGCTCATATTGTGCACTAAACAAGTGGTGTGAATTTCATAATCTACAAGTCAAATATGAACACTTTGATTATAAATTATGTGGAAATAAATCCTATGTGCATTCCATGGAAGATCCTAATTATCCTATGGTTGTGCACCAATGCTATAGAATAATAAACAAACATTTTCATAGGTTTAAGATACACATTAGTACTTTGGTGTCACATAAATTCAATCTATTTTCTATGAAGAGAAAACAAAGACATTAAATTAAACTTGGGTAATGCTTCGTATGTAATGATAAGCTATGCTCACAAAAAAAGTTTCATGGAATAAAAAACATGTGCACATAAGGGATTTGCATAAAAACAAAAAATTTAAGTGTATATAATAAAATACTTGTAGATAACCAATAATTTTTTATTTTCTATACCAAGTGTTTTTTATGTAAGAATTGTTTTTAAACTGGATGCTCTTGCATTATAAATTAACATGCCAATCTTTAGATTGAAAATTACATGAAGAGATGATAAAATCGATATGAATTTTAAAACATTAAGTAAAACAACAATTCAATCAAAATTAACTGTAATGGCACTATAAGATGGAGGAAAAACATGCAGTCTCAAAGGATTGAAGCTTTGAAAGTCTTATCCCTAGCTAAAAGGAAGCTCCTTGTAAACTAATAGATGAATACAAATTATGCATTACTTTTAAATTAGTATAGTTACACTCATTATACACCTAATAATACATGGTTTATGTAAAATATGAATTAAAACTATGTGTAGGTTTTGGTGGTATTATATTTACATTATTTATGCAATTAAAAATCCCTATCTTATGCAACATGCATGCATAATACGAAATCCATTAAAATTATATTTTTATAGGATATGTGTATAATATTCTCATATAAAATGTTTCATTTCAATGTATATAAATGTCTAAATCACAAACCAATATTAATTAAAAAAAATTTATGTGATATATCATGACCAACAATGCTAAAAATTGAGATAAAATCCTTATAACTTAGGGATGGATAAATATATTGAAAGGTAGTGATTATCATACATGAATGTATATGCCTTTATTATTACTCAATATTCTAGAGAGGAAGCATTATTTGATTGATGTGATTTACTATTATTTCCTTTTCCTTTTGATATATCCTTATGGCATTGTCAAGATGATGGTAGGAAGCATGGTTGAGGTGGTGCACCTTTTTTCCCACCACTTTTATATTTTGAAAGATATGAAAATGGTTGATACATTTTTAGTTGAAAACATCAGGCTCAAATATGTTATGGGGATTGGTTTAAACCAAACAATAAAATAACTACATTGATATATGCTAGGGCCCTTAATGGTGTAAAATAGTGAAAATAACACTACAATTATTGTAAAAAATCATCACCATACAAAGGCACTACAATGAAATATGTTGATAATGTGAAAATTAATGATCTAATGAATGTTTTAATGATTTCTTGATTTATTTAAATTCTAATTATAAATTCTCAATATAATGTTACAAATATTTATCAATTCATTTCAAGTGGTAAATGATTTTCTATATGATTCATGATGTCTAAATTCACTAGGCTTTGTGTGTATTTATAAAGCACTTGAAAACTAATTGGGACCATATAGGCATGTATAACTGACCTCCAATGGTAAAATAAGGTTAAAAATAATGAACAAATGTAATATGGATTTAGGTGTAGAAGGCCCCAGATGAATCATGTCAAAAATATATACCTGATGTTTTGTAGTATGCAAAAAACATATTACTAGAGGAAAGCACTATAGTCTCAAATTATTGTAGATTTGAAATCCTTATTATTATATAAAATGGAGTTCCATGAAAAATAACATATGAATATAAAATATATATATGATTTTAAGGTACTACATTTACAATATTTATACACCTAATAATACATGGTCTACATAATAGATGAATAAAATTCATGTATATTTTTTCAAGGTACTATTGATGTCGGTTTTATCCACAAAATATAATTTATTATTAGGTTTCCTCAAAAAAATTAGTATTGGTGAATAGGATCACTCCAAGATGCGAGTTGCAGGGTATTCAATTTTATAAAACTTGTTGGTTGAATAGTGGTTGAGTGACACAGATTGTTTACCATAGGCAAATTGGCTATAGGTAAACCTAGATATACATGGAGTGGGTGGAAGGATGATGATTATAACTAAGGTGGATATGATTTTAAAATAAACCTCCAAAATAAGGAAGAGTAAGGTAGAAAAGGAAGCATGTGGAAAATCTAGGGATAAAGCCTTTAATGACTAGTATTTTAAACTCAAGTAAGACAATGAATCTATTCCAATACTTGTTGGAAGCTATTGTATCACACAAACAATAAAATATATTTAATATTCAAAGGAAAAAAAAACACAATATACTTAAACATGTATAAATCAAAGGTTACCTAATTGCCATATTATTATTTCACATCTATAAGAGGATTATGATGAGCATGCAAACAACATTTAATTTAGTTGTCACTAAAAATGAAAGACTATATTTAAAATAGATACCACATACATAATTTAATCACTAATATACCATAATGATGGAACATATAAATTAATCCATAAAATTGGATAATAATTAATATTTACACATAAAGGTGAAGTCAAGCAAAACTTTTTTGAATTTTCTATTTATCTCAATAGACAAAACTCTCTTTATTTTATGACCAAGAGGTGACATGTAATTATAAGCTTAGGATGGGGAAGGCCTCATATCTTCAAGATTTTCCTAAAATTACAAGTCTAAAGACAAAACCTCTAGTTCTAAAATCAAGCAATGATATATGTTATAATGATAATACTCAAAATAGATTTACAAGGTAAGAATAAATTATGCATATATAATAATAGATTGGGAACTAAAGTCCAACTTTGATAATAACCATGAAAATGCATAATCATTATAAAATTAGATTAATTACTCAATGTTGTTACTTGTATTAGTCAATAAAGATAATATAGTTGTAATGGTGGCATATACTTAGAGCTTTGTGAAGCTAGGGGCACTAACTACCAGTTTTATGTGTGTTATATACCTAGAAGTTGCCTCTTTATCCTTTAACACTTCATATAGTGTGTAATATACATCAATTATTTATTTATGACTTCATAATTTAGTAATGAAGGATTAAAAATTTTAACTACCTTAGTTATTTACCTTTATTGTTCTTCTTCTAAGATCTTGAACTCAACTACTAAAGCCTCGTCCCTTGTCACTCTATCTTTGGCAAAATTAACCAAATGTAGTACCTCTTCATTGGTTTAATATATATTTCCTTCCATTTAGTTTTTAAAGTCTTAAAAATATGAGTGGATGAGGTTCTCAAAATTAGGTTGGTTGACCAACTCCCCTCTTTGGGTAATTACTCTAGTTAATCACATGTCTCCCAAAATTTGTAGTTATTCACTTTCATGATTAAAAAAAAGAATCAACAACTCATTTATTTGTTTATGCCAATTTAGGAAGGATTCCCTTTTGTAAATTACATAATTGAATCACCAAGAATCAACCATGTTGGTCATCAAATTAAGTTGATCAAAATAACTAATCCTAGAATATTGGACTAGGAAATTTAATCTTCTTTCTTTATCCCTCATTCTATTCCACAATGCAAAAATTTATGGTATAGGCACATGAATGGTTGACTTGGACACTCTAATATTAGAAAGAATATTGTAAATATTTTTATTTTTACTCTATAACTTAATAATAACCTCCTAAGGATCCTATATAATTTGCATCTATTTCCACCTTTTCAAGGCTTGCTTGGTGCTCTGGTGCATCTCCTTCAATGTTGACCAAGTATAATCTATAAAAGTATTAAAATACTAAATGTATTTGATTGGATCATTAGGGTTTATTTTGGGTATCTTGGATAATGAGAACACATTTTCTCTTTGATCAATTTCTCTCTCTTTTTTTCTTGTATTTATCATCTTCCTCTTCCTCACTCTCTATACAGTCCCATTTTATTTGTCAAACTAAATGGATACTGTGGGTATATCTTTCAAAACTAGATTTATAATTTCACCTCTAACATTCTAATTTCCCTTTCCCATCGATTAACTATAAGTCTTCATGTTTATTCTCCTTGAACAAGTTATGAAGATGTAAAAGGTTGAGAGGTCAGTAGAAGGGATGTGGTCAAATTTGTTGGAAGTGAGGCACTTATTTGAATGGGGATTTGGGGTAGTTTTTATCCAACCAATTTCCATGGGGAGGTTTATTTCCTATGTATCACCTCAACCAATAATCTAGTCAAACCCAAGTTTATCTCCACAGTCGTGGTTGCATTTGAGTTAATAACTGGGGCATGGGAAGCTCTAATTATGTTAAATTATTTGTTCGAGTTGGGGGATTATTAAAATTAGAAACTATAACCAAATTATCAAAATGGAATTTTCTAAGAGTCATTATTTTTTGGTAAGGAAAGAATATTTAAATCAATACTAGTGACAATAGCACTAGATTACATAATACTAGGCATTATTGTAGGTAAACATACAGTTGGAATTTATACAGTAGGCACTAAATAAATGATGAGAGAGATTATCTCATAAATCTTAGGACTTTGTTCTAGTCTGATCTCGACCATGGTGTCTCTTAATTCTTATTTTCCCAAACTCAAGGCTTTTGATTTATCTAGCTCAATTTCTTCATCATTTGGTTATGCCATTCCTATCTCCTTGTCTTCTTCTTCTAATATATAATAAACCTAAGATATCAATTACTTTGGTTCTTCTTAATATTATAGCTCCATTTTATCATCTATATCTTTATCCTCCTACTCAATAGCTTATTCTATGATGGGTAAACAAGTTCTGGTCTCTCTTTTAGTTTTCTATCCTATGAAGGAGTACGTAAATCCTTGTTCTTCCTTTAGTATTTTAATATAAGTGGAATGGAGGGTGGATGAGATTATAGATGGGTTGTGGGAACACCCATGGTAGGACATGGAGCTAAGTGTGATGAATTAGAAGGTGTGGAAGGCACTGAGATTACCTGAGGGGACTTAAGAGATTTGGGAGAGTCATTGGTAGCTAGAATTAAAGTGAAATCTGATTGTGATAATCAAGGTATGCTAGATTGGGTGATTGAAGTAAGAGGAGGCAAAGCAGTCATCACAACACTGCTCTTCCTTTGACTAGATAAGAAAATGGTTGGCCTCTCCCTGGTTATTTTTGTGACCAAGACTTGTTCATATGAGTATATTGAAGTGGAATGGACCCGAGGACCAGGAATTCATCTCAAAATCTCCCTCTTGAGATGAGTATTTGATCACCTCTAAATCCTACATTGATCTAGTTGCTCATATGGCTTCTACTAAAGTAGAAAGGGGTTGATTTAGTGGCTAAGATCCATATGCTAGAGATGGAAGCCATTTATAAATCCATTCATTTTTATCTTCTTGCTCTATTGCCTCTATATTATATTATAAGGCCTATGCAAGTACCATAGATATTTTCTTGTCCTTCATCTTTGTCCACTCTTTGGAGTCAACCGAGGCATTCAAGAAAATATGATCATGATCATATGCTTAATGGCCATAATGTTGTCACCAAATCTTACACCCTATAAAATTGTGTTCAATCCTCTTATATATTTGGTCAACATGGGAACACTCCCAGGTATGTGGGTGTACCTATAGTGGAAGTGAGCCTCTAGATTTAAGGGCTAGCTCCCTGAATGTGTATTGAAGTACTTTCACCTATGATAAATATATGATTATGGGGGGGGGGAAAGGGATATAAGTTTCATGAAAAAAATCTATTCTAAAATTTTGATGCATTAATATGTCTTTCACATGACCATTATACTTCATTTACAAAGAAACAATGCCTAAAACACTAGCCTAAGAGTTTTATAATGCACTAGTATTAGTGTTTCAATATGAAGGTGAGATGCATGAAGATTATCCAAGGTAAATAAGATCATAGATTAGTTTTAGATACTAATTCTCACTATACACTTAAGATATATTCATACACTTAACTACACTTAATATAACCTATTAGGCTAAGATCACTTGCATCAAACATGGAGGGACTGAGAAAAAGCAAGGATAGACTGATATCACTTAGCTATTCACTATACATCTCTTCATACACTTTAAGAAGATGAGGTATGAAATCAAAAAATAATGCATTTATTTTTCAAATGCAAAGTATAAGGTCAAAACCATCAAGGTTTTTTCCATACATGGTGTGGTATCTTTTACAAAGGCCAAAATGACATCTACATATATAACTCGAGGAAGAGGAGAAAAGAATGCAGTAACGAAGCTCAAAGGTCATAATTCCACATTTTAAGGCATGATAACTAGTTAAATTTAAGGTGAATGGAGTGTGAAATATACCATGAATGTATCTTAATACAAATTTACATATAAACCATGGAAAACTGCCCAAATTGGTGTAGAGACTCTTCAACTAGCCTTTATAAAACTACCTGCATCATAGATCATCTCTCAATAATTTGAAACTAAATTAGGAGAGTAAAAACATATATTATGATAGTCATAGATTTTTTATTAGCTGTTATCTATCTTCTAGACACTTGTATTTACTTTATGCAATCATCCATTTGTCTCTTAGACTTTGTTCTTCACATCTGGTGGTCACTATTTATCTTGGATCTTGATTAATATTTCATGGTGGCATATGAGTCTGAATGTCTTACTTCACTATATAACCCTTTTATCTTACATGGATAACTATGTTTCATTACCTTACCATGTCGCTCATTCCATTTTAAAATATGCTTGTCATCATTTCAACATGTAGCCTCATTTTGTCCATCTAGAATTTGATCAACATTTCTCTATTAATCTCCTCTGAAGTCTCTTTCATTTGACTTTTGATGTTGGCCATTAATTTATGACCTGTGAATCTCATATCATGACATTTGGTATCATTTCATTCTTTCTTAGGATCTTTTGACCCTTTGACTCAACGTGCACCATTGGATCTTATCTACCGACTCAACATGTGTTATTGACTTGAACTACATTTTGCCACTTGGTAGTTTTGCATTTAATCTAGATATTTTGGCCTTTCAACCTCATTCTCACTATTGGATCTTATCTTCATGATCAAATTCAAGCCGTTGATGTTGAATCCTAGTCTTTAAACATGGATCATTGATCTACCTTGTATGTAAGAACACACACCATTGATCTTCCCTAATGACCTTTTTACTCATTAACTTATTATATGATGTTAGATCTGATCTGAAAACCTAAGATCTTGCCTCTTGTTAACCCTGAATTAAACCTTAGGAGCATATGAATCTAAATGGTAATTTCATGAGGCCTAAATTTGATGTCCTTATGCATGTCTATCTCTGATTTAATTGCTTATATCTTGAGATAGCAAGATCATAAAGACATAAAATTTGTTGGGGATGATATTGGCACAAAAATCATCATGTCCATGTAGTCTTTGTGGCCTAAAAGGTTTTCTAACAAAAATTTTAAAATGCATAAGAAAACTAATTTTTTCATTCTTGTGTGGCATGCCATGATGTTCTGACCCCTTAAATGACTCTAAATGACATAGACTAAACTAGATCATGACAAAGGTTAGAATGTCATTAAATGACATTAAATAGATCACAACACACCCTATGACACTATGTTTGATCCCCATATCAAGTCTTAACTATAGGGGGTTAACCCATTTTGACTTGTGGTCAAAATGGTTAACATTCTTGGTGATTTCCCAAGGTTGGTATGCTTGATATGCCAAGACTAGTTGCCTAATCCTATCTATTGGGTTATGGAGTCACTTGTACATAGGTTTGACACAAAAATTACCTTTGAAAATCACACCAAAAAACAAAAAACAAAAAGAACAAGACACAAAATAGAAACACACATGTGCTAAACTAAAACACTTAGGGAATACAACACACACAACTGAAAAAAAACACACACCTAATATACTATTTATAAAACTAACATTTAGTCCTCAATAACAAGGATTAAAATATATCCCATTCACAAAGATAAGAATCTCTTCTCCATTCATCCTTAATAATTGGAAAGAATTGCTTTTCTTGCACTTGATGATGATAAATGGTCCACTCCATAAGGTGTCAAATTTGGTATGCCTCCCTAGTTTTGCTTTATCTTCATCCCACTTTATTACTATGTCACCTTCTTGAAATGATCTTGGAGTTGTTTTCTTGTTGAAATACCTCTTCATTGATACATGGTAGTGTTCCATAACTTGATTATCCTTATGTCTAGTGTATTTTAGCTCCATTAATTATATCAATCTCACCTCTATTAGAGTGTTTTCAATTAACTCTAATTGATGTTCCAACTCTAAGGCATGTATCTCTTGAGAGATAGATAACCTAGCCCCTCTTCCATATATAAGCACAAAATTCAAATTCCCTATTGACCTCTTGGGATTTATCTTATCAACCCTTAAGGTTCTCCTCAATTTGGTGTGTTAAGCCCTATGGTTATGTTCCAAGTTTATTTTGATGATTCTGATTAGATTCTTGTTAGTAGATTTGGCCTACCCTTTACCTTGAGGGTAATAGTTATATGAAGTACTCAAGAATATGCCATTACTATTTTCCTAATCAGTAGTTTTGGCACCCATAAAAGTAAGAGCATTATCTAAAATAATAGTAGGAGTGCCAAACCTTGTTATGATGCTCTCATAGAACTCCAAGATAGCATTCTCATTAGCTTCTTTAAATGATACTACCTCAACCTACATCTTAAATTAATCATTTGTAGTCAGTATCCATTTATGACCAACACTTGATGGGGGGTTTATAATTCCAATGAAATCAAGACCCCATTACATGAAAGGTTGATCCACTTGGAAAGATTTCAAAGGAAAATTTGCAAGCTTATATTTTCCCATAAAGAAAGCACATTTTACACACCTCACCTAAATATGACAATCCTTGAAGAGGCTAAGCCAATAATATCCTCCCCACATGATCTTGATAACTATGGCTATTGGGGATAAATGATCTCTTGTTATTCCATCATGAAACTTCTCAAGAAACACTCTAAATTGGTCATTATCAATACACCTCAATAATAAACAATTAGTATCTCTTCTAAAAATCACACCATCTACAAGACAAAATGAAATATCTTAAAATCTAAAATATCTCCTTTGAGATCTACTCATATCATTAGGATACTCACCACTTTGAATAAATATGATCACATCTTGTGTCTAACTCTGTATATGCAAAGAACCATCTTTTTGGGGGAAATCATGAGTGATTAAAACCTCTTCTTTTGGATCATGAAGATCTGAAGATAGATGTTCACAAAGGCCCTCACCCCTTATTGACTTTGTTACTTTGATATCAACATCATATTTCATTACCTTAGTTATTTGCCCTCCCCTCTTCTCACTAAGGTCTTTGCTCAAAAGAAACTCTTTGGTACTAGGATGAGAGAACATAACACAAATTTTATTGTTTGAAACCATACTTCTAAACTTATTTAGTCCTCTTCAAACATCAAGGACTTGCTTCTTAACAAATGTATACTTGATTTCATAATCTTCCAAACCTTCACTAAATAATATAATTGGTTGCTTTACACCCTCATCATTATTTTGTATTAGCATAAATTAGATAGTGTCAAGGTTATAAAATGAATATGACATGAAGTCTTTATCAAAATCAGGATCAACAAGAGTAAGAACTTGTGTAATTAATTTCTTAATGGCTTCAAAACTATTTTTACCTTCCTTAGTCCAAGAAAAGACCTAATTATTTTTTAACATGGTTGTGATAGGTTTCACCAAAGATGCAAAACCAAGTATGAATCTCCTTAAAAAAATTATCTTAGCTAATAAACCTTAGATACCTTTCATATGTAAGGGAAATGATAGGCCTAAAATATCCTCTATCTTTTTAGGATCAATATCCAAACCATCTTTGGAAATAATGTGTCCTAAGAGCTTACCTTCATGTATAACTAAGATATATTTTTTTTATTAAAAGATACTCCATACTACCTACATCTTTTAATAACTTGTCTCAAGTATTGCATATGTTCATTAAAATCTTTAGAAAACATTGTTATATCATCTAGATAAACCAAAAACATCTCATTGATCAAATCTTTGAAGGCCATGTTTATTGCTATTTGAAAGGTAGCACCAACATTTACCAAACCAAATGGCATATTTCTATAAGCAAAATTTTCCAATTTAGTAGTGAATTCTATCTTAAACTGATCCTCCTCATTCATAAGAATCTGATTATAACCTAAATATCCATCTAAGAGAGAAAAATGTTGAGATCCTAAAATAACTTGCAAAATATGTTCCATTGAAGGTAGATGGCAAACACAAAGTTAGCTAACAATGTTGAATTCTTGATAGGAAATATTATATTAGTTTCAAGGACTTTAGTGATCTTTAACCTTATGAGTTGCTCAACCTTAGGATTGATGGGTCTTTATTTCTATCTAATCAATTTAACTCTAGGTTCCAATTCAATGTTATGGTATGCTAGGATCAAATCCTTTGATATCCTTATATTCCCAAGCAAAGATATCATGAAACTCTTTACACAACTCAATAAATGATTGTTTTTCTAATGTAGACCATACCTTGCCTAGTTTGAGGAGTCTATCTTTGAAGATCAAGACTCTTTCATAGTTCTTACTTTTGTAGACATACTTAATTTTTCAATCTCATTTTGATCATTATCATTGAATATACTTTCTAACCTCACTAGACCTTTAGGTATCTTATTTGTTCCTAACTGTATAATCTGATCACCAAATTTTTCTTGGAGTCTCCTTTGATTCCTTAAAGAAACCTCAAACTCATTTTACAAGAAGCATGAAATATGTTTAACACTATCAAAAACTTTCCAGGACACTTCATTATTAGGTACAAAAGGTCTGATAATGATCTTAATGTGAGATTTCTTCCCCTCTTCTTTTATGGTAGTTGGAGTATCAAATTGAGCTCCTATGGTAGCTAGTCTATCAGCATTATTATTTTATTCCCTTGGGATTGATTGTATGTTGAATGCATTGAATTCTTCAAGAAAATACCATAACATATGCTTATATGAATTAATTAAAGGGTTATTTTCAACAACCACATTCCTAACCTGATGAACAACCAATTCACTATCTCCATATACTTAAAATTTCTTGATTCCCTTTCTCCTTGCCCATTGAAGGCCGTGAATTAAACCTTCCTACTCAACCACATTACAAGTAAAACTAAAATGGAATCTATATGAAATATATTATTTATATTTATATGGGAAGATCAACATAACACCAGCTCCTACACCAATTCTACTCATTGAATCATCAAAAAACACCTTCCACATCTCATCATCTTCACCTTCTTTGGCAAGTAGAGGTATTTGTATTCCTTCTTATTGTATACAATACAATCCTAGATAATTTTCATCCATTAATACATAAGGATCATGATCATATGCATGGGTACCATATTCATAAAAAAAAATCAAAAATTCCTTCAAGCTTGGAAGAAGCACCTTCATCTACAATAGAATCCTTATCTTCATTAACAACACAATTCAAATAAAAAATTGTCGCAACATAGGGATCAATATGAAACCTTTTAAGAGGTTGAGTCCTTATGGTCACCTTGGTTCTATATCCCATTTCAAAGGCCAATAAATACAAATCAACATAGAGATAGCCACTTATCTTGGCTGTAAATTCCCTTTATATGCAAATTTCAAAGTGAGACGGGAGGTGGACAACAACTATATGTTGAAGGATAGGAAAATTAGGATAATCATGCAAGAAAACCTTCAAGTTTTTTATTAATAATTTCATCTTGGTAAGTGTACCATATAGTTGGAGAATGTCTTTGTTATGAGGCTCATAATTTAGGCCTAATTTATCAACAACCACTTTAGACATGACTAAAGTAGAATCTCCATTATCAACTATGCATTTATGAACCAATTTTTCACCCACTATAAGAGTGAGATAGAATGATGGAGGTTCATCAATGCTAGTGGATGGTTTAATAATAGTGTTAGGATCATTAGTAAAATTAACATGATCGTGACTTTGATTTGAAGGAGGGACACTAGTAGGGATAACAGATAACTATATTTGTAGGAGTTATTTCTGACCAAACATATGAAGAACATCCTAAATGGAAATGGATGTTTTAGTATGTTGGAACACAACTATCTAATAAGAGAGGGGGGTGAATTAGTAGATCAACTAAAACTAGTCCTTTAATCCTTTTAAAGAAAATTCAAAAGCATATGCAGATTAAAATATAAATTCAAATATCACATACACACATAAATACTCATGACACTAGATGTATACATGGAAAACCCAAAGGGAAAAACCATAGTGATAATAGCTACTAGAATCTACTATTCTAATCCATCCTCATAGTTTAAAGCCTCACTGGCAAACCTCACTAGTTACATTTAAGGACACCAATCCTAAGGAGAAACCAATCCCCTAGTTTAAGATCACCAACTCTAAGGAAGCCAATCCCTAACTGAGCACCAACTTGGCTTTACCTCACTAGTTACAATGTTTATGGGCACCAACCCAAAGGAGACACTAATCCCATAACTGAGTACCAACTCAACTTGTCTGATGGCACTAACAAATCAAATCTATGGATTTACAACTTTAGATTATAAAATAGATTCATAAATGAATCTAGATATTTGATCTTTGTTATAGGTCTAATATGTAGCTGATCATACTCTACACATTCTCTATGTGCCTTTCTTCCTCTCTACTCCTAATTATACCTCTTTGTTCTTGTGTTTGGATGTTTATTTATTTGACACACTTCATTTCCTTCACTAACTACTCTACTATATATTTTATTTATCTTTATAGAAAATGCAATTATTCAACAACATTTTCTTTGTCCTAGATATCATATATATAAACAAATGATCTAGGGTTTGCTTTCTCTCTCTATGTTCACACTCAAATTGTAACACATCATGATAATTTTAGACTTTAGTTCATTATGAATTAAACTATAAGTTACCATGTCTTGATTATTTTGGCCCAGTAGTTTCCATTGTAATATATTCCATGCATCATGCCATAATTTCAAGTCTCTTAACTATATATAGCATTTTTTATACTCAAGTTTTGATGCACAGGTTATTTAATGGAGATTTGATTAGTTAGTTTAATCAATATCATTTTCTGTGTCAAGATATAGAGCTTATACACAAGTTCCTACATGTTCCTATAACTAACCATTTGTTTAGGCATGACTTTAAATGTCAGTTGTTAATCTTGACTTGGGTGCCATGATCCAATGGTCCATATTTAAATAGCTCAAATTTAAAATGCATCCATTCGATCATACTCTAATAGGCTCACGGTCTCCATTCAATCTCCAAATATGCACATTTTTAAATCTCTATCAAGATGTTAAACATCTATCACTTTGTTCTATTTGAGTCCAATTACTCCATTGGATCTCTTTCATCTAAGCTTTTATGTGTTGTTTACTCTTCAAAGATGCATGACCTTCAACTTGACTTGGTCATTAAACTTTGACACGTTGACCTAATCTTGTAGCTTCCTATATCTTTAGATCACTTCCACTCCATCAATATTCTCAAACTTGCTTATTATTTAACTTGTCATTATGTCGATAAACATCAAGAAATTTATAGCATTTGAGTCCATTCGCTCTATTGGATCTCCTTTCCACTATCACCCACACATCGTTAGATCTTCTAATAAGCTCAATCTTTATATCTATCTAATTTTCAATTATGACAATTGGTGTAAGTGCATGCCTTCTATACATTACTTTCAATTCCCCTATTGAGAAACTTGGCATCTTTGCATTACTTGTTGACCTTTTGACTTTAACTATCACCATAGATTAATTATCTAATATCTGTGATTGTGACACTTATCACTTTTGCATTAACTTGGAGGGACCTTTGAAACTTTGAATTCATAGTGCTCCATTTAATCTCCAATGATTGATTAAGCATGAACCATTGATCTATCAACTAGCTCAAACTTTACCTTATACAAATTTTACTAAGTATGGAAACCATTTTAATATGCTTGGAAGGTTATCTATGTACTTGCATAACTTATACTTCACTCAACCTCCTAGTCTAAAATTTAGACCATATAAACTAGGCATGAAAGTGAAAAAACCATGTTAATTTTGAATCCTTTGAATGTGTGAGATATAATACAATTAATATTCTCACTGAGATTTTTCTATCATAGAGCCAGATATGCCTTGAACTTGCCTGGAAGGCCAACTTTATCCTTGAATAACTCTTATCATTCTTAGTTGCATGACCTAAAAATTAGTGCATATGATCCTCTTACATAGGGGATTCTATCCATATATCCATTTTCTCTTGAAGCCTTCATACATGTAAGATATGACATCATAAAAATGACTTCTTAGCTTTTTCTTTCAACCTACAAATTTGAATAAGTGTTGGAAAACACTATCAAAATGCCTTGGAGCCCTACTTTTCTAAGGAATATATTTTGTCATGCTACATTGAATGACTTGAGATTTAGTGCATATAAACTAGGCACACAAATGAATAGACCCATGTGATCATTTTATCCTAACAATTTTATGTGCACAAGCGTTTACCTCATCAATATGCTTACTTGGCTATGTTTATCCCTTTTTCAAATTTGGATAAGTATAAAAACTTAGTGAATTATATCTTAGTATCCAACTTTGCATCCCCATAACTTCAACTGTGCTTCATTATTTGTCTTCAAATCTAGTGCATAACTACTAGGGACTAATGTGATCAAAACCATATGACTAGTTCTTCCATGCTCATTCACACATGGTAATGGTGATGTTAGTTAAATGCCTTCTCATATTTTCCTATCATATACCCAAAATGTTTAGATGATCAATATGAAGAACCAAATTAATTCCAATCATGCACACAAGCACTCCAGTCATCCTTGACCTCTCATAGGATCACCATAGTAATCCCTGAGCATCAATGACATACCCTAATGTCCCTTTTGAAATTAATGACAATCAAATTTCTAAAAATCTCCCCCTTTGTCATTGATGGAAAACTAAATGCTATGATCTTCTACGATTCAACTCCTTCTCTAGCATTGATTGTATTGGCTTCTGATGAGTATGAACTGAAGCTATTCATACCATACTTACTCCCCCTTAGTCGATGGAACATTTTCCTAAAATAAACTTAGACACTTGCTCTACTTATTCTTTGACATTTGCACTTTTTACTCAAAAATTTTGTAGAGATAATTTTGCTCTTCTTCTCCCATAGAGAGAATTTACACTTTTTCTCCCCCTTTGAGATTGATGGCAAAGGGACTCTTTCTCACTATCTATCCAAAGTGTTATCCCCATTTATTAGATAAAGGAGTTTTTAAAACCATCAACTCATTATAAATTTTCAAAATATACATACCTGAGTTGCCTTTTATCTTCTTCTAGGTATTAACAAGGATTTTATTATCCTTCAATTGAATTTATGCTCTATCACTAGTATCTATTAATGTGATGTAGGAGCTTCCATATAGGCTCACTAGCCTTATCTCTTAATCTCTTATTTTCTTGTGATCCTAGGACCTGACCAATTGCAAAGATCTTCTACTCTAAGCCTTCTTGATCCTGATAGACTAAACAATCTAGCTCCCCCTTACACTATGCATAGCTTCTCAAGCTTTTCATGCTATCTAAGTTATCTCCCCCTAACTCCATGCTCCATATTTGCACCAATGGACTACTTATAACACACCATAAATTCATTTATGACATGTATAACATCATTTTACACATGTTTAATAAGTTTGGTGACCCAAATCACTACACAACCCAATATACACACTATCAAGAGTTTCTTGCATTATAACCCTTGTGATAAATGAATCTATAGACCATATATATATATATATATATATATATATACTCCAACAATCTCATCATGTCATATTGAAACGCTCATTATGTCCCTACAGACACTACATATACATTACTTGACTTGGTTTGATCAAGTCATCATCACAACTTGCTTAATTTATCATTTGTAGCAGACATCACTTGATTCTCCATTGAAAGGGGGTCTCTTAATAAGCATAGATAAAGACACCTTACTTCAAAATGTTATAAAACAATGTGAAACTAGGAGTTGCCCATAACTCCTCATATTCCTTCTCCTCCTTGGTCATCTTATGCTTTATGTTCTTCTTCTTCTTAGTCTTAAGAGAAGTAAAATTCTCATCCACTATGATATTCTCCTTTATATTAAAAATACATGGAGACAACATGGATTCATGACATACATTTTTATCTGATGAATCTTCCTTTTAGTTAATAATCTCATCACTAAGCATAGAAGACTGATGTTCTATGCTTGATACTTGCTCTATAGCAAAACCATGTTCACTTGAATCTATACTCACTTCATAGCTATCTTTGGCCAACACCTTGGAATTTTCATTGAGATTTGTCTTCTCATTATCAGCATGTGCAGACATTGAGAAGTTTTGACATTCTCCAACCTCTATAGCATTCTCCATTATGGGTTGATTATATGTCCTGTTGGGATTAATTTTCTCTTTTTCAGAGACTTGTGAACCTTTCTTCACACTAAGAGGCATGCTTTTCTTATTTTTAGATACTAATAAATAATTACTAACCTTATGACCATAATGATTATAGTTATAATAATAACCATAAAAGGATGAGGAATACTTGGTCATAAATTTTCTTTATGTAGGATGGGGATTTCTTCACAAATTTTAATTCTTCAGGTTTCTTACCCTTGTGTACCTATCTACATAAATTACCTTTCTCTTTTGCATCTTCTTTGAGTTTACACAGATGGATTCATTGTTCTTTTTCCTTTCCTCAATCTTCTTTTCAGCTTTAGCCTTCTTCACATCAACATTGCTTGTGTTTGTCTTTGTATCCTTGTAATCTTTCTCTTTCTTTGATCCTAATCCTTTTGATTTGAAATTATCATATAACTTAGTAGATGTAGTGGTTATGGTACTTTTCCCCTTTTCATAACCAAGACTAGATTTCCCTTTCGATGGCTTTTGAGAGCTGATCAATTCATCAAGAATATTTGATCCTCCTTTTATCTTGAGACCTTTGTCTATTTTTTTTAGCCTTTTCAATCTCTTTTCTCAAAGCCACTATGTCTACTTCTAGCCTCATATACTCAACAAATTTTAATTATAGTTCAATCTTGACTACATATTCTATTATTGTGGCCTCTTTAACTTTTATCTTTAGGCTTATCACCATATAATCATATTATTTAAGGCTTTTGGATAGTTTTTTAATTTTTTTTTGTCCAAGCTTCTTTTGTCTTGTGTTCTCTTTTCTCAACTTATCAATCTCATCTAGAGTATAGATGAGCTCACACTCAAGGTCCACTTCTCCTTCCTCTTCTTCATCTGATCCAAAAATCAAAAGTTTTGATTGACAAATATTTCAAACACATAAAAACAACATAGTAACAATGAGTTCTCTGAGAAGAGATGTTTTATTACTCAAGATCACAATACAACTATAAGCTTATCTCTAGGAAGAGATGTTTAATTTATATTTTAGGTTACATCTTAATTTATACACATTTTGAAAGTAGGAGGAAGATTTGTAATGTCACCAATCTCAAGGGAGATTAAGTGATTTAAATTCCATGATTTAAAACAATACATAATTTGAGGAATTACTATTTTTAGAAACTTACTATTTTTAGACTGCACTACTAAAATTGAAATTTAGGGAACATCCATTGGATTTTAGAGGGTAAAAAACCATTGATAAAATATCCATGCCATATCACCACGTTTTCCTCATTCTTATCTTTCCAATGGTTCAAACGGTGAGTCAATTAGAGCTACGGTGCAAAAGTTATATCATTAATTGGAGTAGAACCGTCACTCGAATTGTTGCCCAGATCATCATCATAGTCTAAACTTCCTCTTGATCCATATTTATAGAAGTTTATTTTAATTCCATGAATAGGGAATCATTTCCTTTTCCCATAAAGGCATAGTCATGGTCATCATTTGAGCTATCATTGTCATCTAATGAGTCAATATCTTCTCTTATATGCAAGCTTTTCTTGTTTTTAAATAAGTTACTCCTTTTAAAATAGTGGGGATTCATTATTTTTCCATCCTCTTCTTGATTAGAATTATCCTCTTTCTCATAAGGGAATTTACCAATAAAATTTCCTATTTTACTACAATTAAAACATTTAAAGGGTAAGTTACCTTTGTACTTTCTAGATCCTCTTTTCAATCTTCTAACAAAGTTGGCTTCTTCTTCATCAGTCTCCTTAGATTTGGATGATTCTAATTTTTCATGCTTATATGTTTTGAATGAAACTTATTTCTTGGAAGTATTTGCTTCTCTCATTCTCATCTCATAAGTAGTGAAGGTTCCATGCAACTCATCTATAGTAAGCTTATCTAAATCTCTTGCTTCCTCTATTATAGAGATTTTAAAATCATATCTTGATGTCAAAGATATTAACACCTATTTGACAATGATTTATTCTTTAATTTATTCTATAATTTCTCTAATTGCATTGACTATTTCATCTACCCTAAGAATGTATTTTATAATCTTCTTTTCTTGATCCATTTTGAGGCTTTCAAACTAGCCTCTATATGTTTATAGCTTGGCCTGCTTTACCTTATCATCACCTTCATAGATGCTTTTCAAATTTTTATAGATCTATTATGTATTTTGATAATGCATCACTTTGATAGAATCTAATTTGGACAATCCATATAGAATAACATTCTTTGCCTTAGCATTACTCTCATATGCCTTTTTGGAAGCCTAATCAGTAGGATTTGTATTAGGGGCTATATATCCATTTACCACAGACATCCATACATCAAACCCTAATGAGGATAAATATGATTCCATTATTATGCTTCAAAATTCATAGTTAGATCCATGAAAGAGGTGCTTTGTTTGATGAAGATCCTCCTTGACTAGACATTGTGTTCACTATTCCAAGATCTACCTAAGATGATTAAGATTCTTTCAAGGAACCCTAGGCTTTGATACCAATTGTTGGAACTTAACTATCTACCGAGATGGGGTTAAATCAATAGATCAACTAAAACTAGTCCTTTAATCCTTTTAAATCAAATTCAAAAGCATATGTAGATTAAAAGATGAGTGAAGAGATCACATACACACAGAAATACTCATGACATTAGTTGTATACATGGAAAACTCAAAGAGAAAAACCATGGTGAGAGTAGCTACTAGAATCTACTATTCTAATCCAACCTCATAGTTTAAATACTCACTAGAAAACCTCACTAGTTACATTTAAGGACACCAATCTTAAGGAGACACCAATCCCCTAGTTTAAGAACACCAACTATAAGGAAGCACCAACTCCCTAATTAAGCACCAACTCAGCTTAACCTCACTGGTTACAATATTTATGGACACCAACACAAAAGAGACACTAATCCCCTAAATAAGCACCAAATTAGCTTGTATAATGGCACTAACCAATTAGATATATAGAGCTACAACTCTAGATTACAAAATAGATTCATAAATGAATCCAGATATTTGTTCTTTGTTATAGCTCTAATCTATAATTAATCATACTCTACATATTCTCTTTGTGCCTTTATTCCTCTCTACTCTTCACTATACCTCTAAGGTCTCATGTCTAGATATTTATTTATTTGAGACACTTCATTACCTTCACTAACCACTCTGATCTATATTCTATTTGGCTCAATAGCAAATGAAATTATTTAGTAGAATTTTCTTTGTCCTAGATATCATATATATAAACAAATGATCTAGGGTTTGCTTCTTCTATCTGTGTTCACACTCAGAATGTAACACATCATTCCAATTTTGGCCTTTGGTTCATTATGACTTGAATTTTAAGTTCCCATGTCTCAATTCTATTAGCCCACTAGTTATTATTGTGATATATTCCATGCATCACGCTGTAATTACAGGTCTCTTAACTATCTATAACATCTATTAGAATCAAGTTTTGATGCATAGGCTCTTTAATGGATATTTTATTGGTTAGTTCTATCAATTTTATTATCTGTGTTGAGATATAGAGCTTATACACAAGTTCCTGCATGTTCTTGTAACTAACTATTTGTCTAGACATGAATTTAAATATTTATCATTGATCTTGACTTTAACACCATGATCTAATGGTACATATTCAAATATCTCAACTTTAAAATGCATCCATTTGATCATATTTTGATAGGCTAATGCTCTCTATTCGATCTCCATATATGTAATTTTTTTATCTCTATCAAGATGTTAAACATTTATCACTTTGTTTCATCTAATTCCACTCACTCCATTGGATCTCTCTCATCCAAGCTTCCATATGCCATTCAATCTTTGAGGATGCATGATCTTTACCTTGACTTGCTCATTAAACTTTGACACTTTGACCTCATCTCATAGCTTCCTATATCTTTGGATCACTTCAGCTCCATTAATCTTCTTGAACCTACTTGGTCTTTAACTTGCCACTATGTCAATAAATGTTGAGCACTTTATAGAATTTAAGTCCTTTCACTCTGTTGGATCTCCTTTGTACAATCACTCACACACCATCAAATATTTTGGCAAGCTTGATCTTTATATTTGTCTAACCATTGAGGATATGACACTTGGTATAAGTATGTGCCTTATGTACATATTGTCAATTCCTGCTATTGAGACACTTGGTATCCTCACATTGCTTGGTGAAATTTCAACTTTAACCCACACCATAGATTAACTGTCTAGGCTATATGATTATGACATTTGTCACTTGTACATTAACTTAGAGGGACCTTTGACGCTTTGACTTCACCATGCTCTGTTGGATCTCTAATGTCTGATTAAGCATGAATCATTGATCTTCCAACTAGCTTGAACTTTATCTTGTGTGGATTTGACTAAGTATGGAAACCATTTTAATATGCCTAGAAGGCTATCTTTGTACCTACATAACTTCTATTTCACTCAACCTATTGGTCTAAAATTTGGACCATATAAACTAGGCATGAAAGTGAACAAACCCATATGCTCAATTTGAACTTGCCTAGAAGGCCAACTTTCTTCTTGCATAACTCTTGTCTCTCTTAGTTACATGACCTAAAAATTAGTGCATATGATCCTCTTACATAGGGAATTCCATCCAAATATCCATTTTCTCTTGAATCCTTCATATGTGCAAGATATGAAATCATAAAAATGCCTTCTCAACTTTTTCTTGCAACCTATAAATTTGATAGTGTTAGAAAACACTGTTAAAATGACTTGGAGCCCTACTTTTCTCAAGCATATATTTTATCATGCTATATCATGTGACTTAAGATTTAGAAGATATATAATAGGCATAAAAATGAATAGACCCATGTCATAATTTTATCCTAACACTTTTATGTGTGTAAGTGCTGACCTCATCAATATGCTTACCTGGTTTTGTTTAGCCCTTTTTCAAATTTGGCTAAGTATAGAAACGTAGTGAATTCTATCTTAGTAGACAACTTTGCATCCACATAAATTCAACTATTTTTCATTACATGTCTTCAAATATGGTGCATAACTACTAGGTAATAATGTGAACACAACCATGTGATCGGTTCCCCCTTACTCATTTACACATGAGAATGATGACATCAACAAAATACCTTCTCATATTTTCTTGTCATAGACCCAAAATGTCTAGATGATTAATATGAAGAACTGGATGTATTCCACACATGCACACAAGCACTCTAGTCATCCTTAACCTCTGATAGGATCACCATGATCACCATAGTAATCTTTAAACATTAATGACATGCCCATAATGTCCCTTTTAACATCAATGATAATCATATTTCTAACATAGGACTCTTTAATTAGTCTACAATATTTAAATAAGCCATACCTACTTTTTATTGGATTCTTCGAGGTAAAGAAGTGATTGAAACTTGAGGAGTTGGAATGAATTGAAAATTCCTTCCAATGTTCTGATTTGGAAGATGTGAAAAGTTATTTGAGGTTGCCACACCTATAGACATACCTTATTACTTTGTATGAGGATTTAATGAGCTTGTAGGTGCATTACTATCACCACCTAAATCCTTTATCTTGGCTCTAGTGTTGTCTGTAATAGAGGTTCCTTGATTAAGCACAAAAGTGTCCTCAACTAGGAAGGTGGTGAAGATTTCTCCTTGAGGCTATCCACCTTCACTTGTCTACATCATGACTTCCTCTTTAGCTGATAAGAGAGGACTAAGTCCTACTTGAGTGACAAGAGCTTGCTCTCTACCTTCATTAGCATCCATACATTGGTATTGCTACCAATTTTCTCCATACACTAAGTTGTTATGCACAAGTATCATCTATCTTATATTTTTTGGGAGTTATGATTGTACATATTAGAAGGTCTATTAGATTTAGGCTGCCATTGACCTCTTTCTCTTCTAAATTGTTGACCATGCTATTGTTGAAAGGGGTAAGGATTATGATACACACTTTGTTGTATATTCCCTCTCCCAAGCTTAGCTTCCAACCATTGAATATATGAAGATTTATCCATGGCATTATATTCTTTCTTAGGAGGAGATCTATACTTGGTGTTAGCATTAGGAACTTGGGCCACATCTATAGTATTAGAAAAAAGTATAAGATAATGGAGGCATAAAAACCTTAGGAGGCAATATTCCATCTTAAATGAGACCCTTCTTAGCTTTGATAGAAATATCATATGATTTGAGAAGAGTGTAACCCCTCATGGATTGAATAATGATATAAATTTTAGTACCAATGGCTCCCAAGTAGATAGGGAACACAAAACTAGGAGGTGGCCTCATAGGAGGAGACAATCTATTCCAAGTTTTTTGAAATCTCTCATTGAAGTCATGCATTGTTTCTTTAGATCCTCTTTATATCATGTTGAGATAATTAATGGGAGATGAATGGTCACTTTCATTTATAAATATTGAGGTCAACAACACTCCAAAATTTCCCCATGATGTGATGCATCCACCTTCTAGAGTCCTATACCAATCAAGATCCTTCCCTCTAAGGGACATGTCAAGGAGTCTAATGGAAATATTCTCTTGAGTGATATTATGGTAGATACAAAATTTGGAGACACACCTAATGTTTTCATTAGACTTAACATGATTTTAACCATTTAATATGGGTACACCTTTTGTGGAACTAGGAGGAATGGCATCATATTCTTGAAGATGAATTGGATTTTCAATATTAAAGGTAGGGAAGGCATGAGGTGTAGACACTAGAAAACTATACACTATGGTTCTATATGTTGTATTGACCCTTAAAACACACCTTATCCCCCTTGTACAATTTCCCAAAATTTTAACCACCAAACATAAGTGAAAATGACTAGTTCTATCCATTTTGGCTATGTCTTCCTAACCATCGATGGTTGACCCTAGACCATTGATAGTTGAATTTGACCACTAATAGTTACTCAACACAACCAAAAACTTTGACTCAATTGTAACTCACCCATTGATCACCAATTATCTAATTTTAGCCTATTATTCACATAATTAATGCATGATTGACTATTTGTTAGATTAATTGATAAACTATTTGTTAAACTCTTATTTTCAACCTTCCTTTGCTTTATATTAAGAGAGGAACAAAAGGTTGAAATAAATCATTTAGGGGCAAGAGATTATGACTCTTAGATGATTCCAAAAGCTTCTAGCAAACTAAGAACTAGGTAAAAGGCTTAGGGTGTTTTTGTAACTCACTATCTTGAGCCAAGACACTATTATTCTGTTGGCATTGCTTTAAGATAAACAACATCAACATTCCTCAAACCGATAACACCTCAAAGATAAGTATCTATGTTTTCTTATCAAGATTCAATAAATAGATATATTTATTTCATTTCTTGTGTCATTCTCCTTTATTTCTCTCTCATACCATTTCCTTGTGTTGGAGTTTTAAAACTCCAGACATTTTACCTCCTACCCAAAACTACCCACAAACCCTTATCACTCAAATACCCTATCCCTAAACTAGATAACTCTGAGCATTACTCTCTACCCCAAAAAAAATATACAATCCAAACATCAATCCCAAAACCTCTCTATAAATCTCCTTAATAGACTTATTTTCCTAAATCAAATCCCATAGTATCCATCAATGGTCTCACTTAACCATCGATGGAATTTCCTAACCACAAATGATTAACAACTGATGATGGTCATATAACCTCTGATGGTCATACCCAACCTTTTATAGTCACTATGTGTCCATTTTATAATAAAAATCTAATTTGACCCATATGCCTACACCGAAATTCTAATTTATGACTTTATATTTTATCACAGAACTATAAATTATTTTTTGAATCAACTTTGAGTCATTTAGCATTAGTATTAAATCATTTATTTTTATTTTTAATCAAAATCACTTGCTTATTTTCAAGCATTTATTGTATTTAATCTCAGTACCTTCTATTATTTCATGCAATCATCTATTTTTAGTCTATTAAAACTTAAGTTTTTTAAAAGTGTGGATTGATAGCCTCCAAGGAATTTTGTGCTTCTTAGATCTATCTCATGCTAGGTAGTCCACCCTCATATCCCACTAATCCATCATTTTCTAGATTGCTTTCTTATTTTTAGGTTATCCTCCCCAAACAAAGAGGAGTATCAACAATCATCTAGATCACATGCACACAACACATCCAAGTTCTACTAACCTCACCCTTATTTCAAGTTTTACAACTTTCTTTCTATATAAAATAAGTAAAATTTTAGTGAAACATTTTGGCATGCCCGATGGGACCCTTGAGATTTTTTTCAAGTTCGTAGTTATAGGACATTTAGTTTCATTAGATAATAATCATTCATTTCATTCTTTTCTAAAAATTAAATGTTCCTTATTTCCTTTCTTCCTTTCCAAAACACAATTTTTAGTTTCTTTTGCTTTATTAGAAAAAAGTAAAAAATGTCATCTTTCCTCTCATTTATAAAAAATAAAAATTACTCATTCTAGGCCTAGGCTTTGCATCATCATCATCTATGTACATGTTAGTTATTTTTTATTCATTTGGAAAGACATCAAATTTTTATTTTTGATTAAAAGTAAATTTACATCTATTGTTTGTTTGTATTGATTAGCTCACATAGCATAATTTAACCATGTAAATTAATCATAGTCTCACTTCTTATCACACACATAATACCAAACAACACATTCAATCAAACGTAAAAACATTGACATAAGGCTCGATTGGTATTTCATCACCTAGAGATCACCTTTCCTTGGCTATCCTTCTTAGATTTCACCACTAAGGGGAGAACCAACTTAGTACATTATCTAAGTATAATCTCTAGTAACTCGATATATGCTAGCTAAGAAACCAATACCCTTATCACTATGGTGTGTGAAGTGATGGGGTATGCCCCAATATAAATCCACATACCAAGTTATAGTATAGATCTTGAGAGCCTTTAACTACCTGAAACCATCCTTAGATATCTTCTTCTAGTACATAATCTACAAGCCCAAGTTGGTCTTAATAACTTCTTTAAAATTGAGGCATAATCCTAAAGAGATAAAAGGTACCTTAGGATTTTAATGCACTTTAGTGTATGCATTATTTTCCTATAGATATTTTTATTTTTATTGCTTCTCTTTTGAGTCGTGAGATCACTCTTATCTTCATTTTCCCCTTATTTTCATGGTTCTCACTAGACAACAACTAAGAAACCAAGTAAATTGGAATCTACCTCCCAACCACGGATCTTCTTCTTCTTCCTCATCCATGGAGTACCATTTAGATGTGGAGAGTTCATCCCACCATTCTAAAAGTCCTATTATACCTCAAATAATTTTCCAAGGAGATATAGATTTCACTAGCTTTTTAGATAACAACCCCATAGCCCTCCAACACTACCTTAACACCATATCTCACTGTACCCCTACTTTGGTTCCATCTATTGATCTACCCTATGGTATGCCATCCCATTTTATGGGTAGTACCTATATTTCAAACATTTCCAGCCAACCCTTAGTCACCCAAGCATCTTATTCTACCAAAAATTCCACTAATACCACCATCCAAAACTAACCCATACAACCAACCAACACCAAAATGCCTTCCACCCCAACCAATAACTATTCTCATATAGGAGAATCCCAACCTTTGGGCACCTTATTCCACTTACCATTGGAGTGCCCTCTACTAGTGTTTCCACCCTTCTTCTTATCTCTAACTCACCAACCTCTACTCCATTCCAAAGATTGGTGGTTATTATACCTTCTACCCTTCCACCCATTAGTACCAAGGTCACCACCCATCCTCAACCTATCAACCCAACTATACCTCCAACCCAACCCATGTCAATTCCTCAACAAGTGCCCACTGCACCCAACCCAAGCTATATTCCTAACCCATAAGGGTATATGGTTCCACTTTCTACCCAACCTCCTATATCCACTTACCCATACATGGCATCCTCTCAACCACCTATTTCCACACACCAATATGTGACAACCTCCCAACCGTCCACTAGATATCCTTATGTTGCACCTACCTAACCCCAATATAATTTACCCTAAAACTATAGGGTTGTACAACCACAAACTGATCTAGTTAAGATGTTGATATATAAGATGACCAATTTGGAGTCATCTATTTATGGTGCCCATAACTTCTTATCATACTATCAAATTTATAATGAACCAATTCATCCATCCATCCCAATATTACCTTATCCTCCTCAATGGTAACTTCTAAAAATTTCAAAATTTTAGAGCAAGGAAGATCCTTAGCAACATCTTAGAGCATTTAGACACTCTTGTTATTTGATTGCTTATGATGATGCTCTCCTTCTTCACACCTTTCCCATGTCCCTATCTGGTCTGACATTAGATTGGTATAGTGTTATTACCAAGCACTCCCTCTTTTCTTTTGCCCAATTAGCTCAAACCTTCTTAGATTATTTTTCCATAAATATATCTAAGAAAGTTTCCATCATCGACCTCTACTCCATTCAAAAATTTGAGGATGAGTCAATTGTTGATTTCATGGCCTGTTGGAGAGGTTTGATAAACCAACTCTCTTTTTCTTTGCCCCAACATGAGCTGATTGAGATTTTTTCTTGAGATTGTGCCAAACATATTTCCTTCACTTTACAGGTTTAGACTTTCATGACCTTTGATGAGGCTTTCACCATGGGACATAAATTAGAGATTAGAGCCATTGATGAGGGGAAGCTAAAATTGAGAAACAAGAATTATAATTTCAATTCAAATGAAACTTCCTCCTCTAAAACTACCAATCACTCTAGTAAAAACACCAAAACCAAGGGAACTGTGAATGAATTTATCATTAAAACCACCCCTCCTCCAGTTGTTAACCAACCTAACTCTTCTAATTCTACCAAAAAGAATACCTAAAACCAAAACTATAACAACTAGAAGTAATATACTCTGCTAGGGGAGTCATATGCTTCTATTTTGGAAAAGATGTTAAAAGCAAATATCATACAACACCCTCCATTCAAACCCCCACATCAATTCAATTCCTTTCATACTATACCTAGTTGGTATAAGGAGAATGAATTCTGTGCCTTCCATCATGTTATTGGACATGATGTTAGTAGATGCAATACCTTCAAAAGCATTATCCAAGGGTTGATTGACAAGGGGGGAATTATGCTTCATAATCCCAATACACCCCCAAATTAGTCAATTGACATATTTAGATAACCTTTTCCTAACCATGACCCATCCATGAATAATGAAAATAATAAAGTGGAATCCTCTCAAAACCATGATATCCATACTATCAATGTGGTCCTTAGTGATCTCATTATTAATGAAACCATTTCCCAAACCACTTCTTCTTCCTCTCTACTTATTAAGGTGGTAGTTTAACCTTTTATTCCTTTGGGAATTAAAACAAAGAAAGAAACTATTCCCCTTTCTCCACTTATTGAGGTAGTGGAGCTAAAAACATCCCCTTTGGAAGGCATACCAAAGGAGTAAACCATTAACATCATACCTTTCTCTTCTATCATAGAGCAATCCATTCTTCTTTTAGAAAGCATTCCTAAGGAATATGCCATCATAATTACCCCTCACATGGAGGAATCACCTTCCCAAATTTTGGAGCCATTGATTGAGGAAAAGGACAATGAAACTGATTCCCTTTCTCCACCCATGAGCTTATCTTTTGAGTCCAATACCGAAGGAACCAAACATGTCTATAAGCATTTCTCTAGACTAGTTTAGATCTTGGAGTACCTATCCCAACCCAACATGGATCACGCCATATTTTGGAACCATATTTGGCTCCCATATCTAATCAAGCAAGGGCCCTCAACCCTACCATTATCAACCCAACCTTCTACTTACACTAGTGAAGCCACCATCATCCCAACCAAAATAGTAAAAACCTCTACCTCTCAATCCATAGTTGAACTAACCAAACTAACTCCACCCAAAGTAACCAAAGAAAATTCTACAATCCTAAAAAAGTCCATCAAAAACCTAGGCATGATACCTACTTAGAGCCTTAATCACCCTCTATTAAAGTTGGATTTAGCACCATCTAACACACCAAAGAAAGCTCACATTAAGCCAACTAGGAAAGTGGACACATGTAGGATCCCAAAAACCAAAACCTTACCACCCATTTCTACATTGCCTTTCATTTTAGGAACACATCCTTCCATAAAGAAAACAAGTCTCCCAAAGATAACCCAAACCCAACCTCATCTTTTAGCTACACCTCTACCTATTATTTCCATGCCTTTTACCTCCAAACTATCCATTACCATGCCTTCTATTTCTAAAACTTCTACCTCTAAACCATCTACCTCTACACTTTATACCTCCAAACCATTAACGCAAAATAAATATAATCCAAAAAGACCTACCAATAATATTACACTACCCAAAACTCCTATTGTGAAGCCTACTCTTAAGAAGGCTTCTACCCCAAAAGTTAAAGCCAAAGCCCCAACACCCTTATCACCTTTGCTTGAGTCTTACTTAATAATCTTGCAAATAGTATTTCAAGATTATTTCTTGAATTTACCTCCTATAAAACCATTTGACCCCCATAATCCTAAGCCATCCTGGTTTAATGGAAATCTAATTTGCTCATACCATAAGATACTACGACATGATACTGAGAACTATAAAGCTCTCCAAGTCCTAGTTTACCAGCTATATGTTGAAGATGACCTATTTTCAGAAGAGCATCCCCTAAGCCCATCATAAATATGAAAACCATAACAACCACCCTAAACCTACCTATCCTCACACTTTCATCTAAAAGAGAAGAAGAACCAAAATAGACCATTATCCCAACTCCTCCCCAAATCCTTACCATACATATGGTCACATAATCATAAGCCCAACAAAAGGATAAAGGGAAGGAAAAAGATTCCATTCCATATACATACCCTTCCTCCACCACCTAATCACCGAGCCAAACCCAAACACTTCACCTTCACCCAAACCCAAGGTGTCCATCTTGGGTGCCTCCCAATCCGACCATTTTGAGTCAATCCAAAGAGTAGTTTTAAAGCAACTTCAACAAACATTAATGAATATGAGTTTATATAAACTAATCAATACTTCACCCCATCACTACCAACTAATGACAGAGGCTTATATTCTATAGAGGTTCAACTAGAAGATCCACAACCTATAGAAGCCTTTGTTAAATCCCTTCAACTTTTTACCCTTGTTACCTTTAAGGATTTAAAAATACCCTCCATTCATCCCCATGAAATGGATCTTACCCTCTTCATTACTAAGTACATCAATAAAACCTACATTAAAATGGTTATGATTGCTAGAGGAGCTAGAATCAACATTATCTCCTCCCATACATATGACCAACTACAATTTCTAAAGAACATTATGTTAGAAACCATAGTAGTTCTTCATTCCTTTAATGACACTATGGAAATAACTCTAGGAACTATCATCCTCCACATTTATTTATGACCTCACACACTTTTTGAGCTCTTATACATATTAGAAGGCAAGTTCTAGTATAATGTTCTATTTAGATGCCCTTGTATCCATTCCATGAATTATGTGTCATCCACCCTACATCGATGTATCAATTTTGAACATGAAGGTTAGTTAATTACCATACAAGCTGACCCAAGTCATTTTACATCATGAAACATGACATATCAGTCAAATGATGTTCTTCCTTCCATCCACCAAGCCTTCACCAATCAATGATGAATCCACCTCTCTCACCAACCAAGCCTCAACTAGCTCATCCATACCTTCTACCCAAATCCACATGAAGGACCCCTTGGAATAAAAATTCTAATGTCTCTCACTTGGGGAGTATTACCTTTTGGTCTTGGATACCTTGATTACTCCCTAAGAGTATAGGAACCTTGACCAAAACCCTAGTTATGATCCCAATATCAAAACCATTATTCATTTTGGGCCTCCCAATTTTAAAACTAATCTTGTCTATGGGGGACTTGATTAACCAATTTCCACCACCTCTACCTCCTCTTATGCTTGACCATTCTATTGGAAATATTGTCATTGATGTCAAAGGTCTAGCATTATTGGTGATAAAGGCCCTATAACATTTAATGTTGTTTATCTTGGCTAATATGAGTTAATATTTATTTAATATTAATGAATATATTTTTGGTTGCATATGAGACAAAAGAAGGGCCCATGTAGAAGTCGAAGAGCCACGGGATAAAGACAAAAGAAGGATGGGACACATTTTTACATGAAGAGTCATCTTGGGGAATACCAAGAGTCACCAAGTGAAGACAAAAGCGTAAAGGCACAATTTCTCATGAAGGGACACTTTGAGGAATACGAAGAGTCACCAAAGATAAGGACAAAAGTGGGAAGGATGTTTTTGGTCATGAAGGGTCACCACATGAATTTTCAAATGCTTGGATATGAAGGGTCATCCAAGATTGGCACCATTTTCCATGAGGATTGAAGGGTCACAAAGGGGGAATGCCAAAGGTCATTTGGAAAGCTATAAATAAAGGCTTGAGAAGCCATTTGTAATATGAGAGATAGAGGTTGATTTGATATTGTAATATCTAGCTTAGAAGAGAAATTGTGAGAGATGAATATGATTTATATTTGTTATATCTAGCTTAGAAGAGCAAAGGTGAGAGAGAGGAAGGAGATGTTGTATTGATCTATCATTTATTGAGATAGCAACATTGAGAGATAGGTGTGTTGTATACACAAAGAGGTTGGTGCTCCTGTGGGTTGGTGCTCATGAATTATTGCTAGGTTGGTGCTCATTAAAGGGGTTGGTGCTCCTATGGGTTGGTGCTCATGAATTATTGTTGGGTTGGTGCTCGGCAAAGGGGTTAGTGCTCCTATGGGTTGGTGGTCATGAATAGGTGCTAGGTTGGTGCTCAGCAAGGGGGTTTGAAGCTCCTGTGGGTTGGTGCTCATGAATTGTACCTGAGGTTTGTACTTGGAAAAGGGGTATGGTGCTCCTGTGGGTTTGTTCTCATGAATATATTTGAGATTGATTTTTTGTGGTTTTTCCCACATTAGGTTTCCACATTATATCTGGTGTCTCTATCTTGTGTGATGTTTATTGTTTGAGTTTTATTTCATATCTTGAATGTTTGATTAAGTGAAATTTGATAAAGGGAAAGTTTTATAAGATATATAATATACTGATTCACCCCCCCTCTTAGTATATTCTATGCTTAACAATTGGTATCAAAGCAGGTTCCTTAAGAAAGGGTTTAACAACTTGAAGGTAGATCAAGGAAAAACACAAATGGCCAAGCAGCTAAAGAAGGAGAATCAAAAATTGAAATCTGTGGTTGAAGCTCTTAAATAATAGGTGTGTATCTTGGATTCTAAGTTGGCTATAGAAGTAAAAGAAAATAAGATATTTATTCAGGATCTTAAAAATCAGTTAGAGGTTGCAACTTCAATTTTAACATCAAAATAAGAAGAGTGTAATCAATTGAAGGTTGAGCTAGATTCTTTAAAGGCTAATCATGAGAATCTTTTAATCAAGCTTGAGAAAGATCATGAAATATTAGTCCAAGGAAAGAAGGATGCAAGTTTTGAAGGCCAATCAAAGAAGCCAATCAGGCAGCCCAATGCTTTCAAGTTTTCAAATTCTTTTCATGGCCATTGTTTTGTTTTTCATCATGTTGGTCATAGGGAAAGAGACTGTATGAGGAGAAGAAATTAGTCAAAGGGAGATCTCAGTCACATTCAAGAAAAAGGTATGAAAAATATTGTTTGCTTCTATTGTCATGAGGTTGGCCATATTGCTAGATTATGTCAAAATAAAGTAAAGAGATATTCAAGGTATGTCAAAGGATATAGATCCTCTAGAAAATATGAGAAAAGACAAATTCAGGTTTGGAGACCTAAAATAGTAAAGGTTGATCATGTTGAGGTTAAGAGTGAAAATGAATTACTTGTTATAGTAGATAAAGAATCAGATAAAAAGGATTGTAAAGAATCTCTTGTTACATTTGAGCATGAGATTTGTCAAGATAAGATAGTTGCAAAATTTGAGAAAAAGAAGAACATCATAAATGATAAGGTTAGTAAGTCAAAAAGGTTAGACATGATTAAATAGATTCTAAAAGAAAAACACAAGAAGATCAAGGAAGAAATAGAGGAGATCTGGGAATCTCTTGAGATTTATTTCTAGAACCCTTTTGTGTGGGGGTGTCTCTTCTAAGCTTCAAGGAGAAAATTTTAAGAAAATTGAAGCATGGTGGATGCTATTGGGTCTTGGATATTTTGCATAACAAGAAGTGTTTCAAATGATTATGGTCATAATAAATTAGAATGTTGAAAAAGAGCTAATAGTTTTAGAGAGAAAGAAAAGGATACTCATGCAGATTCAATCAAGAAGGATCAAAGCTTCAAAGCTCCATTCATCAGGGAGAAGGTTCAGTCGTGTTCATGGCAGAAGAAACTACCTGAAGATTCTATGTTGGTGAAAATATATTTTCATGTAAGAGATAAAGATCAACCATGGTTCATTGATAGCAAATGTTTGAGGCATATTATAGGAGATAAGAGTAAAGAAGATCAATGGTGGTACAGTGAGATTCAGAGATAAAACCACTACCAAGATAGCCAAAAAAGGTACTTTATTTTTGGATAATGGTAGAACCAAGACTAAGAATGTTTTATAAGCATAATCTATTGAGTGTAGGGAAAACATGTGATCAAGGATACACCTTAAAGTTTCATACAGAAGGAAATATTCAAATGAGTTGATTGCAGATTCTCAAAGGATAGGTAAAATCAGATATCTTCTCAAAGATTGGTGTGAGGAGTTGGGAGTAATTTCTATTACTTCTTGCCATTGATGTTTAGCATCAAGTGAGGGGGATTTTAGTGTTAGCTCCAGGTAAACCCTTTGCCATTGATGTCAAAGGGGGAGAATAATAGGTACATGTATAGGGAACAGGTACAGGTTACTATAGTAAGGGGGAGTTACTGTATGTTTTCAGATGATGATATGTGCAGGTGACAAGAAGTGGTAGTTTCAGGATTGAGGTTACCATCAATGACAAAGGGGGAGATTGTTGGAAATATTGTCATTGATGTCAAAGGTCTAGCATTATTAGTGATAAAGGCCCCATTGCATTTAATGTTGTTTATCTTGGCTAATATGAGTTAATATTTATTTAATATTAACAAATATATTTTTGGTTGCATATGAGACAAAAGAAGGGCCCATGGAGAAGTTGAAGAGCCATGAGATAAAGACAAAAGAAGGATGGGATGCATTTTCCCATGAAGAGTCATCTTGGGGAATACCAAGAGTCACCAAGTGAAGACAAAAGAGTAAAGGCACAATTTCTCATGAAGGGACACTTTGAGGAATACAAAGAGTCACCAAAGATAAAGATAAAAGTGGGAAGGACGTTTTTGGTCATGAAGGGTCACCACATGACTTTTCAAATGCTTGGATATGAAGGGTCATCCAAGATTGGTGTCATTTTCCATGAGGATTGAAGGGTCACAAAGGGGGAAGGCCAAAGGTCATTTGGAAAGCTATAAATAAAGGCTTGAGAAGCCATTTGTAATATGAGAGATAGAGGTTGATTTGATATTATAATATCTAGCTTAGAAGAGAAATTGTGAGAGATGAATATGATTTGTATTTGTTATATCTAGCTTAGAAGAGCAAAGGTGAGAGAGAGGAAGGAGATGTTGTATTGATCTATCATTTGTTGAGATAGCAACATTGAGAGATAGGTGTGTGGTATACACAAAGGGGTTGGTGCTCATGTGGGTTGGTGCTCACGAATTGTTGCTGGGTTGGTACTCGGAAAAGGGGTTGGTGCTCATGAATAGGTGCTGGGTTGGTGCTCAGCAAAGGGGTTTAAAGCTCATGTGGGTTAGTGCTCACAAATTGTAGCTGAGGTTTGTACTTGGGAAAGGGGTATGGTGATTTTATGGGTTTGTTCTCATGAATATATTTGAGATTGATTCTCTGTGGTTTTTCCCACATTGGGTTTCCATGTTATATCTGGTGTGTCTCTCTATCTTGTGTTATGTTTATTGTTTGAGTTTTATTGCATATCTTGAATGTTTGATTAAGTGGAATTTGATAAAGGGAAAGTTTTATAAGATATATAATATATTGATTCACCCCCCCCCCCTCTTAGTATATTCTATGCTTAACACATTCACCTTTGATTTTTCCTATCTATATAAATCTAATTTAGCTAATACATACTTCCATAAGTGTGCTTTGAAGGGATTTGGTCTATGATGTTACAAATATGGACCACATGAGTTTTTTCCATGTAAGACCCAAAAGCCTCATGAGATATTTGGCCTCAAATTTTATCCACCTGAAGAGAGAACCAATTCACCTCCATTACCATCATTGATGAGGAATTTAAATCCTCAAAAACCTCTTAACCATCAAAATCTAAGGATTTTGATATTATTCCCCCTAAATTGTTTTCCTTCTTCATCAACATGATTAGCTTTAGACCCCTGACTTATCAAAAATATGGGGAGACCGTAACCATTCCTTTAACTCATCTTGATATAGTAAAATATGACTCTCCTACCATTAATATCATTCAATGTCAAGATGATGATTCCCTTCTGACCTATCTTGGTGTAGAAGATTCCTCTATCGACAAATCTCTTCATCTTGAGACTTAAACCATGTTGAAAAAATCCACCATGGATGTCAACTTGGGTAGTTAGGATAACCCACACATTGTCAAAATAGGTTAATCACTAGATTCCTTAGAGCTTCATGTGTTTCCCTCCTTCTTGTGAGACTGTAGCATAGCATTTACTTGGTCTTATAGTGACATGTCAAGAATTGACCCTTTCATCACTACCCATAATATCGTTACTACCCATGATGCCAATCCTATCAAGTAAAAGCTTCATCATATGCACCCTCACATAGCCATTCCTATCCATAAATTTCATCTAACCCATTGAATATCCATAATGGGTCTCAAATTTCATCATTGTCACCAAATCAAAAAGCAGACTTCACATTTACATGGATTTCCATGATCTTAACCATGTTTGCCCAAAGGATGACTTCCCTTTACCAAGTATAATCTTATTGATTTTATATCCAACCATGAGATTCTATCTCTTATGGATGGTTTCTTGGGATAGAATCAGATCTTGATTACCCTTGACTACCAACATAAAACTTATTTTATCACCCCATGGGGAACCTTCTACTATAGGGTCATGCCTTTTGGCTTTAAAAATCTTGGTGCAACCTACTAACATGTCATGACCTATATCTTCCATGACCTTATTTACAAAACCATAGTGGATTATGTAGATGACCATCTTTGGAAATCTAAATGTCATAAAGATCATTTAGTATTTTTCAAGGTTATTTTTGAATGCCTCATTTATTACCATGTTTGCCTTAACCCCAAAAAATGCATTTTTAGGGTCTTGTCAGGAAATTTCATTGGCTTTATCATCTCTCTTCAAGGAATCAAAGTTGATATCACCAAAATCAAACTGATCCTTGATATGCCTCCTCCTACCCACCTCAATCAACTCCATAGTTTATAGGGGAAGCTCTAATACATTCATTACTTCATCTCTTAGTTACTTATAGATACTAGCCTTTCCATCACCTTTTTAAAAAATATGTATCTTTTAAGTGGAATAAGGACTATACAAATACCTTTGATTCACTTAAAGAATACCTTCTTTCTCCACCCATCGTCATTCCTTCTAAAGAGGATCAATCTTTCTACCTTTATATTTATGCCA
The DNA here is from genome assembly GCA_037957365.1 of Torreya grandis. NCBI lineage: Eukaryota > Viridiplantae > Streptophyta > Pinopsida > Cupressales > Taxaceae > Torreya > Torreya grandis. The sequence goes on along the minus strand of JARHVA010002969.1, from coordinate 827,500 downwards.
CCGACCACTCCTTAGGGGCAATGTTTTCACATTGAGATGAGTAACATAATGAGATATATATCTACTATATAATTAAAACACTTATAGATTACAAGAATCAGTACACCCATACTAAAAAACTTTGCCTTGCCTTAGTCTTTGTGGCTTCCAAACTCTACAACTACCTTCTCAACCACAAGACCTATGTCATAACCAACACCAACCCACTCAAGTATATACACTCCAAACTATACCAAAACCAGTGTATGGCTTAGCGGCTCATGCTCTTAACTAAATTTGACCTTGATTTCCTCTAATAGAATTCAATTAAATGGCAAGTCATTGTTAACCAACTAGCTAAAACACCTTTAGTGGATAACTAACCTTCTCCTCTTGAGTTTCTCGATGAGTCCATCATAACTCTTTCTCAATATAACCTCACCTATCAAATGACTAGGTACTTAAATGGATCAAACTATCAAAATGTTGGGGGTGTTAGTATCATTGTCATCCCCACTGATGGTGAACCCCTTCCTTTATCTTTCAATCTTGATTTTGATTGTACCAATAATATGGTTGAGTATGAAGCCCTAATGATAGGTCTCCAAATTGATTTAGCCTTGGGAGTCAATAAGATCAATATTTTTGTTGACTCCCAACTCATGGTCAATCAAATAAATGGCTATTATTAATTTAAAAATGATGTCTTTCAATAGTATAAATAGCTAGTTGATGTACACTTAGCATTGTTTGAAAATTACCTTATCCAAGCCACTTTGTAATATATGAACAACTTTGATGATATAATGGCTTCTCTTGCTTCCCAAATATCATTTGCACCTTTTGAATCGAAGCTATTTATCACTATCCATCATCTTAATTATCCTTTTTATACCATATCAAACCCTCCTTCCATCTTCAGTGTGGAGGAGACCCAACTTGACCTTTGGTATAAATAGATACTTGACTATCTCAACCTATGCATCATCCCCTCCAATATTTATAGGAATGTTCTAATAGAATTTATATAGAGCACCTCATGCTATACCATATTTGGTGGAATTATTTATAAACATGGCTTTTATGGTCTCCTCTTTCATTGCCTACATAACCATAAATCCTCTCATGTTATCAGGGAGACATATGATGGGATTTATGGAGGACACTTTAGTGGTCTAGTTGTCGCTAAATGTATCCTCCACCTTGGATGCTATTGTCCCACCTTTAACTAGGACTATTAATATTATGTGAAGAATTGTGTTAAATTTCAAAAACATACCAATTTAAATCATGCACCTAGTCATAGCCTCCAAGTATCCAAGGATTTTTGTCCCTTCTCGTAATGGAGAATAGATATTATCAGTGAAATTAACCCCCATTATTTTTAGTGACATCATTCTCTCATCACTATGAATGAGTATTTCACCAAATGGGTGGAGGCTATTCCTCTTGTTTCAACCAAAGATGAAAACTTTATTGATTTTATCAACCATCACATTATCTATCATTTTGGTGTCCCTCATAAGATAATCACCGATAATGGTAAATATTTTAAAAATTCTAAGGTCTTTGTTATGCATTTGGAATTAAGCTAAGTTTCTCCTTTCCCTATTGTCCACAAGCTAATGGATAGGCTAAAGTTTCTAACAAAACCCTTAATAACATACTAACCAAATTGGTTAAAGCATCTGTTCAAGATTAGCATTTACACATCACTTTCACCTTATGGGCATATTGTAATAGAATTCACACCCCTATTGGTACTACCACTTTATCTTTTGTTTTTGGAGTAGAGGTTTTATATCTTCTCAAATTTTAAATTCCCTCTCTTCACATATCCTTATAGGATATCATTTATGAGGGCGATTATCATCAAGAATGTTTAGCTCAACTCAATCTACTTGACGAGCATCATTTGGACATGCTTAACCATATTCATTTTTATCAAGAACAAATCAAATACACCTATAAAAAAAACCTAAGACAATAAGAATTCAACATTGGAGACCTCATCTTAAAGTAAAATCAACATGTAACCAATATGGAGAAAAGCAAGCAGGGTAAGTTTAGTCTCAATTGGCTTAGACCTTATATCATTACGCATAAGTATGGATCAGGAGCTTACCTATTATTCTCTCTTGAGGGAAAACTAGAACCTGATCCTCTCAATGCTTTGCATCTATCTCCTTTATTTTTTTAAACAAGATCAAACTCATATTCTATCTAACTTAAGCTTGTTCCTTATTTTATGATATTTTCCCCTTCATCCCCTCACTTTGAGAACTATCAATTATAGCACATAATCATGTGATTTTATGCCATAATTTTAACTTTGATCCTAAATATGGGTACCATGGCTCTACCCATGATATGATTCTCATGGATACTTTTCATCCCTAATAAGATGGAATCCCATGGTCATTGTCTCTCAAAGAATCCTCCCACCTAGTATTTTAACCTTCTTGTGCTTTAGTTTTTCCTTCATAAAGGTAAGCATTTTATCCTATATAATCAAGTCTATGTCATCAAAAGTAAAAAAATTAACATTCATCTATCTTATGGGTCATCTCTAACATTAACAGACTGCTCCCTTGAAGGATAACTACCAAAACCAATCAAAATTGCTCTATTTAAGGTAGACTACTCCCTTGAAGGATAGTTATCACAAAGTCTAAAATAAGTCTCAAAAAGGTTAGACCATTCCCTTGAATGATGGATAAGTAAAAACATTTGTCAAAAGTAATAAATTTCTTAGAAGCTTCTCACATTGATTAGTTTCTCAAACCTCTCAAAGCAATAATAAAAAAATCAAAAGACCCATTATTTAGAAGCCATAATCATCTCTCATAAGTAGACTTCCCACATCAATTAGTCTACACCATATATGACATAGAATTTTTTATACTGATTATTTAACAACTTACAGAAGAGGCAAGCCTAACCTCACATGAAGGTTCTTTTATCATCCATCTCCCCTTTATACCCTTTATTAAACAAAGCATTTTAAGCTACTTGACACTATATGATTAGGAGATTTTTTCACCAATTGACAAATTCTTATGTGAAGCATGTGAAGGGCTTAGGTTCATAAGATGATCTAGCTTCCTATTGTTTTAATCCTTGCCAATGAAAGAGCATTATGTCTCCTTGTTTTATCAAACCTATTTGTTGATTCACTCACTAAGATGATGGTTTTTTGATTATTTGATATTTCTTTTCTTTTTTCACATCTTTTTTTGTTGTCCAAACTTACTCTACGTGTTTTAAGACTAATTCACCTTCATCTCATCTAATAAAATTCATTAAACAACATTTAAATTAACATTTTATATTTTAACCATAAAAACATTTTAATAAATTAACCACCTCATATATCAAGAGTCATCTCATCTATCTACATAACTAATCATATCTCATTAATTATCATCATTTATCATATTTATAACCATTTATAAACTAATGAATCATCACATATGTTATCCATCACATGTATATCTATATAATGGGGAATATAGATTCATTAATCCACATATCTAACATCTAATTAAGCATGTATCTACTAATAAGTAAATGATAATCATAACATCATGATCATATCATAAAAAACATCATCACATCATGAACATCAAATAACTAACCATAACCATAAACAAACCCATAAGCACATCAATAATTTCATAATCATAAAAAATAATATATCATAATAATTTCCATGTCTCTCACAATAATGTGTACATCTCTCTACATTGACTCATAGGCTACTATCAAAATCATATAATACATCAAAATAGGCATATCTAAGAATCTAAAGTAGATGGGAAATACTACTCCCTAGATCTTGTCCATATCTGAGATATGTATGTGCACCCATAGACACTACCCACTAACCCAATGTAGCACTATAGCTTTCCCAATAACCACTACTCTGTACTTAACATATCAAGGCTCATCTAGAAGCTATCTAAAAACCAATGCCTTGGAGTATCTAAGCTCCTCAACTATGGCCACATACCTAGCCACATATAAGTTCCTCAATGGTTTTGTAGGTACAGGTACCTACCCTCCTACTTATCTTAGGGCATCCCTCTCTTATGTCACCAAGGCTAGTTACACTCATGTTGTATCTCTCTCCTACATGAGGGTAGCCATCTGGCCCTGTGCCATATCTCTCTCTATAGTCACCATTGCTAGAGTTGCTTGTGTTATGGCTAGTGTTTCCCATGCTTGATCTCTCTTTATCATGAGTTCTTTCATGTTAGGGGCATCCATGTCTATCTGGTCCCCACCTTCCTCTACCATGTATACATTAATATCCTTATAGACACCATCTCCCCCAAACATTACTATTTTATAATGCGCTATTGATGCCTCTATGTGTATGACAAGTGATCTTAGTGTTAAAATAATAGTTCTCATTTTAGAATTGAGAGAATTCATGGTATGAGTAGTAGGTTTTGGTAATCTAGTTACCTGTGGTGAAATAAAGGTAGAGTAATTTAAAATGTTACACAAATTTATATTACTTGGTGGTTGGGAGCCACCATGGTCCTTATGAGTTTTGAAGTATCTGTGTTGATCTTAGTGATTTATGATTAAATTTATATGTTAAGTACTAATCTAAGTGAATATTTACAATAAGATTTAGACTAAAGTGATTTAGTCAAAAAAGAAGTAAATGGAAGGGTAGGGCAGAAAGAAAGTATTTGATTGCTAATCTTCACCTTAAACACCATGACAAAGTTTTAATTTTAACTAAACATGCATTTAACCAATATATAATTTAAATTAGCCAATGCTCAAATTACACCATGCACCAGTCAAACATATGAGGGAAATAATAAAGAATATAGGTATGAACTAACTTTTTCATAAAGGTTTACTATTGAATTTAAATAGTATTTTCACATCCTAATACATATCAAATAAAATGAGACAAAGTTTTAAAACATTTAACTAATCTAGCATAAACACAAATTAGGAACCCTGTATCAAAGGTATACATTCAAAATTCATAAAAACCATTCAAAATCAAGAATCAAAATAAGAAATTGAGAGAGAAAGCATATGACAATTGATACAAATAAATTTGGACAAAATTTTTAGTATTCTTTGCTTCTATTAATTTCTCAAAGTATACAAGTTTTGGCTCAAAAATCTCTCCTTTTAAAAAATGATAATATTGCCTTTTATAGAAGATCAAGGTAGTATACTAGTCAATCATAAGATTGAACATCTATAAAGATAAGGATAGTTATCCTTCTTTATAGTTCTAAAATACACTTATCTTTCCCAAATGAACTAACCTATAGGCAAATATTCTAATAAACTAACATATGCCTTTACAAAAGAATATTCCATGTTCAAATATTACAATGTTTTACAAAATGGAATATTAATTAGTAGTGGACCCATGGCTAAAGGGCTCCCTTGTTTCTCTTGGATAAGTTCCATATTTATTTGATGTTGCTCTTTGACAAACTCCAAATCTACAACTGGCTTTAGGAGACAAACATCTTCTTGATTAGCTAAGTCATCAAAGTCTCTATAATCCCTTCTTATAATCTCCTTGATGCTCTGAGCTTCTACAATCTTTTCTTTAATAATAAATATCATGCCCATGATTTTTCTATTGTCACTACTAGATTGGCCTTGGATTTTACTTCTTACTTCCTACATCACCAAAGTGACTCTATGCTTATATTCTTCATCATCAGTGATTCCTAGGGCTATAAACTTTGTAGGATTATCCAACATGGTGCCAAAGAGTTGCTTAATTCTGGTAATAGCTCTTCATCATCCCTTAGGAGTCTATCTAAGCCTTTTGACCAAGCACTTAAAATCTAGATCTTATCAACCACTATCCTCAATATTTCATTTAAGTGGGCTAGGCTAATGGTCTTGAATTTAAGAATCCTACCCCTAATCAGTATGTTGATTAGATCTCTTATTTTGTCCTTAAAATTCTTCCATTAGGCCATAAATCCTTTGGCCATCTCACTCTATTGGCTCAATGCATCCTACATCATCTTCATTTGCTTTAAGGAGTCAAACATGTCAAACAAGGATGATTCAAACATCTTTATTATGGCCTCAAGAACTGATAAGATAGACATTGTATCTAGGTTCTCTTTTTCCTTTTCTAGGTTATGTATCTTATTTTTCATACCCTTAATGTTTGATTTGATCTAAGCTAAATGGGCCTCAGCCAATCCTTCTGTCTTCCTCATGGATATTATGTTTATAGGCTATTGCCCTCTAATTGGAGTCAAGCCTAAAAATGGCTCAATCTTTCGAAAGGTGAATTCCTCACCTCTAACCATGGCCTTCTTGGTGTTGACTCTCTCCAATCCTATTATTTTTGGGTTCAACTGCAAATTATTTATTGACTATGTTACCTTAGGAGGTTCTGGGACCTCCATCCTTGTGCTACTTGAAGCTCCTAGAGTGTCCATTTGTGTGCCACTTGATCCTACTGTGGCCACTATTCTTCTCTCTTCTTCCACCTTCATCAAGGCTAATATCCATGGCTTGATTTCCTCATGGAAATCAATGTTAATTATTTGGGTCAAGGCCCAAGAATGGGACAACATGGGAATATTTTTCATTTTCCCATAGACAAACCATTTGGGGATAATGGGTCCATGAATGGGGTATTCATCATTGAATAAGTTGACCTCATTCATGGGGTGGGTGAAGGTTAACTTGAGCTTCTTCCTCCTAACTAGGACCAATGCTAATTTTTCTTTCCTTTTTTGTGAGGTTGTTATTAGGACTAAGTCCAAAGCAACTTATTTCCCCTTGTCCTATTCCACTTCCTTAGTCTGGACCTAGGGTTATTCATTTTGTTCCTCTTCATCCTCTAACCCATACACATCAATAAACACTTTAAGTGCATCCTCCACTATCTTATTTGGTTCCATCATAATCATATCCAGGTATTCCACTAGAGACTTTGGCCTTTCATGTGGAGCTAAAGATGATCCCTCCCCAGGTCTCTCTTTCAACTTCTATTTACTAGGTCCTTGTGTTACTTGTGCCTAGGGTGGTTTTAGTGGTTACTCTAGAGGGGGCCTTGAGGATGGCCCAGGGAATAAGTGATACTATAAGGACCCCATTTTCCATATCTCACTTGATGGATTGTTATCTTCTCTATGTAACTTGAGCTCCAACTTAATGTTGTGCCTCTTCAACCTAGGTAATAACTCTGGGAAACTAGAGGCCTTGATGTAGAATGGGTCATTAACACTGGGTTGGTGCTCATATACCTTATTTATGGTCTTTATCTTTAGATGTTTGGTGATCACCCCATTGGGGTCCCATTATCTCAAATAATCTTTCTGCAAGGTGAAGGAGTCCCTGTGTATGGAAATAACATTTACATGCTCCCAATTTTGCAAAATAGTTCTCTTGATTGTCAATAGAATGGGATGGGGAAGGCCTTTCCTTTTTTCCTTGAAAAAACCATCTATACTATGAAGAAGTTGGTAATCCACTTCTTTTTCTACAATATTGGTTGGCATATAGATGGGTAACCTAAAGGGTTGTGTCAAATTCCCTTCTATCCTTATCACTGTGCAATTAGGGTAGAACCATATGTCCCCCATCAATTTCACATATTTATTAATAAATTGGCTAACCTTGATCATGGGAATTCCTGTGATGGCTTCCACTAGGGATGGATAAACACAATCACAGATGAATTACATGTTATATCTATATTTAAAAATGTAAAGCTTGAAATAATGATGGGAGACAATAGGTCTCCCATTAAGTGACCAATTATTGATATTTGGGATCTGGGTGGAAGCTAAAAGGGAATCTATTATATAAGATATCATGATTTTTTTTCTTATTTTCTTCTTGATTGCTATGAATTATGATTTCAAGTGGATGTTAATCATCTCACCTAGTGGGGGAGTGAATCCTTCCTCTACCATAAAGTACACATATGATACCTATATATTGTCAATGTGTGTGGTAGAGGGGGATCTATATAACCTATTTAGCAATGTCATAATTATCCTAATCCCCTCCCTAAATTAGACAATTTATATTTTACTTGTGAGGTCCTGGATTACTTGATTCCCATTAAGCAACCATGGGGTAAGGATTGTGTTTAAATTACGCTCCCCAATCCAATTTTTAATGGTTTGTAGGTTTATTTGGGGTTTACCTAGTTTATAATAGCTCTCAAAATATAGGGCATAAATGTATGCTATTTTCTTAAATGTATGATCTTGCACAATCCAATCATTCTCAATTTTACAATCTTAGAAAAGGGGAGAAAGGATATCAATGCAATGAAGTAACTCAAGCTTGGTGGAAACATAGTGTAAACTAGCCATCTGAATGGAAACTAGGGCATTGTATCTCCTCAAGATGGTTTCACTCCTCTATTCCTCCCTAGTCAAAGCTTACATCTCCTCGATGGTATAAAAGAGTTTAGACCAATTCATGTTCCCATTATTCAAGGCTGTAGTATCTAGGTCCATATTTTTTAAAACTCTCTCCTCATTACATGAGGTCAAGTACAACTTTATCTCATCCCTTTTTTATTGTTTACAAGCTGCCATGGCTGTGGAAGTTGCAATTGCTTACCAAATTAATTTCAAATAATCTCTAAATTAATTTTTTCTCATTTAGATCACAATTGAACTCTTGTTAATTTGATTATGATCAATCCAAGTTTGAACTAGGGCTTTTATGGATGCTTAGGGATTATGAATATTTAATGGTAGTGGCAATCCATACTTAGGCTCATTCATATCTTGGATTTGATTGAGACCTAGGCCTTTATACCTTTACCTTTTTTATCATACAAAATCTTCAATTTTGTCACTGTTTGCTTATGTGGCATCCATGTGGCATCTATTTGATAAATTTCATGACATTTTTCATAAATTCCTAGATGGACTAGTTGTTATCTTTTGAAAATCCAAATTTTCTTTTACATCATTCGATCTTTGTTCATGGATCAATGTGGGCTATTGATAGTGATGATAGGGATTGAGAATCATTAGTTTACTTATGTCAGGCCTCAAAGTTATGACACTTGGCACCCTCATGGGCCTTTTGTCTTTTCATTGTATGTAGTGAACATGCACTTTCCACATGTTAATTTTGTAAGCACCCTAGGTTTCATTTAAAAGCATTCAGTTGTTGTGTTCCATTCAATCATCTTCTCATGAACAAGATTGAACCATTGATTGTGATCCAAAAAGATGCATGTGATTAGTTTGATGGATCATATGCATTAGATTCATCAGGGATTTCACTTCATCTGATCCATCTTCATGATAAATCATAGGTCATTGATCCTAAAAAATGGAAATAAATTTAATTAACATCATGATAAAGGAAGGTACTTAGTCTTAAATACTTTAGACTAAGGTTTATTTCATGTTTAATAAACATGTTATAAACTTTAGGCTAAAGTATTTTAACCTAATTTTTTGGAATAAATATGAAGGGGACCTAGGCTAAATGTCTTAGGCTAAGGTTTATGTTGTGATAATAAACAAAATGTATACTTTAGGCTAAGGTATTTATGCTAAGTTCTTAAAATATGTCCAAAGGGGTCAAATTATAAAAGGACCAATTGTTAGGTTTTGACCTAGGGTTTCATCATGTTAATAAACATGATGAAACCTTAGGTTAAAATATTTAAGCTAAGTTTTATGCCATAAGGACATTTTTAAATAATAATTAATATAAGTCTCTAGCTTAAGGTTTATTGCATTCAAATAAACATAATTGAAACCTTAGGAAATAGACTTAGATTATAATTATATCTATAAATACTTATATCATGAGTCCCTTTTATTATTGGAAATTCAAAGATCTTAAATGTTTGAACTTATTCAAAGGGGTCCCATTGATTTGAAATGCAATCCAAAAGCTTTTAGAAACATTTTTGGAGTATATCTTTATCTTAAGAAAAATAATCAATTAACTTAAATTTGATGGTCTCATAGACATCAATGACGACCTTGCAGACATCAAATGACAGTCATGAGAATGTCAAATTTAAGTTAGTAGATCATTATGTTTGATGGGATTAAAGTTGACGGTCTCATAAACGTCAATGATTGCCTCATAGACATCAAATAACCATCATAAGAACATCAATTTTAAGCTCATAAAACCCTTTTGGTCCATAGACTTTGGATTTGATATGCTCCATTGGATCAATATTCCTGATGAAGCATGTATCATTGATTAAGATTCAAGTATTTATACATCATTGGTTTAATTTAATGTGTGGGACCCTTTATTACCACACTTTGAATATGAAAATTCCATGTGGTAACTTTTCAAGGCTCCCAAGGCTTTTAACTTTTTAGCACCATGTTCACTCCATTGGATTAATCTCTGTGATGAAGTAATGATCGTCAATATTAATCCAAATGCTCACACATGATTGGCTCTCTTTCATATATATTATAATCATAGCATAAGTTTTATTCTAAGGTTTTGTTTTATTGATAAATATAATTAGACCTTAGGGTAAAACTTAGGCTAAGTTCATGCTTAATAAAAGGGGCCCTTTAACTTTTCAATGATCTCACACCACTCGATTGTTGGTCTTAATGAAGCATGGAATGTCGATCATGATCCTAGTGATCTTATGAGATTGGTATAATGGATCAAATATTTGATTCATTAGGATTCATGTGCTCTATTAGATCCTTCCTCATGATGAAGTAAGGTCTGTTGGATCTATAAATAAGGCATTTAAGTTAGGACATGGGTAAATAAAGAAACTCAGGATAAAGCTTTAAGACTAAGGTCTCATTTATGTTGATAAATACTAATGGGGCCTTAGGTTTAAGTCCTTAGGATAAGCATATGACAAAAGGGACCATGTTAAAATAAAAGACCATATAAATGTAAACATTAGACGATGATAAAACATGAGGAACAAAAAGGGGAAAACACAATGGGACCAAGCATGATTTTTAAGTTAAGGTTTGGTCATGTTTAAAAATAAGACCAATCCTTGGCATAAAAATTATGTTTAAGTCCAAATTTGATTTAAAACATTCCCACCAAATCTGTTCCCACCAAATTTGAATTTGAACCAATGGTCTAGGTTAGGGTTTGCTGAAAGGATGGTTTAATTGCATGAATCAAACTACAAGATTCTTTAGACCAAAGGCTATCAAATATTAGATAGAGCTAATTTGTGAAAATATTAGTATGATATATTGAATGGAAATCCATTAAACTTGCAATCTTAAGACACAAGGATCAACTGTTAGTAATATTAGGCAAGTTCCAAATAAAACCATGAAAAAATGGGCCAATTTCATGAGGCATGGATGATCTTCAAATCATAATAAAGATTAGAATATCAAGCTTTGAATTCTAAGGCTCAAAATAATCATAAAGGTCCCTATTTTTAGAAATGGGGGTATGTTGACCTTAATAGATGGTGACATCTATGGGAAACATAGAAATATGTTAAAACTTAAAGACTCTAGTTTAGACAAATAACTAGATCATCCATTCCACTTGATCAATGTCATTCTCAAGATCAATTCATAGTTGAAACAAACTTTACACATGTGGAATTAGGATCAAACATCAATACATAGCCATGTTGTGTGTTTTCTTTGATATCACTTAGTGTTTTCCATGGGGTTTAGGAGATATCTTCCATATTTTATACCTTCATTAACAATGACTTGGATCATGTTTAGATATTAATTAATAACTATGCTTCTAGTTCAGGGAAGGCTTCGACATTTCTCTACTACTAGCCAGGCATCCATAGTCCCAATAGAGATTCCTTTGGATCTACTCATGGCCTTGCTCTATTACTAACTAGGCATCCATATCCTCAATGGAGATTACCATAATCACCTTCAATTGAAAAGCTTTTTATTTTTTAATAAGTTCTTGTTTTTTATAATTTTGGGTCTTTTAGGCTTTCAACAAAGATTGGAAACTAGGGTAGCTAGGTTTAAGGATTTTGTCAAGTGTTTGATCTTCATATAATCATCTATGGTTGTAACCTTTGTCCCAAGAAAGGATTTTTGTTAAGTGCAAGAATGACTATACCTTAATGGATTGAGCTTTCATTTAACATGTGTAATTCTTCTTAAAACTAGGTTTTGGTCAAGATAATATTTAAGGTATTTATAGAATGGTTAACCTATCCGTAGGTCTTTACTAGTTTATTCAAATCCTAATATCAAGCTCCTATCTCAAATCCATGGTCAACATATATATGGGGTTGATACTAACATTTATGAATTTTTTGAGTTTTAATAAAACTAAGGAAATTCAAGAAAAGGATTATCCAAAAGGACATATTAGAAGTAAGGAACAAAGTAAAAAGAATAAACACACAATAGAAATTAGTAAAGTAGGAAACAAAAAGGAGAAAAAAATATATACATGCTTATATAAAAACAAGGGATAGGAAAGAAAAAAGCTTAAGGAAACTAACTAGCCTACCTACATTAACTATAGTTAACCTATTACTCCATGAAGACCCAAGGAGGAGTAGCAGAGATATAGTGCTTGAGATTCTACCCATTGGTGGGCAATGTCAACTCTACTCCTTGTAGATATTTGAGCTTAAAGGTGTTATCCCAAATTATTTATACAATTTGATAGGGGTCAATCCACAAAGGTGTGAACTTGACATGCTTTCCCTTGGGTTCATATGCTTTATCCCAAAGAAGAACCAAGTTTCCTTGTCTGAACACCTTGATATTTGATCTATTATAAAACCACTTCTTTACTATGGTTTAGTGTTTTCTAAAGTTATAAAAATACTTCTCTCATGAATCCTCCATCTGAATAATGTCCAATAGCCTTGAGTTTGTAAATTCTTGATCCTCCTCCATATACTCTCGCATGAACCTGTAAGTTGGAAACTTGAGTGTGATGGGGAATATAGGTTCCTAGCCATATACTAGTAACAAAGAAGATGATTTAAGAGCCTAATTTACTCTTTTTATATCTACCCAAAGGGCATACTTGAGAAGTTTATGCCATGTTCTTGGTTTGTCTATAACAAAATTCTTAGTGGCTTCCATCAAGTTTTTATTCATTGATTTAGATACACCATTACCTTGATGATAATGGTTGGATGATAACTTGAGAATAATGTTTTTATCATGTTCCCATTATATCATTTCCATAGATGTGAATGTTGATCCATTACCACATATCAAGGAGATTGGATTCCCAAATATGGTCCATATGCTTTATTCTAAGAACCTAATCACTTATTATGTTTTACATTGCTTGGTGGCTACTACCTCAGTCCACCTAGTGAAATAGTTAGTAGTTATTATAATATACTTGTGACCTTCTAATGAGTTAGGGTTGATTACCCCTACAAAGTCTAGACCCCAATGAGCAAAGGGTTTGTTAATCATGACTGATTACAAAGGTATTGCTACCTTTAGCTCCTTAGTGTTGAATATCTGGCATGAATGGAATTCCATTTCATGCTTATGAGTATCTTTGAAGATGGTGGGCTAATATTAACCAGCCCTGAGGGTTTTATAAGTGGTTCTTCTTCTTGATGGATTCCCACTTCCCAACTACTCATGAAAAGTTCTCATTATCCTAACAACTTCCTTGGAGACACATCTCATTATAGGACTCCATTTTTTATGAGGTAGCGAGCTGCCTTGAGCATTAAACCTCTCCTTTACTCCTTGGTTAGTCTTGTAGGACAAGTGCCATTAATTAGAAAATGAAAAATAGAGTCATACCATTCATCAAATTGGAAGCTTTGCTAATTAACTTGGATAATACTTAACTTAGAGCTAGTATTGGCAATCATTTGAATCAAACCTTGACACATTAACAATTTTGTAGTTTTCATTTCTATGTCATATTTTTAGAGAATATATATTTACTTACCTCTTCACTCTACAATTTCACATTGGATTAGCATTAACTTAGTGGCTACATATGGAAGGATGGCATGCACTTTGCTCCTAAGAATGTAGTGCCTAAATTTCTTGACAACTTTAACTAATGCAAAGCCTTTTTTATCAATCAAAGGGTAATTTAACTCATCATTTTTCAAATTAGTACTCATAAAATCAATTGGATGGTTAGATCCTTCTATTTTTTGAGTTAAAACTACAACAATATTTTTATCAGAGGAGAAAGAGTAGAGGTAAAAATACTTTAAAATTTTAGGACTTATCAAGACTGGAGCTTGGTTGATTGGACTTTTGATGTCTTCAAAGGCCTTCTTAGACTCTTCATTCCATGATAATTTGGCATCCTTCTTCAACATATCATTCAATGGTTTGCAAAGCTTTGTAAATCTAAAAATTAACTTTCTTACAAGTTTATCTTCTCAAAAAATGATTTCAAATCTTTTTTACTATTGGGAGACTCTATCTTAGATATAGCTTCCACTCTTTCAAGCTCAATGAAAATCCCATCCTTCATGATAACATGGCCCAACACTTTGACCTCAATAACATAAAAAATGCTATTTTTAGGTTAAGGGAGATCCCATACCTTCTACATATTTCAAATACTTGTTGTAGATGCATGAAATGATCTTCCCTATTCTTAGAAAAAATAGTTAGATCATCCATATAAATAATGATACACTTACCAATCAAGGCTTGGAAAGCATGGTCCATGGCCTTTTGAAAAGTGGATCCTATATTTATTAGTCTAAAAGGCATTCTCTTTTATACAAAGGTGCCCCACTTAGTTTTGAAATTTGTCTTCATTTTGTCTTCTTTGTCTACCAACACCTGATTGTATTTGAAAAAAACATCAAGAAAAGACATTAGAGCTGAACCTAAAACAACTAGTATTACCTGGTCAAGAGAGGGAAGAGGATAATTATCCTTTTTAGATGCTCTATTTATATTTAAAAAGTTGATACATAGTCTAATTTCACCATTTTTATTTCTAACTAGCACTAGGTTATGCACCTAGTTAAAATGCCTAATGGGAAACACAATTCTAGCATCTAACAATCTCTTGACTTCTTTAAAGATCATTGGTTCCAAGATAGGGTTCATAGGTCTTTATTTTTGCCTGAAGGGTTTGAAAATTTCCTTAAGAGGTATGGTATGGGTGATGACTCTAGGGTCAAATATCTTCAATTCATCATATGACCAAGTTATGACATCTTTGTATTTTGTTAGCAACTCCTTGGCCTTCTTATTCTCACTACTAATGCAAGATTTTCTAACATTGACTAGCTAAGGTTGATCTTGAGGCCTAAGATCAATTGTATTTTAGTCCTTTCCACTTACTTTTGGAATGTTAGAAGCTTCAACTATCTTATCTTGATCAAACAGTCTCTCCAAGGCCATCATTCTTTTAGGGATCTTATTATCATTCAATTGAATGACTTTGCCATTAAACTTGGCTTCTCTAAAATCATTCTCATTAGCCTCATCAATGATCTAAGCCTAAAATGATCCTAATATAGCCATGAAGTTTAGGATTTATTGGTCATCACTAAATACCTACAGATGATTCACATTATATGAGATAGAAGGGCATGAAATGAGCTCTATACTAAAGTTAGGTGAACCTTGATTAGGCATGAGATTGGCTACAACCGATGCCAACTCATCAGCAAATTTATTTTCTTCCCTTGGGAAAAAAACAATATTGAAGGCATCAAAATATTCCACTAGATCCCAGACTCTAAATTTATAACTCTTGAGGTATGATAGTTTGCATTGATACTTGTTCCTTACTTGATTCACTACTAGTTTTGAATCACCATAAACTAGCAGTTCTTTGACCTTGTTTTTGATGGAAAATTACAAACCTAAGATGAGGATTTTATATTCTTCAAGGTTATTTGTGTAATGAAACTGGAAACTATAAGAAGCATGGTATTTAATACCAACAGGGTTAGTTATAACAATTCCCACTTATCTAGCTTTACATCTAACCTGATCAAAATACAACTTCCATAACCTAGGTATAACCTTAGAAGCTTTTGGATTACAAACCTTGGTAGTTTATAGGATTAAAACCCCTCAATTAGAGATAATTATGTTGACCCTTTCATTGATAGCATTATATTTAGTGATCATATGTTTCATCCTTGGCTCCTTTTTAACCCTGATCTAGTTGGGAACTCCCTTCCAAGGCAGCCATAAGTATGAATAATATGTGGACATATATCCATTTAAATATTTTATCTACTCTCTACTTAAAATTAGTCCATATGCATCAAAGATATCTACTACTTGGATATCAATAAATTATTGTACCCTTGGCTCAGAAGCCATTTACATATGGACATTTAACTATTATCCAACCACCTTGACCCTAGACCTATCTAATGGGTGACAACCCTATTAGACTTAATGGGGGTTAGACCCAATTGTTTACACACACCTAAAGGTATAATATTTTAAAATGCACCAGAATTCATCAAATAGTTATGCAAATTTTTACCAAACATTTTGACTGTAAGTAAGAAGGGTGGAGACTTTGTTTTATCTTTGTACATGGCTACATTGGCATTATTAGTCTTGGACATCTTTCTAGGCTTCTTGGACAATGATTCCAATAGTATATCTCTTTGATCTATGATCTGTGTCAATTCATGTAAGGTAATATTAGCTTTGATTTTCTTCATATCCTCTACAATGTTATAACCAATCTTGTTGGAAGAATTTGAAGTATCGGCACTATGCTTAGGGATACTTCACTTTAGAGACTCTAGATCATTATCTAAAGTGGTATCTAGAAGAGTACTAAAGTTTTTGGGAGGATTAGAAGTAGTCAAAGGTTTCCTCTATTCTCTATTCCTTAGAGGGTATCTCTTATTTAAGAACTGTTGGAAGGCATGAACTTCTTCAGGTACATTATCGAGCTCCTTATCTTTTTAGAAGGGGAAATCAAATGTTTCTACCATGAATTTTTGGTCAGTAGGATTGGATCCTGAGGTACCTTCACCATTGTCTTTGTTAAACACTACCTCAAATGTGTCCAACTTTTCTTGAAATGCCTCAAAAGCTTTACATAACTCAATACAATCAATCTCACCATGATTTGAAGTATAATGGACTCTATAATAATCAGGCAAAGTAATATCAATAAGATTAATATCCATGATATTATTTTTAGAAGATGGTTCATTATTATTATTATTATTATTATTATTGTTATTATTATTCTTATTATTATTATTATTATTATTATTATTATTATTATTATTATTGTGGAAACTATCATTATTAATCCTATTATTGGGTCTATTGAATCTTTGGAAAGAGAAGTTCCTACCAGAAGTTTCCCTAGTATTACCAACCTATTTTTGTAGTTGAAGGAAGTCAGTGCTTAGTTTTTGGACCATTTTTATAATGGATTCATTCTTACTCTTAGGGGTTTTTAAATTATGGACCTGCTTGTCATTGGTACTAGTGGATGGTACCAAGGTCCTTTGATCATTTTTTTAAGCCCATTATTAGTAGGGTGATTCAAGAATCCCAAGTTATAGTTAGGAGAAATATGTCTAAGAGGTAATTGATTCAAATATGGGATTTGGTTGAGAGTAGGCACATTCTAGTTATTATGGTGAAATAAATTCAAAGTAGGCATATGTGGGTTAAAATTGGAAATAAAGTAGGCCATTTATCCTTGAAGTTTAATTTGTTCATTAATGATCAAAACCTTGACATAAGCTAAATCTAGTGTGTTTATTGGACCTATATCCATCTTGATGAATACTGAAGTCATGGGATCAAGGGCATATTTATATATTTCCAAGGTTATGGCCTAATTAAGTTTACAAACATCAATGGTTTTGTTAAATATATTTTGGAACATATCATTGAAATCTCTTATAAGTTCATTTAAATCCATTTTTAGGGTGGTAAATTGTTGGTATAGGACATAGGGGCTAATTATTTTACCAAATTGGTCAATGAAGATGTTGTTGAATTCATCCTAGGTGGTGATGTAATCATCAGATAGGTTTAAGAACCACTCATATGCAACATATTTAAATGTAAAAGGGAACAAACTAAATACTACATCATCATGAGTTACATTTAGTAATCTTCATGCATCCTTAAATGATTTAAAATGTTCTTATACTATTACAATACCACTAGGACTAAAAATTGGCAAATACTTTTCAAGATTGTGAGGGAGATCATGAATTGCACCTTGTACATTGATAGGAGAGCTTACCAACCAAGCCATACCTTGAGGAAGTTAAATGTAGGAGTACCTTGGAGTCATAAAGTTGGAAAATAATTTGAACACCTACATCTACCTTTGTCTCATCTGGTTATCCTATGGACTTCCAACTCAAGTAGAGGCTCTCTTGTCTCTGAATATGATCTTGTTTAAATTCCTAGCATTTCTAGCTTGATAACTTTGTATCCTATTTCAAATACGATGTGTCAAACCAATTTTTACAAAGAAAAGGACTCATATTTGCACATTAAGCTAATTTTTCAAAGATATATGTAAAGAATAACAAAGGGCATCAAATTTTAATTAAGCTAGCTAAAATATGTGTCCAATTACATAAATATGGTTAACCTTTACAATTACAAGCCCAAATGAACCCAGATTTGTGAAAGATACACCAACCTTTGATCAACACAAGCTATTCTAACCTCAAATACTATATATTCTCAAATCTTAAGCTACCTTTACCAAAATTAAGCATATATCCTCAAATATCTTTTATCTTTGTCTAAAAAAATCAAAAATATGGGTTAAAGACCACAAATATCAATGATTTTTATGCTTTTGAGAAAATAACTACTTAAAAGTGTAAAGATAACACTAATATTAGATCAAAACACACCAGAATTAACAAAGATTCAATAAATTCATGCCCTCCTTCTAGCGCTAGTGAGAGCTTGTCCTGTTGATGCCTCTATGTGTATCATAGGTGCTCTTAGTGTTTAAAATAAACTTATCATTTTAAAATTCAAAGAATTCATGTCATGAGTATCAGGTTTTGGTAATCTAATTACCTATGGTGAAATAGAGGTAGAGAAATTTAAACTATTCCACAAATTTATATTACTTGGTGGTTGGGAGCCACCATGGTCCTTGTGAATTTTAAAGTATCTATGCTGATATTAGTGAGTTATGATCAAAGTGATATGCTAAAGACTAATCTAAATGAACATTTACAATGAGATTTAGACTAAATTGATTTGGTCAAAAAAGAAGTAAAATAAAGGGTAGGGTAGAAAAAAGTATGTGATTACCGATCTTCACCTTAAACACCATAACAAAGATTGAATTTCAACTGAACATGAATTTAACCAATATACAATTTAAATTATCTAATGCTCAAATTACACCATACACCAAGAAAATATCTGAGGGAAATATGAAAGAATATAGGTATGAATTTACTTTTCCTTAAAGGCTTACTACCACATTCAAATAACATTTTCACATCCTAATACATATCAAATAAAATGATAAAGTTTTAGAACATTCAAATAAGCTAGCTTAAGCACAAATTAGAAACCATGTATTGAAGGTACACATTCAAAATTCATAAAAACCATTCAAATTCAAGAATCAAAATAAGTAATTGAGAGAGAAACCATATGACAATTTATGCAAACAAATCTAGACAAATTTATCAGTATTCCTTTCTTCTATTAATTACTCAAAGTATACAAGTTTTGGCTCAAAACTCTCTTATTTTAAAAAATGGTAATACTACCTTTTATAGAAGATCAAAGCAGTATACCGATTAGTCATAAGATTGCACATGTACAAAGATAAGGACAACTATCCTTCTTTATAGTTATATAATACACTTATCTTTCCCAAATGGACTGACCTATCGACAAATATGATAACAAACTAGCATATGCCTTTACAAAAGAATATTCCATGTTCAAATATTACAATGTTTCTACAAACTAGAATATTAATTAACTAGTGGGCCCATGGCTGAAGGGCTCCCTTGTTGCTCTTAGAGAAGTTACATATCTCTATGATGTTGCTCTTTGACGAGATCCAAATCTACAATTGGCTTTAGGAGATATATATCTTCTTGATCATATAAGTCATCAAAGTCTCTATCATCCCTTGCCATAGCTTCCTTAATGCTCTAGGCTTCTGTAATCTTTTTTTCAGTAGTGAAGATCATGATCATGATTATGTTGTTGTCACTACTAGATTAGAATTGGATTTTTTTCTCACTTATTGTATCACCAAAGTGATTTTGTGCTTATATTCTTCATCATCAATAATTTCCAGGGCTATAAAATTTATAATATTAGCCAACATGGTGCCAAGGAGTTACTTAAATTTTAATAATTAGCTCTTCATCATCCCTTAGGAATCTATCCAAGGCTTTTGACAAAGAAATTAAACTTTATATATTATCAACCACTATCCTTAATATTTCATTTAAGTGGGCTAGGCTAATGGTCTTGAATTTATGAGTCTTATCCCTAATTAATATGTTGATCGGATTTCTTATTTTGTCCTCAAAATCCTACCATTGGGCCATCAATACTTTGGCCATCTCACTTTGCTAGCTCAATGCATCTTGCCTCATCTTCATTGACTTCAAGGAGTTAAACATGTCAAATAAGGATGCTTTAAGCATCTTTATTATGGCCTCAAGAACTAATAGGATAACCATTGTCTCTAGGTTCTCCTTTTCCTTCTCCAAGTTATGTAACTTTTATTTCATGCCCTTGATGCCTGTTTTGATATGATCTAAATGGTTCTTAGCCAATCCTTCTATGTATTCCTCATGGATGGGATGTTCATCAAGCTATTTCCCTCCAATTGGAGTTAAGCCTACAAATGTCTCAACCTTTTGAAAGGTGAGTTACTCACCTCTAACCATGGCCTTCTTGGTGATGACTCTCTCTAACCGTATTGTTTCTAGGTTGAATTGCACATTAGTTCTTGACTTTGTTACCTTAGGAGGTTCTAGGACCTCCATCTGTATGCTACTTGAAGATCCTAGAGTGTCCATTTATGTGCTACTTGACCCTACTATGGCCATTATTCTTCTCTATTCTTCCTCCTTCATCAAGGCCAATATCCATGGTTTGATTTCCTCATGGACATCAATATTAATTGTTTGGGTCAAGGCCCAATAATAGGATAATGTGGGAATATTTTGCATTTTCCCATAGACAAACCATTCAGGGATAATGGGCCCATGAATGGGCCATTCATCACTAAATAAGTTGACCTCACTCATAGGGTGGGTAAAGGTCAACTTGGTCTTCTTCCTCCTTACTAGGACCAATCTTAATTCTACTTTCCTTTTTTGTGGGGGTGCTACTGGGACCAAGTCCAAAGCAACTTCTTTCCCCTTGTCCTATTCCACTTCCTTAGCCTAGGCCTGGGGTTCTTTACTTTGTTTCTATTTTCACCAAATTTTATACCCAAAAAGAGGGTGTTCAATCCTATTCCAAATTTAGGAAACATCAGAACATTTCTAGGTATATGGGTGTACTTGTGTAAATGAGCCTCTCGATTTAAAGGGCTAGCTCCCTAAATATATATTTGCAAATATTATCATCTAACCTAATATTTAATTATAGAGGAAAGAGTTAGAAACAACCTAAATTGAACCTAGTATATAGAGATGATGAACCAAGATGTTTACCACAAGAATATCATACTCTATCACAAAGAGAAAAGGAATTCAACACTAATCTAAGAGTCCTAAAATGCACTAACATTAGTATTTCAATATGAAGGTGACATGCATGAATACTATCCAAGGTAAGTGAAACCATAGATCAGTTACAAATACTAAGTATTCATTATACACTTAATAATATATCCATACACTTAACAACAATTCATATGACCTTTTAGGCTAGAATCACTTGCATCAAACATGGAAGGATTGAGAGAAAACAAGGTTAGATGAATATCTCTTAACCATTCACTATACATCTCTTCACACACTTTAACAAGTTAATATATGAACTCAAACTAAATTGATTTATTGTCTAAGGCAAAGTACAATGTTAAAAATAGTAGTGATTCACCATACATGGTGTGGTATATATTATAAAGACAAAATAGTAGCTACTTATAGAACTTCTAAGAGAGAAGAAAAGAAATAATTTTGAGGGTCTCTAGAACACATGTCCAAGCATGAGAACCAGTTACATTGAAGGTACAAATGAGTGTGAAATAGACAATAAATGCATTCTAATATAAATTTCCATGTAAACCATGACAAATTACTTCCAAAATGGTGTAATGACTCTTCTTCCAACCTTTGTGAAACTATTTCTATCATAGACCATCCTTTAAGCATTTGAAACTGAACCAAGAGAATCAACACATCAATACTGTTTGAGGGCGTTAAAAAATGCTATGATAGTTATAATATGTTCTCCTAATTGATATCTATCTTTTAGAAACTTGTGTTCACCATCTATAATTGTTTGTTGATTTTTTAGACTTTTTTGGAAATCACTATTCATCTCAAACCTTGACTGGGCTTTCATGATGGCATATGAATTTGAAGGGCTTACTTTGCAATAGGATCCTCAGTATTATATATTTTCTCATGTGGAATTTGAACCATTTTTGATGGTGTTGGGATGAATCTACAAAACCTTATTGCTTTTCATGGTAAAAAATGGATTCTTGACCTCCATCAAAAATCTTGTGTTCACCTTCACTCTAATTGGCTATCAAAATTCGATTTGACTCATTGACACATTGACTCTCATTCACTCCATTATAACTTCCGCATATTAGTAAACATGATCCCTTGGATTTGCCTTTAAATTTTCAACTTATTCCCTTTATACCACTTAGTAATCCCATATTTATCTTTAAGATCCTGTTAGTCTGCTAGCTTACGTGATTATGCCATGTGTCAATCTCTCAGGCTATCTGATTGTTTGACTCATCTCACACCATTGGATCACCTTTACATGATTTATCATGATATGTTAGATATTATGACAATCTTGATCATTAAATTTGACAAGTTTCCACTCATTGGGTCTCTATTTGATAAGATCCATGAATGTGGCACTTGTCACTTGTGCATTTACTCAGAACTCCTTTTAACCCTTTAACTTGATCACATTCTATTGGATTATATATGTGTGATTGAGTGAGGAAATTTAGATATAATTTAGTTTGAAAACCAATGGATATTTATTGGGTCTTAAAATTGACATTTGTGCAAACATCTTATACTTTTTTACCAATTTTAGGGGCTTAGATCTTGAAGTGCAAAAATCATGGAGGAATTAAATTTTTAGAAGGTGTTTTTAAAGTCCAAAGGGACAAACCAATTTATATTCAAAGTTCAATATTACTAGTCCATTTTCTCTTGCATGATGTCCTAGTGATGATTAAGCTTAAATGACTAAGTATGGGGAACTTAGCAGAAATGCCCTAGAGCCCAACTTTGCACATGGATAACTTTGTTTGGTCTTTAGAAGAGAAACTCAAACTTAGTGCATAGAAACATAGGAATAAAGTGAATAAACCCATGTGACTACTTTCCCCTATAATTGGCTTTGCTAGAACTTTCTTGAAAATGGCTAAGTATGGGAAAATAAGTAGAAAGTGACCCAGGAGCCAAATTTAGACCTTTGTAAATTTTTTTGTGCTTGGATGGAGGACCTAAGATTTAGAGAATATGATCTTAGCATAAAATGGGATAAACCCATATGACCAATTTTTTCTAATTTATCCACATGTGGTAATGGTGATGTTAGCAAAGTGCCTACTCAAAAATTCTACCACTAGACCCAAGATGCCTAAAATAACACAATGAAGAACCAGATGGATCCCTTATATTTCCACACTTGTTTCAAGCACTTTTAACATCCTATAGGGCCTATACAAAATTGTACACCTATCTTGAAGCCTTTTTTATCCACTACTTTATTAAACCATGTAAGAGCTTCTTGTGTGGGCCAAAAATGACCAATATTTCCTCTTCATCCTCTGACCCATACACCTCAACAAGAACTTTAAGTGCATCCTCTACTATCTCATTTCATTTTAACATAATCATATCCAAGTATTCCACTGGAGACTCTGGCATTTCAAGTGAATCTAAAGATGATCCCTCCCTAGGTCTCTCTTCTAACTTCTCTTTACCAGGTCCTTGTGTTACTTATACCTAGGGTAGTTGTAGTGGTTGATCTAGAGGGGGACTTGAGGATGGCCTAGGTAATAAGTGATACTATAGGGGCCTCATTTTCCATATCTCACCTGATTTATTATCATCTAATTTATCCAACCTAGGGTAAAAATTAATGTTTTGACCCTTCAACCTGGCTAATACCTCTAGGAAACTAGAGGCCCTAATGTAGAATGGGTCATTAACACTAGGCTGGTGCTCATATACCTTGTTTATGGTATTTGTCTTTAGATTTTTGGTGATCAACCCATTGGGGTCTCATTTCCTCAAATCATCTTTCTACAGGGTGAATGAGTCCTTGTGTTTAGAAATAACATTTACATGCTCCCAATTTTGAAAAATAGTCATGTTGATTATCAATGCAAAGGGATGGGGAAGGCCTTTCATTTTTTATTGAAAAAATTCGTCTATAATGTGAAGAAGTTTGTAAACCATTTCTTAATCTACAATCTTGGTTGGCAAATAGATGGGTAACTTGAAGGGCTATGTCAAAGTCCCTTCTATCCTTATCACTATGAAATTAGGGTAGAACCATATGTCCCCCATCAATTCTACATATTTTATTAATTAATGGGCTCACCTTACTCATGGGAATCCCTATGATGGCTTCCACTAGGTCTGAATAAACATAATCATAGATGAATTGCATGTTGTGTCTATATTTGAAAATGTGAAGTTTGGAATAATGATGGGAAACATTAGGTTTCCCATTAGGTGACCAATTATTGATATTTGGAATCTAGTTGGATGTTAAAAGGGCATCTGGTAGATAGGAGATCATGTAAAATTGTTTTCATGTTTTCTTCTTAATTTTTGTGAATTGTGATTTCAAGTGGATGTTAATCATCTCACCCAGTGGGGGAGTGAGTCCTTTCTCTACCATGAAGTAAACATATGATACCTAGATTTTATCAATGTGTGTGGTAGAGGGGGATCTGCATAACCTATTCAGTAAGGTCATAATTATTCTAATCCCCTCCCTGAAATGGACAATTGGTATTTTACCTGTGACGTCTTGGATTACTTGATTCCTAGTAAGCAACCATGGGGCAAGGATTGTGTTTAGATTATGCTCCCCAATCCACTTTTTGATGGTCCTTAGGTGTATTTAGGGTTTACCCAATTTATAATATCTCTCAAATTCTAGGGGGGAATGTATGCTATTTTATTAAAAATATGCTCATGCACAATCCAAGATTATTCTCAATTTTGCAATCTTGAAAAAGGGGAGAAAGGACATCAATGCAATGAAGTACCTCAGGCTTGGTGATAGTCTAGTGTAGGATAGCCATCTAAATAGAAACCAGGGCATTGTATCTCCTCAAGATGGTTGTATTCCTCTGTTCCTCCCTAGTCAAAGCTTGCATCTCTTTGATGGTCCAAAAGAGTTTAGACCAATTCCTATTTTCATTGTTTAAGGCTACAGTATCTAGGTCCATATCTTTGAAAACCCTCTCCTCATTATCTAAGGTCTAGTATAGCTTGGTCTCATCCCTTTATTATTATCTGTGATCTGCCATGGTTGTGAAAGTTGCTGCAACTTACCAAATTAATTGTAAGTAATCTATGAATTAACTTGTTCTCACTTAGATCACAATTGAGATCTTCTTAGTTTGATTATGATCAATCCAAGTTCAAACTAGGGATTTTATGGATGATTAGGGATTTTATAGATCTTTAATGCTAATGGCAATCTAAACTTAGGCTCATTCATGTCTTAGATTTGATTGAGACCCAGACCTTGATAATTTTGGCACTTTATGCTTATGTGGAATCCATTTGATAACTTTCACAACATTTTCCATAAGTGCCTAAAGGGACTAGCCATTGTCTTTTGAAAATCCAAATTTTATTTCACATTGTTATATCTTTATTCATGGATCAATGTAGGTCATTGATCATGATCAAAGGGCTTGAAAATCCTTGGTTGCTTTATTTTGGGCCTCATGGTTGTGTCACTTCACACCCTCACAAGCTTTTTATGCTTTGCATATGTGTAGTGAATTAATGTTTACCACATGTCAATTTCATGGGCACCCTAGGTTTTGTTGAAATTTTTTCAATAGCTGAACTCTATTTGATCATTTTCTCATGAGCAAGTGTGGACCATTGATTGTGATCCAAATAGATGTACATAATTAGACTGGTAGATCAAATTCATTAGATTTAGGGCTTTTCCTTTGTTTGATCCATATCCATGATAAAGCATGGGCCATTGATACTATAAAAGGGTGAGAAATTTAATTAACATCATGATAAAGGAAGGGACTTAGGATTAAATACTTTAGGCTAAGGTTTATTTCATGTTTAATAAACATGTTATAAACTTTAAGCTAAAGTATTTTAGCCTAAGTTTTCAAAATACATATGAAGGAGATCTAGGATAAATGTCTTAGGCTAAGGTTTATGTTGTGCTAATAAACACAATGTATACTTTAGGCTAAGGTATTTATGCTAAGTTTTTAGAACATGTCCAAATGGGCCAAATGATAAAAGGACCAATTATTAGGTTTTGATCTAGGGTTTCATCGTGTTAGTAAACATGATGAAACTTTATGTTAAAATAATTAAGCTAAGTTTTATGCCACATGGACCTTTTAAAATAAGCTTTAATATAAGTCTCTAGCCCAAGGTTTATTGTGTTCAAATAAATGTAATTGGAACCTTAGGAAATAGACTTAGATTAGAACTATGTCTATAAATACTTAGATCATGAGGCCATTTTATCATTGTAAATTCAAAGATCTCAAATGTTTGAAATCTTTTGAGGGGTCCCATTGATCTACAATGCAATCCATAAGATTTTAGAAACATTTTTAGAGTATATCTTTGTCTTAAGAAAAATAATCATTTGGATTTAATTTGATGATCTTGCAGACATCAATGATGGCCTTGTAAATGTCAAATGACAGTCACAAGAATGTTAAATTTAAGTTAGTAGATCATTATGTTTGATTGGATTAAATTTGAAAATCTTATGGATGTCAATGATGGCCTCATAAATGTCAAATGACCATTACAAGAATATCAATTTTAAGCTCATAAAACCCTATTGATCTATAGACTTTGGATTTGATACATTCTGTTAGATCAATATCCATGATGAAGCATGGATTGTTGATCAAGATCTGAGTAGTTACACATCATTGGTTCAATTTATTATGTGGGACCCTTTATTTCCATGATTTAAATATAGGAATGCCACATGGAAACTCCATAGGACTCCTTAAGATTTTGAATTTTAAGCACCACATTTATTCTATGAGATTAATCTCCATGATGAAGCACAAACTATTGACCTTAATCTGGATGTTGACACATGATTGGATCTCTTTTGTATATATTAAAATCATAGCATAAGTTTTATTCTAAGGTTTCATTATAATAATAAATATAACAAAACCTTAGGGAAAACTTAGGCTAAGTTTACACTTAATAAAAGGGGCCCTTTAACTTTATCGATGATCTCGTGATGTTCAATCATTGGTCCCATTGAAGTTCAAACCATTGATCATGATCCTAGTGATCTTACAGGATTGGTCTAATGGATAAAAACTTTAATTCATCAAGCTTTCTACACTCTATTAGGTCCTTCTTCATGATGAATTAAGGTCCATTGGATCTATAAAGAAGCAAGGTGTTTAAGATAGGATGCAGGTAAATAAAGAAACTTAGGATAAATCATTAAGACTAAGGTCTTGTTTTTATTGATAAATATGAATGGGACCTTAGGGTTAAGTCCTTAAGCTAAGCATATGAAAAAAGGGACCATGTTAAAATAAAAGACCCTAAAAACATAAACATTAGGCCATGATAAAACATATGGAATGAAAAGGGGAAAACACAAGGGGACAAAGCATGATTTTTAAGCTAATTTTTGGTTGTGTTTAAAAATATGAGAAAGCTTTGGCATAAAAATTACATTTAAGTCCAAAGTTTATTTAAAACATTCTTGCCAAATATGTTCCCACCAAATTTGAATTTAAACTGATGGTCTAGGTTAGGGTTTGCTAAAAGAAGGGTTTCATTACATGAGTCCAACTACAAGATTTTTCAATCCAAAGGCTATCAAATCTAGGATAGAGATAATCTATGAAAATCTCATAATTATGTATTGAATGGAACTCCATGAAACATGAAATCTTAAGACATGAAGATCAATTGTTAGCAACATTAAGAAAGTTCAAAACAAAACCATGAACAAATGTACCAATTTCATTAGGCATGGATGATCTTCAAATCATAATAAAGAGTATAATATCAACCTTTCAGTGTTAAGGCTCAAAATAAACATAAGGGTCCCTATTTTTAGAAATGGGGGTATGTTGACCTCAACATGTGCCTAAAACCATACAAGATAATCTGGTGTAACTTTTGCATCATCAATAAATGTGGCCATTGGTATTTCCTCATGTTTAATCTCTATATCCTCAGGATGTGGTAGAGGTAGTGGTGCCTTAGCATACTCTATGTTGTACCTCAAAAAATCACTTGGGACACCCTGCATAAGCTTGAACTGTCTCTTGACCCTATCAAATGGGATGAGCTCTACCTCATGCTCCTATCTCCCATATATCCACCTATAATTTTGTAGTGATAGGGTCTACCTATCATAGCTTGCCCATGTTGGGAATTTAGTAGATGGCCTCCATATGACTTCCCCATCTATCAGTGTCTCTAACCTATCTCTATACCACTCCAAGTTTCATAATTGCTCCTCCAAGTTCTGTTAGTGCATAATCTCCTCTCCACCTAATGAAT
Organism: Torreya grandis; assembly: GCA_037957365.1. Taxonomy (NCBI): domain Eukaryota; kingdom Viridiplantae; phylum Streptophyta; class Pinopsida; order Cupressales; family Taxaceae; genus Torreya; species Torreya grandis. Next base: position 798,645 of record JARHVA010002969.1, on the reverse strand, counting down.
CCCACTCTAAATTCCCCTTGATCTCATTCCTACCATGGTAATCTACTTGGTTTTACTACTTTGATATGCTCACATGCCTAATAGTGCAAAGCTCCTGATAGATCTAAACTAGTAAAACTGGGCCCAAGCGAACACTATCAAATTGATCATCATGTCAACAAGAACACCTATCAATAAAATGGGAAATATACCACTACCATAATTTGGGAGCGCATATAAGGTAATGGGTAACATCATCGTGACACACTGTCTCCCTCCCCTATCCATGTGATACATAGGGGCATAATGGAAACCTCCCATGTGTCACTTAGCATGAACAAATTTCACATTAAAAAACTGATCCACATGTACATCTCACTCCTCATTTTCAATATTCTCTATCAACTCACCCCATATTTATAGCCATAAAATATAGTGAATGTCCTCTGGTAGGATGGTAATCTCTCTAGTTGGTAGTAGGAAAGTATTGGTAGTTGGGTCCCATCTCTTGATGAGGGATACCAACATCATCACATGTCTTGACATGTGTTGGTAAAATATCATACTACTTAGGCCCATTACAGTCATGTGCTCCCACTCCTAGTCTATCATAAACTTACATACCTGATCCAAAAGTTGAGGCACAGTCTTGCATCTACAACTAATCCCTCTCCTACAAGGTAAGATGTGTACCTTAGTTCACTTTACCCTTCACCTTAAAACTTACCTAATCCTACCTAAATTAATCCAAGCCTTACCCTTAACCCATTTCCTAACTTATCATATTTACCTCACCTTCACCTAATTCTACCTAAACCAAGCCTTACCTTATCCTGCCTTATCTCTACCCCTTTTACAAGACTTATACCAACCACCAATTGTTCTTTATGAAACCATCACTAATCAACCCTTGACCATCAATGGTTAGGGTGGTAGACCATTTAAGGTCCACACATTAACCATTCAATGATCACCTAGAGATCAATGATGATTGATAATAACCATCAATGATCATTATGTGGTGACCACTAATGACCAAACCCTAATTTCCAACCCACCCCCACCTATAATAATTAAAAAAACTATTACATTTTTGCCTAGTACCTCTAAAAAAATCCCTTACCTTCATTCCTACCCATAATTTATCCACCCACTACCCAATTTCATACCAAAAACTCAAATATCCCCCAATTTTTAATGTATACCCACCCAAACAAAATAATTAAAATTATAAATCCAATTTCAAATTCAATTTCTTCCCCTACCTCACTCTGCATCTATTATCATGGTGGATCCTTTGGTACCACCACCACTACTTAGCCCCACACTTTGCCTCTACCTCACTTCATTCCTTGCTATCTCACCTCTTTCCTTGGCCCACCTCACACCATCTAACCTCAGTCAACCCTCACTCATTCAATCATACTCACAGTCTACACTTAGCTAGCATAAAAAAATTCATTGTCATTTTTACACAAAACAAATAATGAGAAAATATCATGGGTTGAATTGTAAAAGAGCAATTTAAAGTCTCATTTGACCTTCAACAGTTGCCCTTTTAGGTCTTATGCCTGACTACCAACGGTCACTAGGTGACTACCAACGGGTGATCCTAGTCATCAATGATTGAACCCTATAGGATTTTTCCATTCCAACCATACTTTTTAAAACACCCACCTTACCACAAACATGCACCCATTAGAGAGCATCCCATTCTCCACCATCCAACCAACCAAATAACCTTGACTTGGTCAGTTTGGCCCACCTTTCACACTTTTTAAGACAAATTTACCATTATTATTTTGACTACATACCTGCCTTTCCATGCTTGATGAACTAATGCTAATTTTGCATACCAACCATTTAGATGCATTAGAGAATGACCCTTTACAGTCTTGACACCTTTAACCATTTTGTCTTCTCAAGATCACATCCTACCCTAGATACCTATGAATATATCAACCTTGCCTAAGAGACTTGATTTTATAGAGTAACCCATATCATCTATGCCTAACATTGTGGCTTGGTTACCCTATCACTTATCATTCTAGTCCAACCTTATTTTACAACCTACCTCAACTATGGAAACCTAGTCTATGTGTGATCTATGATATCACACTTAGTTGCATTTTTTATGCTTGTTCATGCTTAAATACCTAATCAACCAACCTTTACACCTACTACCCATTTTTTCACCCACTTATTACTTATCAAACCCACGCTTGACTCTATTTCACCTCATTAATTCCTATTTTGAGGGGGAACACCTCCTCTCATACTTAAGACATCCAACCTTCTACCAACTTTCCATTTTTTATTTTGTAGCTTGCTAATATAAATTACATAACAAAAAGGGGAAAAATATAGACACTATAAAATTGTAATCTATGGTTCTATATGTTTTATTAACCCTTCAAACACCCCTTATCCCCCTTGGACCATTTCCCAACCTTTTAGCCACCAAACATAAGTGAAAATGACTAGTTTTAGACATTTTGACTATGTCTTCCTAATCATCGATGGTCGACCCTAAAATGCCAATGTTTGACTTCGACCACTGGTGGTTACCCAACACAACTATAAACTCTACCTTAATTTCAACTCACCCATTGATCAGCGACTATCTAATATTAATCTGTTATTCACATGATCAATGCATGATTAGACTATTTATTAGATTGATTGATAAACTATTTGCTAAACTCTTCATTACAACATCCCTTTGATCTATATTAAAATAGGAAGATAAGGTTGAAATCAATCATTCAAGGTCAAGATATTCTAACTCTTATATGAATCCAAAATCTTCCAGTGAACTAGGAACTAGGTCAGAGGCTTAGGGTGTTTTTATAACTCAATATCTTGAGCCTAGGAACCATTATTCTTTTAACATTACTCTAGAATCAACACCTTCAACATTCCTCAAACCATCAACACCTTAAAGCTAAGTATATATGTTTTTTATAATCAATATTTAGTAATTAAATCTATGTTTCATTGTTTGTGTCATTCCCCTTTATTTCCCTCATCTCATTTCCTTGTGTTGGAGTTTTGCAACTCCAAACATTTTACCTCCTACCCAAAACCACCCATAAATAATTCTCACTCACCCGAATACCCTATCCCTAAACTATATACCTTTGTGCACAACTAACATCCAATCCAAACATCACTCCCAAAACCTCTCTATAATTCTCCTTAATAGACTTTTTTCCAAAACCAAATCTCATAGTAACCTTTGATGGTCTAACTTAACCATCAATTAAATTTCCTAATTTCCGATGATTAACAACCGTTGATGGTCACATAACTATTGATGGTCATACCTAACCATTGAAAGCCACTGTGTGTCCATTTTACAACAAAAATCTAATTTGACCCATTTTTCCATACCTAAATTTCACTTTATGAGTTTTTGTTTTATCACAGAACTACAACTTATTTTTTGAATCAAGTTTGAGTAATTTATCATTAACATTCAATCATTTATTTTTATTTTTAATCAAAATAAATTACTTATTTTCAATCATTTCTTGTATTTGATTTTAGTAACTTTGTTATTTCATTCAAGCATCTATTTTCAATCTATCAGAACTTAAGTGTTTTAAAAGTGTGGATTGACAACCTCCAAGGAATCTTGTGTTTCTTGTATCTAGCTCACATTAGGTAGTCCACCCTAATATCTCACTAATCCATAATTTTATAGATTACTTTCTTATTTATGGGTCATCCTCCCCAAAAAAATAGGAGTATTGATAATTGTCTAGATCACACATGCACAACACATCTAGGTTCTACTAACCTCACCCTTCTTTCAAGTTGTACAACTTTATTTCTATAGAAAATAAGAAAACTTTTAGTGAAAAATGAGGTCTATCCATATCTTCTTCAAACTCTTCAAATCGTCAATTTCATTAATTTCTTCAACCCCTTCCTCTCTAGTAAAATATACTAGTTCTCCAAAGGGTAGATTAGGTTGAGGATATTGAAATTCAAGGGGAAGTTTAGGCTGAATGGGTGGATTAATGGGGTTGATCTCTCTACTAGAGGATGACCTAGTGAGAACCATGAATTATGAGATAAATTTTATAATAGGACAATGGTCTTGAAAAATATTTTACCTTGATGGATCCACAAAATGATGAGTATCACACCAATTTATAGCTAATGTTATCAAGATTAACATTCACCTTGACAAGTTGTCTTGAAGGCAATGGGTCCCATCAGGTGTGCCCAAACTATTTTCACCAAATCTTCCACCCTAGAAGAGGGTGTTCAATCCTCTTCCATATTTGGGAAATAGGGGAACACTTTTAGGTATGTGGGTGTTCCTATAGTGGAAATGATCATGTATATTTAAGGGTTAGCTCCTTGAATGTGTCTTGAAGTACTTTCACCCATGCTAACTATTTGATTGTGGGGAAAAAGTATAGGAGTTGTATGAAAAAAACCTATTCTATAAGGGTGATGTACCAATATGTCTTCCACATGACCATTATACTTCTTTCATAAAGAAATAGTGCCTACAATACTAACTTAAGATTTATAAAATGCACTAGCATTAGACTTTCAATATGAAGGTGAGATGCATGAAGACTATCCAAGGTAACTAAGACCATAGTTCAATTATAGATACTAAGGCTCATTATACACTTAATATAGATTCATACACTTAACTACACTTCATATTACCTATTAGGCTGAGATCACTTATGTTAAACATGGTGGGACTAAGAGAAAGTAAGGATAAATTGATATCACTTAGTTGTTCACTATGCATATCTCCACACACTTTAATAATATGAGGTATGAACTCAAAATAGATTAAATTTATTGTTCTAAGGAAAATTTTAATGTTAAAAATAATAAGGCTTCTCCATACATGGTGTGGTATCTCTTATAAAGGCCAAATGGCAACTACTTATAGAACTAGAGAAAGAGGAGAAAAGAATGTATTAAAAAAGCTCAAAGGTCACAATGACACATGTCAAGGCATGAGAACTAGTTACATTATATGGTAATGGAGTGTGAAACAAACTATGAATGTCTTCTAAGACAAATTTCCATATAAACGATGATAAACTCTCCAAAATGGTGTAGAAACTCTTTAATTAGCCTCTGTGAAACTACCTTCATCATGGATCATATCTCAAGCATTTGAAACTAAAATAAGAGAGTCAACACATATGATATGATATTCATAGATTTTTTCCTAGAAACTATTTGTCTTATAGTCACTTGTATTTACTATCTATAGTCATCCATTTATCTCTTGGACTTCATTCTTCACATCTGGCAATCACTATTTGTCTTGGATCTTAATTGAGCTTTCATGGTGGCATATGAGTTTGAAGGTATGATTCATTACAAAACCCTTTCATCCTACATGGCTGCCTATTTGGCATTCCCTTGCCACATTTCCCATTCCATTTAAAATATGCCTGTCATCATTTAGACATGTAACCTCATCTTGTCTATTTGGAATTTGATCAAAATTACTCTATCAATATCCTCTTGAGTCTTTTCGATTTGAATTTTAACATTGGAGATTGATTTGTGACCCAATAATCCAATATTATGACATTTAGAAACATTGTGTGCTCTCTTAGGATCCTTTGACCCTTTGACTCAATGCGCACCATTGGATCTTATCTACACAACTCAACATGTGTCATTGATATTGATTGAATGACATTTATCCACTCAATATATTTACACTTGATCTAGATATTTTAACCTTTTGACCTCGTGCTCACCATTGGATATTATCTACATGAGTAAATACACACTGTTTATCTTGGGTCCTAGTCTTTAAACATGGATTGTTGATCTACCTCGTACACAAGAATGCACACTATTGATTTACATCAAGGACCTTTTGACTCATTAACTACTTGTGTTCCATTAGATTTGATTTGAACACCTAAGATATTACCACTTGTTGACCCTATGTTAAACCTTAATAGCATTTGAATCCAAATGGTCATTTCATGAGGCCTGAAATTGATGTCCCTGCGCACGTCTATCTTTACTAGTCCAACTTCAAATACTTATATTTTGAGATAGAAAAATCATCAAGACAAAATTTGTAAGGGATTATCTTGGAACCAAAATAATCATGTCCATGTAGTATTTTTATCCTGAAATTTTTTCTAAGCACACCTATTAAATACATAAGTAAATTGATCTGTTCATTCCTATGTGACATATCATGAAGTTCTGACCCCCTAGATGACTCCAAATGAAATGGACTAAACTAGATCATGACCAAGGCTATAATGGAATTAAATGACATATAATAGACCATAAAACACCTTATGACACTATGTTATATCCCCATATCAATTATTGACTATAGGGGGTTGACCCATTTTGACTTGTGGTCAAAATGGTCAACACATAATAAATATGTAAGTTTTTTCTTGTCCAATATAGTTTTGAGGCACCCCATTATTGTCTTCTTGGGTCTGATTCTAGGACTGGTTTAAGTTGTATTATGTCCTAGATTTACTAGTTTAAATGAAATGTGACCTAGTCACATACTAATGTTTCCCAATACTAAAAGGATTTTTAAAGTAGTAGGCCAAGAGTCTAGCACCTAATTCTTCATTAATACTACTAAAAAATTGATAATCTATATCCTATTATATAATTTCATTGAGAACATATGAATAAATAGAAAATGATTAGTTATGGTACTCTACACTTAGATGACAATTACATATGGTAAAACCAATAATCCCCCATCTTGTTGTGTCCTTGTTATGTTTTATGATAGTCTAGGCATTGGGGTACCTTGAATTAATTGGTATGTATAAGGATATAACTCATTTATTATACTCTTGATATCATTATTAAACTTATGAATGAACATAAAGGATAAATCTTCTCCAACCTTATTTCCCAAATATTCAGTTGATAGTTGCCATTCCTAGACATAAGGCTTGTACAAGGTGGCCATTACTACATATAGTAAGTAATAAATCATGTATAAATTACAATATTCAAGCCTTAAATTAAGGTATAGTATGTATACCTACATTCGTGCACATATGATCTCTCCCAATGCTACCAAGTTTTTAGTTGTTATCAATATGTCTATTAGTGGCACCCATTCGACCTGAACATAGGCAATACTTGGGAACCCATACAACCTATTAAATAATGTCATTGCCATAAAAAATATAGGTATAAATTTAAAAATTCAATTGGTGGAGATTTCCCCATTTGGTTTTAAGCTTTAACACTTTTAAATCCATTACTTTAGCTTCCTATATATAGTGTTATGTTCAATCCATGCATTATCTGAGACATGATTATAGGCGATCTCAAGGCAAGGGAACCTAAGATACCTTTAAAATTCCATTATTAAAACATAATAATAGGTGGTCTAGACTTTCCTTAGATGAAAAAATTATCCTACAGTGGTCCCATTAATGAACATAACCTTAAATAGGTCAATTCACTATGTTACCTCAAGTTTGATGGTAGCCTAATGGAAACCATGTTCCTTGATTAGAAAAAAATAATCTATATAATATTTGGCTTCTAATGAGAGTTTTTCATCTATGTAATAAGATGGAATTTATTTAACTTGATGAATAATGAAAAAATTTAAAGTTAAGGGTATTATTCTCAAATTTGGTGTCTTTATATTTAGTTATTCCTATAAATGAGTATGGGGAGGTGAGTGAGGGCTTACCTTGATTTGACAAAGAGGCCATTGTTATTCTTTAGTAACTATAACTCCCATGAGGTCTTAGATTGGTTTGTTATGAACTTAGTGATTGAAGATATTTAGGGATCAATTGATGCTTAAGAATATTGAGAACATAATCACTTAATCAATAGAGCAATAACAAAGAGAATCCTCATTTTTCTAGATTTTTTATATATTACTCACAAACTTGCATATTGAATGTATTCATTAGAATTCAATGTTGATAATAAACTTTCCATTTTAATTCCCTTTTCAATTTAAATGTTCTAGTAAGATTTGACAGGTGCCCTTATTTTTCAAGTGGTGATATTTCATTCATTCTTTATATATAATCATTACTTTTGACATAGTTGTTAGTCATTCATTGACTTGAATATTTATCATGCTAGAAATCATTCTCTTTTTTACTTTAGCCATTCCTTCCCTAAATAGTGCCACTTATTAGTTCCTTATTAACCTGTAACTTTAAGTTTCTTCTCTATGTTGGGGTCATCCTGTAGTGTCAATTTAACATGATCAAACCATGTGACTTAATATTAGAGCACTGGAAGCACAAAAGTTTGGAAGCATTAGATTGGTATTAATTTTTGCAAAGAACCTTCCCTTATCACAAGTTAGCTTGATTGAGACACATGGAATAATCTCAGAGGCATGAAGCCTTAGGAGCTTAATTAATTAGATTAGTATTCATAAGACTTCTTAACCCTATGATCATGTGGATTACTAAAAATGTGTGAAGTGATGAATTCTTAGAACCCTAGAAGCTCAAAAGCTTGAGACATTAGGTTGCAGACCAAATAACCTCTTAACCTTATTGTGGATGTGGATTATCATGATTGAGATATGTGGAATGATCTTAGAAGCTCATAAACTTAGGAGATCAGAAATATTATCACATGGTAATACAAATCCATTAAATGTTTTGATAAATAAATGATGTTTTTGTGTATCTATTCTAGTGCAAATATGCCATGCAACATTTTTATGGAGCTTGAAAGGGTCAGGAGATCGAAAGAGTTAATATTTTTTAATCATCCAAGGCTTGAATGATGTAAGAGTGACAAGTTTCAAAACTACATGAAATATTTACTATGGTCCTAATTGGAGGAAATCAATGGTCTTCAACTATTAATCCTATGATTAGAATATATATACTAGGATGTAGAAATATTAGATCTATTAGCTTACAAATCAAAACATCATATCAAAGTAAAATTCATGAAAATATAAGGTTATAAATGAATTAAGATATGAGCTTAAGTTGGGATTTTAATATTTTGTTCAAATAACCCTTAATGACAAATCCGTGATACCATAGTCATATATCTTTAGGCTCATAGCTCCCTAGGTAGAGGTAATTTCAATAATGGGTCCCTATTTTAATTTTTTTGAAAATGGGGTGTGTGTGTTTGGGCACAATAGGTACTATTTTATATTTTTTATATACCTAACAATACATGGTCTATGTAATATATGAATACAAATTATGTAAATGTTTTAGTAGTATTATATTTACATTATTTATATACAATTGGCAATCCGTCACTTATGTAACATGCAAGAGTGATACCCAATTTATTCAAATTAGAGTTTCAGAGGAAGTAAGTAGTATCTTTCTCATGAAAAGTGATTCAGTCTAATGTTTTGTTGCAATAAATGTTGTGTTAAAATGTGGAAATGATGTTTTCATGATGAGAAAAATATTTATCCAAACTAATGTCTTTCTTAGTTGTCTGTTTGTAATGGTGTTTCCGATATGTAATAGAGCTCACTATATGACCACTCTTATTGATTATATTTATTAATGTAATTGTGATATGTTTTAATAAAAACCATCCACTCTACCCAAATTATTTTTTCATAAAAACTAAAAATATGTTTTGATTTATATGAATGTGATATTGGCACTTTACACCTAGTATAGCCTTGTCTTTACACAAAATTTAATTTTAAAATATTAAAACTAATATACTTATTAAAAAATATAAAAAATGAAAATTTATATATGGAGAGCTTTATATATGGTTAAATTTATGTTTTTTTAAAAATAAAAACAAATTAAACATAATTATAGATTTCATTTATTATGCGCAACCACTTTTTATCTCATTTATTATTTCTTACAACATATATACAATTTAAATGAATTTGTAGAAAATTTAAACCAATATAAATTCAACAATTTTATTTTATAATATATTGACTTGTAATGGTGAACATTAAGAGAAAATAATTTTAACTTAGGGACAGATAAATAATAAAAGGAGGTGATTTGTTCACATGAATGCCTTTAATATTCAGGGCTTGAATTATAAAATTTGTATAGTATTGTATCAAAATAAAATATGGTAAGAATTGGTAGCTATTTATAGAGTTTTATGACTTAAAAACACAAACAAGTTTTGTAGCAACCACCAACATTTTAAAGATTTTAATAGTTAAAAAAATGTGTTTATGACAATAGTAGTAGTAAAATAATATAATATAACAAAGATGAATGTATGACTATGTAGCATCTCCTTTTTTAATTTCAAGTGCATTGATGAGTGGAATATATTTTCATGCTTGAATTTTTGTCATTACATATTTATTTGCATAGTACATTTGTATTTTTAAGGAATGTGTTTGATGACTATAGGAGGAATTTATTCTCACATTTTATTGTTATATATTTATTTACGTGATAAATTATTTATAGTGAAAATGTAGAATCCTGAAAAAAGTTTAGGATCCCTGTCAAAATTAAGATGAAACCTAGCTTAAATGGTGGTGGATGATAATTTATTGCATATTATTTCCTAGAAAAACACTATAAATTTTAAAAACATAATGTAAAACATATTTTAAACACTTATCTATCCATTGGATGCACACTAATGACAATAATAACTATCAAATATTTGAGAGACTCAATATATAAGAAATAAAAAATATTATAGATACTATAAAAAATACATGTTACTTTAAGTTTGATTCTTGCTACATTCCCTATAATTATTTTCACAAGTCTATGGTGACAAGTATCATTTATGACTAATTTTAAGAATAGTCAAATTATTGAAAACACTCGATGATCAATTTTTAAATACATCGATCCCAAAGGATTCTAATGTAGCAACCTTGTGAAGCTTTTAACACCAAACTCCATTGCTCAAACCAAATGAAAACCTCTTAGTCTCAAACACCCCTATTAAAACCAAACCAAATATAATAATCTTGTGAGAGAATAAAATATAACCCTATTTTGAATATATAATGAACAATCTCTACACCTTTCCTTGTTCAAACCACCATGCCTTCTGTTACAAAGCAAAAAAAATGTAGAAAGGAATTTGTTGGGTCGAAATGAAAATTATAGTCATATAAAACTTAAATGAAGTGGTTTATTGGCATCAAGTAGTATAAGATTTTATAAATATATAGAAAACATACAAATACAAAAAATAATATATCATGTGAGTTAGAATTAAAAATAAGAACTATAAAACCTTAGCATTGATATTTGTATTGTGTGGGGTTTTTGCAATGTGAGCCCCCTCTACCAAAAATTATGATGTGCACTCTCCATAATAGTAAATACTAGGCATAGCTCCCTTTGAAGTGAAATTAAATTAACCTCCCTAAGATATTGACCTTCCTATTCACCAATTAACCTCACTTAGGTAAGTATTCCATCTCTCACACTGCCTCCTCCTTATACATTTTCTTATCTATTCTTACCACTCATGTTAGACATGTGGGATAAAATTCACAATAAAATTAACATTAACTTTATTCCTACCTCCAACTCCCACAATCAAATTTAAATTCACCCTCCATTTGATTTGGTTTCATTATTATTCATCCACTTAGTGCAACATATACTAGCCCAGTCTTAGACCTGACTTTAATGTTAGATGCAACCTAATTCCCACATTAAAAATAAAAAACATAATAGAGTATCATCATTTTTAATGTGATATAATCATTTGGATATGATGAATGTGAGTGAATCAAACTATAATTAAAAAAATGACTGTTAATTTGGAGACATTTAACACACATAAATTCAATTTTACAAATAGAATGCAAAGAAAGCATCCATCACTTCAAAGATTTAAAATATCATAGGGAAACCCCATGTACTTAGTAGGCACATGCCTTAACCTCTTGGCTAAAGTGACATTGAATTGTATTTATACAATTATAATAATATTAAAACTGCATCTTTATATATATATATATATATATATATATATATATATATATATATATATATATATATATATATATATATATATATATATATATATATATATATATATATGTTTTAAATTTTTATTTTTATTTTTATACGCTAAAAATATTTACTATAAACTTTGTTGCTATAAATGAGACTTAGAATACAGCTCCCTTTTATTATAAGAATAACATATGAGGGATTTTTTCAGGCTTATCAGTCTTATACAACCTAGATTTATTCATAATATAGATAAATACCCTTTGTAAACACAAAGAGTTATTAAAAATACATAGGTCCTACTCAAGATAAATAACCTTTGAAAATACACATATGAATCAATGGACTACCAATCCATAATATTTAATCGATATTTAGTTTGTTACAAATAATACATCTATATAAGCATGATATTTATATAATTGAATGTTTATATATTTCTTTAACCACAAATGGATCTAACATTTCAAATCTTTGACTTCATAGAATTAAATCTTGTGATGGTTTTGTAATAAAAAAATACAGGGTATAATTGAAAATTTCAATTTTTTTAATCCATCAACACCATACACATTTGTCTTAACATTTTTATAATTTATTACCATAGACATCTCCTTTAAATTTTAACCTTTTGTATAGGAACTCACACAAATTATGACATTTTTCACTACCATTGTAAAGCCATTTATATTCATGCAATGTTTTAACTAAACATACAACTACTTTATTTCACCCAACTATACAAAATCAATATTATAAATCATCTGAAAATCTTTTATGATGTAGAAGCATCAAGTATAAAAACATCATTTTTGTGTTGTTGAAACTTATATGCTAGTTAGGGGTCACAAGTGATCTAATTTGGGTGTAGGTATGTGTGTGGTATCCTTTAGGATTTATTTTTTTGTCTGAGGAGTCATAATGAGTCATCAAGGGTGTTTTTGTGAGTATGTGGAGTTTTCCCTCCAAATTATAATTTGAATTTCTTGTGAGGTCCAAACATAAAGGGTTCATATGATTTCAATGATGAGAGAGGAGATTAGGTGAGAGTTTAGATGGTCATGAAATGTCATAATAAATGACACTATATGTCCGAGTCATTAACGTGGTGAACATTAAGAGTCATGTTTAGTAATATAACTACTATTCTCATGTTGAGTTGGCATATAAGAGTCTAGTTTTGTAACTACTCAAACCAACATAGATGTTGGATGAGAAGAGAAGTTGTAAGGTAGTTTTGGTGTGTTAGATAGTAGGAGAGATAGGAGAGATTTTTGAAGAATATAAAGGGGAGTGAGAAAAGTAGATTGTAAAACCTCTCCAAGGAAGGTGGCAAAGTCCATTCATGGACTATAAATGTAATGTTTGATGATTCATATAAATTAAGAAAAGTGGTTTGTGTTTGTTTAATCTTACAATAAATGTGTGTATTTTTATTACTTTAGGTTTCCATGAAAATTCCCTTGAGGCCATGGTCATATCACATTTTGTATAGTTATAGGTTTGAGTAATGGACTGTAGAGGCACAATCAAGTAGAAGATGATCTTGATGATGTTTCTTAAAGTTGATAGGGAAGGAACTTCATGATATATTAACCCTAAAGGTGTGTGAGTCATGTAAACATTATGGTGATGGAATGTCTTATTTTTTAAGAGAATAGACTCAGCAAAGATTGGTTTTTTCCCTCTGCCTGTGACATTCAAGCACGAAGGTAAGTTGATGTTATTAAGGCATAGATTATGATTTTGATTGAGATGATGGTCTATACTTAGAGTATGGTTTATGGGATGGTAGGTTAGAAGGTTTGAATGCAAGGTTAATGTAAAAATTTAAATACATAGTCTTATTGAGGTCGACATAATCCCATTCTTGAAAATGTGGACCCTTTTTTCAAATTATGCAAATTTGTGCTTTAAATTGAAAATTCATTTGATCATAGTACCATTAGGGTTTTTTTCACATTATATTTATTTGAAGATCATACACACCATGATTAGATTGGCATATTTACACATGATTCTAGTTTTATCTTATCTAATTTTTCTAACATTGGATCTCTATGTTTTAGGTTATAGGTTTAATGGAGTCCCTTTTGGATAAAGACTCTACAGGGTTTTGTACTTTAATGATTAATTAAACCTTTGATTAATATTTTTGGCCCTTAATTGTCTAATTGAATATAGGTCTAAATCATGTAAAAATCTTAGCCTAAAATGTTTTTAGTCTGGGTCTTTTGAAATAAGATTCAAATTTTCATGAGTCATTTTTATTTGAATTTACGTAGGAAGCACTTTATTATAGACTTAGTTTAAAAATTTAGCCTAGGTCCTAGTTATATTTATTAATACCCATAAGACCTTAATCAAAAGTCTTTATGATAATTCCTTTATATATTAGAGATCAATGGTTCACATGTATTTTTTTATTATTTTTTGAACTTAGCTTAGAATTTATATTATAGTTTTAATCATATTTATTGACATGACAAAAACCTTAGTCTAATTTTTTTATGCTAAGTCCTTTAAGTGTCTAAGCACTTATGTCTTTAGTTTTATGCCTAAAGGAATGGACTAACATGGAGATTCAATGTGGTGTGATCTTAGAGTTCAAGAAATCAAATCAGTGACCCATGATAAAGGTCTAAAGGAAGATTGATGGCACACATTTGTTCACTCACCGAATATCTAATGATGTAGGCCATAGTTCATAAATCAATAGACCTATAGAGTGACCTGAGAGTGCCACATGGCAACATCTCAAGATCTTGAATGGTAGATCAATGGTTTATGGGCCCTTCCATAGTGTCAATAAGTCAATAGACCTGTGACCCTATAGAGTTACCAAGTGGCACATACACAAGCATTTCATTATATTTTAACTTAGTTTAAACCTTAAACCTAGGTCTTAATTTTATTCATTAATATAATTAAAGACATTAGTCTAGGTTTTTTATGCTAATTCATTTTATGTTTATGTTTGTAAGAGCAAACCAGGAAGTGATAAATGTCAAGCTCATGGGTAAAGTGACAGTCAATAAAGTCAAGCATCAGGATCTATGGTGCATGTTAACTCACATATCAAAGATCTAATAGTAAATGATCAAGATTAAAGAAACAAAAACTTTTTAAAAAGAGAATATAGTGGTGACAAGTGTCACCATTACAAGAACATTTAAACATTGATCTGATGGTGTGAAGGTAGAACCTAGTACATTAAGATCTATGAATCATGTTGATCTATGAAAATGTGATAAATGGTGCATGATCAATGGAGAATTTTCAAAGGTCTTAGAGTAAGTTATAATTTTCCATGTGGCACATAAAATCCCAAATGATGAAAAGATCTCAAAGAGCCTGTAGAGTTTCAAAGTAGCACACTAGCATTCCATCATGCAGAAGAGGATCTGATGGTGCAAGTCCTAGGTGGAATTATCAAAACTATAGACCCAATGACGTGTTGAAACATGTCCTAAAGATAATAGTAACATTTTTAAAGTTAAAAATCATAATGACATGGTATTTCCACATGGACAAAACATGTGGATATTTTGATACTTGAATTATACTTATCATCAACCAATGGATCTCAAAGTTAAGTTGGATAGGGAATATTTCTTTAGTAAATAGGATTGTATAATATTTTGAAAAAAAAATCTATAAAGGTATGATA
Source organism: Torreya grandis (assembly GCA_037957365.1). NCBI lineage: Eukaryota > Viridiplantae > Streptophyta > Pinopsida > Cupressales > Taxaceae > Torreya > Torreya grandis. The sequence goes on along the minus strand of JARHVA010002969.1, from coordinate 783,057 downwards.
AATATGTAACATAAAATCATGTCAGGTTAGTCATATTTAAATAGGGTCATGAGTTCTATTAGCATTGGTAAAGAGATACTTGTCTATGACACTTATCCAATTGCATGTTGACAAGGAATGATCAAAATACCTAATGAAAGGTAGATATAAAGAGGTATTGTCCATTTTAAAAAGAGGGGGAGTTCTTAGAGCCAAAATTACTTTGTAAACTTGGATCAACCAGTACAAGCAAGGAATTTTGTAAAGTTTATCCAATATTTGTCTATGTTTGTTGTCATGGATGCTTCCTTAGTTATCTAGTTTGATATTCAAATTTGAATTATTTTTATGGATCTTAGACATGAAAGTGTTAATTAAGAGTTGTCAATATATGATAATGGTAGGTTGATTGAAATATCTTAGGTTCATTTCATTCTCTTTTGCTTTTCTTGAAGATGTGTAAAAATTATTTTCTTATGGAAGTAAACCTTTAAAGTGAACCTGATTTCTTATTTGCATTACCTTTCCTCAGACATTTTCCTGATATACAATAGGATCTATGCCTGTTAAAGCTCATGATATATATTGGTTTAGTTCATTTATTGAAAAAATTTAAGCTCTGTCATAATGTTTGGATTGAATATCAGAAACACCTTCTTCCTACCTTACCCTCCCTTTTGCTCCCTTTTTAACCAGATTAATTTAGTTTAACTTATCATTGTAAATATCAATATTGGCTTAGGGTTTATACTTTAGGTTTTGGACATCATTCATGGGACTTATTTCATATGACTTTAATCCTCATAAATATTTAAGACCATAATTGCTCCCAATAACTATTTACATGTTCATTTTATAAAACAGTTATTTAGCTTGGTTGCTACTCCACCACAGATCTTAGGAAGATCAAAACCATCAACTCATGAAATGGATTCTTTGAATATATAAATGAGAGGTATTTATTAAACATTATATAAACTTGTTGATACATCTATGTACATCAATAGGGGAAAATTGGTGCTAGAAGGTGGGCATTTAGTTAAAGCTTTGTGAATTTAAAGTATCTTTGCTAAGTATTAGTGAATTTTGTTTATAAATTAGTTTATTATTTGCATATTTGTATTATTATTGGATAAATTGTGTAAAGATCACTAATATTCATGGTTTTAGATCAGTCTTTAGGCTTATTTAGCTGTATATTCAAATTATTTGAAGATATATATGATTTTTTTACAAAGATTTGAAGATCTATTTGTATTTGAAAATATTTGGTTTCTATATCATATTGTGAATAGGCTTTGGAGCTATAAAATCCATAAGTAGGATCTTCATCAAGGCATGGAATGGTTAAGTGGATATTCTATCAATGTGCCTAATCAGGTACATGATTTGCCTTGAAATCTTGAAAGGTATTTTCCTTCTTTTAGTCTTACTAATGTTGTGACTACTGAAGAACATATCAAGTTCTTTAAATTTACCTTAGGATTGTTAAGTATTATTCATGAAGATGTTACCTATAGATTATTTCCTTTTACTCTTATAGATGAGGCATATGATTAGTTTCTTAAGCTTCTTGAATATTTCATTCTTAGTTAAAATGATTTGAATAATCATTTCATTGATCAATTTCAAAAGATCATAAGTCCATATGTCCTTTATTAACAATTCATTAATGTAAAAAAGGATTCAAGTGAAACCATTAGAGATTTTAATGTTAGATTTCAAAATATGTTAAATATAACTATATATCCTTATAGACATGTTTAGGATTTAGATTTAGAGATGTATAAAGATGCTTTAGATCCATTAAGTTCTATGTTTTTGAAAAGATATGTTAGAGTCATTAATACATTAGATTTATCCTATGTTGAAGCTATGGTAACTAATGACCAAATGTAACCCTAGGGTAAAATGGCATATGATATTCCAAATATCAATCATAATTTTCCCATGTTGAAGGTTATGCTTGATGTTAATCAAAGCATGCTTACTTTAAATCAAACTCAAGTTTTAAACCAATTACCTTTGCATCATGCTCATCCTGGTCAAAACCTAGGATTCCTTAATAACATTGCAACTAGATATCATCCATAAGATCAAAGAGCTATGGTGCTAACACTTGGAATTAGTCCTCATGTTCACAATTTAGAGGCACCTAAAAGTGAAAATGACTCCATATTAAAAATGGTTCAAAAGCTGAGAATTGATTTTATCGAGACACAAAAGTAATTAGGTAACAATGGGGAAGGTTCTAACATAAATTATTTTTTTAGGGGTTCAACAGACCCATATATAGGTTTCAAAATAGTAATGACAACTAAAATAATGAGCCATATAAAATTATGAACATGTCTAACATAAAAATTTATGATGTGACTTTGGCTAATTATTGTAGGGTTCATAATAATGTTGCAGGGTCATCTAGTTCTTCTGAGACATCTACATCTTCCAAAATAGCTCTTATGGTAGAGACTTGTGATTTTCCATTTCAAGATGAAGATGAATTTGAAGATACTTCATAGGAGGGATCTACTATACCAATCATAGAGGAAAACCCTATCCTTTTTGAAGCAATAGAAGAAGTGGCAACTGAGATGAATGGAGTTCCTAAAGATGTAAATGAAACACATATAGGCAAAGAAGATGAAGATGAAGAAAATGCAATAGATCAAGAACTTTCATATGATTCATCAATAGGTCAAAATATGTGATCAACATGTTTCAAATGGCAAGGTTCTAAATGAATATCATGTCCTTTCTATTGATCATGATGAAGAAGCCTTTTGGGATGACCCAAAGAGTTTTTGTGTAAGGATTAATAGTCTATTCCCACTTCATGTGGATATTGAGGAATTTATTATAAAAAGTACTATTGAATTTGTTATTTGAGAAAGAAATGATATTTTGAATATCCAAAAACAAGATGAAGACATCAATCCAAGCATACCAACTAAGTTTACAATACAACCATGGAAGGTGAATGAGATAACACATAATCATTCTTTAAAAGAAGCAAATCTAGCTTTTTTGATGTAAGAAATAAGAATTAGGGAAGAATATGATTGGATCTTGGATCCATATCTTCAATCCATGTGATTGAGAATGGATGTGGGAAGCCAAGCTGCATCATGTAGAAGACACAGGCATACAAGTGCTCCTATCCACAAGAAGGGGCCATCGAATGGAAGCAATCATGTTTCAAGGTTCTGTGGTAGACTAAATAAGTTTCCATTTGATCTTGGAGGTAGGTTATTTATGGATTTAGTGTAGGGATTTAGATTAGTTTCTTTCCTATTTCTTTCTTTCATGTCCCTTGTTTGTAAATGTTTATTTTCTTGTTATTTGTTTATTTGGTGTGTTTGCTTTTTCCTTTTCTTTGTTCCTTGCTTTCAATAAGTCTTTTCCAAGATAGTTTTTAGGCTCCAAATTCACTTAAATTATCAAGGAGCTCTCAAATCAAGAATGAAGGTATGAATTTTAAACATTGGTTGATCATGGATTCCATAAATTTGAACTTTATGTTATGATTTGGATAAATTAGTAAAGATTGATATATAGGTTAATTGTTCCTTAAAATCTTAAACCTTGTTCTGATCTAAATTTGATTTTAATAAGGATTATACATGTTGGGTGAAAATTTGAATTATTGAAACACAATCATGTTTTCACTTAATTAACATTATTACTTGGGACAAAGTTTACAACCAAGGATGATTGTCTAGAGATCAATAACTTGACCAAATCTAAAAACTTGGCTAACCTGGTTCCTAACCTTTTCTATAAAGTCAAAATAAGTTGAAAAATATAAAAAAATAAGAACCTTATTGAAAAATTCAAGAGATTTCTAAGCAAAGATGATTATATTAATCTCCACTGGGGTTATGAACACTTGGCTAGTAGTGGAGAAAGACCTTGAGTGGAGCCAAAGGCATCTTTGTTAGGGTTGTAGATGCCTAGGTGGAAAAAAATCAATGTCAAAGCCTTCCCTAAGCTAAATCATGATCAATGCACATCCAAATATGCTATAAGTTAGTGTTAATGGTTGAATTCATAAAATCTAGAAGTAGTTCCCTAAATCCTATGGCAAACAATAAGTGGGATCAAAACACACACACACACACACACACACACACAACATGGCATAGTTTTAATGTTTGGGCCTAATTCCACATATGTAAGACTTGTTTTAACTATGAGTTGATCTTAAAATAATGGTACTTGATCATATGGGATGCTTTATCTAGTTATTAGTTTAAACCAAGAGTATCTAAATTCTAACATATTTCTCTATTTCCCTTAGAAGTCATAATTTATTGATGTCAACATACCCACATTCTTGAAAATGGGGACCCTTGTTTCAAATTATGCAAATTTGTGCTTTAAATTGAAAATTCATCTAATCAGAGTACCATTAGGGTGTTTTTCACATTATTTTTATTTGAATATCATCTACACCATAGTTGGATTGGCATATTTACATATGATTTTGGTTTGATCTTGTCTAAATTTGATAACATTTGATCTTTGTGGTTTAGGTTATAGGTTTAATGGAGTCCCTTTTAGACAAACATTGTGCAGGGTTTTGTACTTTAATGATTAATTGACCCTTTGATTAATATTTTGGCCCTTAATTGTCTAATTGAATCTAGGTCTAAATCATGTTAATACCTTAGTCTAAAATTTTTTTAGCCTGGGTATTTTAAAATAAGATTCAAATTTATGTGGGTCATTTTTATTTGAATTTATGTGGGAAGCACTTTATTATAGACTTAGTTTAAAACTTTAGCCTAGGTCCTAGTTGTATTTATTAATACCACTAAAACCTTAATCAAAAGTATTTATGCTAAGTCCTTTATATCTTTGAGATCAATGTTTCATGGGGGCTCTTTTATTATGTTTCAAACTTATCTTATAATTTATATTAAAGTTTTAATCATGTTTATTAACATGACAAAAACCTTAGTATGAATTTTTTATTCTATCCTTCAAGTCTCCAAACAATTATGTCTTTAATTTTATGCCTATAAGAATGGACTAGTAGGAAGCTTCCACATGGTGAGATCTCCTATTTCAAGAAATTAGAACAACAACCTATGACAAAGGTCTAAAGTCAAAAGGGTCTAAAGGAAGATCAATGGTGCACATTTTCTCGTACACTAAAGATCTAACAACATGGGGCATAGTTCATAAATTAATATACCTATAGAGTGACCCGAGAGTACCAAGTGGAAACATCTTATGAGCTTGGATGGTGGATCAATGGTCTATGGGCCCTTCCACAGTGTCAATAAGTTAATAGACCTGTGAACCCATGGAGCTGCCAAAGTACACACGAACAAGAATTTCATTATATTTTAACTTAGTTTAAACCTTAAACCTAGGTACTAATTGTATTTGTTAATAAAATTAAAGACCTTAGTCAAAGTTTTTTATGCTAAGTCATTTTACATTTATGTTTTTAGGAGTGAACATGAAAGTGATAAATGTCAAGCTCATGGGAAAAGTGATAGTCAATAAAGTCAAACACCATGATCTACAATGCATGTTAACTCATGCACTAAATATATAATGGTGTGTGATCAAGATCAGAGAAAAAAATATTTTTTTAAAATTGAACATGGTAGTGACAAGTGTCACCATCATCAGAATATTTAAATATAGATTTGATGGTGTGAAGATAGAACCTAGTACATTGAGATCTATGAAACACGTTGATCCATACAAATGTGATCAATGGTAAAATATCAATGAATAATTTTCAAAGGTCTAAAAAAAGAAAAAAGCTGACACATGGCATTAAAAATCCCAAATGATGAAAAGAGCTTAGAGAACCCATGGAGCTACCAAGTGGCATGCTTGTATTCCATCATGCAGAAGAGGATCTGACGGTGCAAGTCTTAGGTGGAATTTTCAAAAATCTAGACCCAATAAGGTGTTGACACATGTCCTAGGGACTATAGTCACATTTTTAATTTTAAAAAATAGAATGACATGGTATTTACACATGAATATAACATGTGGATCTTTTGACACTTCAATTATACTTACCATCAGCCATTGGGTCTCAAAGTTAAGCTAGATAAGGAATATTCCTTTAGTAATTAAACTTGTATAATATTTTGAAAAGGAATATTCTATTATATAATGGCATGAGAAACATGTATTGCAAAATCATGTTAGGGTAGTCATATTTAAATAGGGTCATGAGTTCTATTAGCATTGGTAAAGAGATACCTATCTATGACACTTGTCCAATTACATGTTGACAAGGAATGATTGGCATACCTCATGATAGGTCTATATAAAGAGTTATAGTCCATTATAAAAGTGGGGTGAGTTATTAGAGCCAAAATTACTTTTTAAAATTGGAGCAAGTAGTATAAGTAAGTAATGCTGTAAAGTTTGTCCAATATTTGTTTGTGTGTTTGTTATCATGGCTGCTTCCTCAGCTATCTAGTTTGATATTCAAATTTGAATTATTTTTATGGATCCTAGATGTGCAAATGTTAATGAAAAGTTTTCAATTTTATTATTATGATATTTTGATTTAAATATATTAGTTTCATTTCATTCTCTTTTATTTTCTTGAAGATGTGCAGAAGCTATTTTCTTGTGGAAGTAAACCTTTAAAGTGAACCTAATTTCTTATTTGCATTACCTTTCCTCAAAAATTTGCCTGATATGTAGCAAGATCTATGCCTATTAAATTTCATGCTATATATTGGTTTAATACATGCATTTATTAAATTTAATATCTATCATAATGTCTATATTGAAGATCAAAAACACCTTCTTACCTTACCCTCCTTTTTGCTTCTTTTTTAACCAAATCACTTTAGTTGAGCTTGTCATTGTAAATATCCATGTTATCTTAGGGTTTATAGATTAGGTTTTGGACATAATTCATGATAATTAGTTCATATTAATAAATATTTAGGACCATGGTTTCTCTGAACAACCATTTACATGTACATTTTGTGAAATAGTCATTTAGCTTGGCTGTTACTCCACCACATATCTCAAGAAGATCACAACTAGAAACTCATGCAATGGATTATTTAAATATAGAAAGGATAAGTGTTTATTAAACACTATATTAAACTAATGATACATATAGGTTAATTAACAATTCCATAATAAGGAAAGAACCATGCTAACATAGTCAACACCCTATTTTGCACAATCACATACCAAGAGAGAAGTGTATATGCTTGAGAAGGTGGATGGGAATAGTTTTTTTTGGAACTTATTATGAGTGAAAAGGAAAATAATTTCCTAATAATAACCTTATTAATTCTTATAACCCTTTATAATTTCAAACAATCCATTATACCCTTACACAATCATCCTAGAGTACACAAAATTATGTGTTTTGGTCTTTCTAAGCTTTAACAAGATTAGTAAATGATTATTATCCACTTGGAAAGGTGGATATTAATAAAATAGACCTGGGTAAGGTATTTTTTTATTTTTAAATGAACTAGAACCAAATATATGTAATTTGACCCTTCTCGGCCTGCACAGTCAAGTTTATAAGCCTAACTAGGGTTTCATTCTTAAAAATCCTATAAGTGGAGTTATAACATTAGGAAAAATGCAAATTTTTTTAATCCTATGTGTTTTTACATGATAAAAAGGAATCAAATAGTTTTATTCTAGTACCATATGTTATACTATGGATTTTAGGTTTGAGCAAGTAAAATGAGGGCTAAAAGGCCTAATTGGCTAGTGCTAACAAAGTAAGGTTATCTAAACAAATATTTAAGAGTTAAAACTTCATATAAGGTTATAAAAAGATAAAGGGTGACCAAATATGGGATTATTTATTTTGTATGACCTGAAAAACATTCATACTAACAAGATTTGTGAAAAAAGGATATAAAGAGATAGAGTCACTATTAAACTTGAGGTGTGATAGGGGATAATGGTGAGTGATTGAGAGGTTAAAATGGGTCATGGAAAGTGTTTTATTCTCAACAATATTTATCCAATATGGAAGGATATATTCATTAAATCTAAAATAAGATTGGTTGTTTTAAGCCATGATAAGATTATCTAGTATCAAGCTAGTGAATGAGATAATAAAAGAAAATGAATCGATGAAGGAAATGAGTTGAAGTGATGAGATAGATACTTATGATGGGTATAATTATAGAGATATAATGACTTAGAGGTGTTTATAAATAAGGTCATTAAATGAAGAGGGTGTTATCAAGCCTTGTAAGAAGAAATAAGACCATATTGATGAAGATTGAACCTTATAGACAAAGCCAAACATTCTAAGTTGAGACCAAAGATTCATTTTCAAAGCCAATAATCAATTAGTTTGAAGATTTTACCATGTAAATATGCATAATTTTGTATCAAAAAAAGGTAATCTCTTGGTTTAATTCTATTTTGAGTTTCTTAAAGCTTGTTAATTTGAGATAGGCAAAGAGTGTTATGAGGATTACATGAGATGAAATTGTGTGGTATTATGGGATAAGAGTATGGTATATGTTTGACCTATTAAGTTTAGTATAGAAAAATTGAATAATTGGTGAAAAGAGGAACTAAATCTCTTAAGTCTAATGAGAAGGACTTGACATTAGTTAAGTGAGACTTGGAGAAGGTAGAGTGAAGAGATCATTGAAGATCAAGAGAGAAAGAAGGGAAATAATCCAAGAGAGAGTCAAGAGGGATAATAAAATTCCTAGACAAAGACTATATAAATAGAAAGAAGACACAAGATATGTATAAGAGGAAAGTAGGAAAGCTTGCTAGTGATAGGTCTAGACAAGGCCTAGAAAGTGAAAGAAAAGAGAGAAGATGGATGTAGTAGAAGTAAAAGAGATAATAAGAGAGTTAGGGAAGTTTTTTGAGAAGATAGATCTCATGGTGAATCTCATGAAGGATCAAGGAATAAAATGTCTTTTTTGTCATGTAAATAAAGGGGTGAAGTGGCCATTAGATCTACTTAAGAGAGAGAAAAGGCACATGATGATTGATTTGGGGAAAGAGAAGAAAAGAGAGGGTACAACCCATAGAATCATGAGGAATGAAAAGTTACAAAAATATAAACATGACAAAGAAGTTAAGAGAAGAGTTCTCATTGAGGAGAAAAATAATATAAAAGTGTCAAGAGAAGTACTTGAGGGAGAATACAAGAAGAAGAGGAGAATGTTTATGCAAGAGGCATTAATAGAGACTATGTGGTCTCCTATTTTATATTCTAATGTTTATTTTAAGTGTGTGATGTATTAATGAATAAAAGTTTGATGAAGGTCAAGCATAAGGCCTTAAGCTTGTGAAGAAGAGGTCTAGTACATCACACATCAAGATGAAATAAGATGACAAGGGAATAGGACTAGTTGTAAAAGTTAAGATGGTGAATATTGAAGAATATTATTATGATAAAGATGATATGGAAGAGGAATTTCATTATTCTTTGACAAGCATTATAGCTGAAGAAATAGAGGAGGTATACAAATAAGACAATATAGCAAACCATGAATACATGAGAGAGTAGATGAGATTGTAACAGTCATATATGGAGGTAAATGAATGATTAAGCATTGATTATAGTTGAACATTTGAAAATAAATAATCTAACATGAATATTGGAAGAAAGAAGAACATGGTACTGTTTCTATTCAAAATTCGCTTTTAGATCTGAGAGAAAGAAGAAACTAAAAAGTAATGGACAAGGCATGGGAAGTACCTGGACTAAAGATTGCGCACCGTAAATCCAGACGCTTGTGAGCACTCCTCTTTGGCTGTGGAGGAATGACACCTGAAGGAGCTGTTGGGCTGAAGATAGTCGCCGAGGTCAGAAATGTTGCCGGCATCGGTTATCTGATCTGCCGGCGTCGGCTATCCTGCCGACGTCGATTGGGGTAGTGACCGGCGTCGGTCGGGGTTATGGCCTGTAGTCGGGTCTGAGTTGCTTTCTGGACTGTGGACGGGTCTAGTTCGTGAACGGAGGCGAGACAGAGTTCAGGGACAAATTTAGATGGACTGGGGAGTAGTCTAGCTCTGGTCGGGTGCCTTATACAAGGTCTTTGTTGACAGGGGGATGGGGAAGAGGAAGAGACACAGAGGACAGGAACTGAGAAGGCTTTGCAGCCTCTCAGGGGGAAGAACAGAGGGAGCAGAGGATAATAGATAGGATAGATTACTGAAAACTAAATAAATGAAATGAAGAAAACCAGACTTTGCTTACCTTTTTTCTGACTGAAGAAAGGAAGTGTTGTTGTTGGAGCCACGGAAGACTTGTTGCAAGAAGAGAATACCTGATCCAGAGCTTTTTCACCTATTGCTGTTGTTGCACGAGGTCAAGACAGAGGAGAGACAAAAGCTAAAGCGCCAAGAGAAATCTATTTTCGAGCTCAAGGGTCTAGGGGCTGCAACGGATGCAGAAAGGGGTAATGAAGGATGCCGACGTCAGCAGTTTCGCCGACGTCGACCGAATGGTCGCCGACGTCGGCGGTCACAGAATGGGGACAGAGGCTAAAAATAGCCTCTGCACATTCTTGCACGCCACCGAGCGAGGGGGTGTGGGAAGAACGATCACGAGGATGCCAAAATGGGCGTGTGGGGAAGATAAAGAAGAGATTTGGCCTAATAAATGCTAGGGGGAAGGTGGAGGGATTCAAGGGAAGATCCAAGGTGGCAAGGGTAGGGTGGAAAGGGGGCCAAGGTCAAGGGTTAGGATAGGGGTTTAAGGCCAAGGGGGAGGACCAAGGTGCAGACACGTTTGCGGTGTCTACATTTGCCCCTTTTTGTCTTGTTGGTTGTTCTAGACGAACTGCAAGACAAAAATAGGAGTTGGTTGCCCCAGAAAAGGGATGAGGTGTTCCCCCCTCAAAGCGATAGTCGAGAGAAGGGAACTGAAGATCGAGTGTCGATTTGACAAAAGGTGGATGAGAAAGATGAAAAGTGAGTGAAAATGCTACAAAAGTCGTGATTGCGCGTATACCATGTCACGGGATGGTCGGGTCAAATTGTCGCATGTCAAGGGTCAAGGAGTGCCAAAATTGAAGTAACCGGGCCCCAACATTTAGTCGTCTGCTGATCGGGTCACTCAATTTAAGCTGAAGCTCCAAATGGTCATCATGTTCCAGGTATCCAGGGCTCAGGAAGTGCTCCCAAAAACACGAAAAAGCCACAAGTAGTAGGGATCAACTGGCTCGCGATCCTATACTTGCGAAGGGTCAAAAATAGTCTGCGGACAATTCTGCTAACCAGCCGTGAGGTAGCACACATGCAAAAAACAACCAAGGCAACATTGTCTTGGAAGTGGCCGAAGGTCGAAGGATGGTCATTGGTCAAGAGGATGGATGGATGAAAGGATGCGGCCGAGCTAACCCCTGAAGACCCCATGTCAACTGAGTGCTGCCTACATAGCCCCTATCATAGGGGCCTCAGGCCGATGTAGTTCTCCCTAAAAGAGAGGGAGGGTCAGAGGGATTGATTGGTCTTGGTCAAAGAAAATGATTGGTCTTGGACAAAGAAAATGATTGGTCTTGGTCAAAGAGAATGATTGGTCTTGGTCAAAGAAAATGATTGGTCTTGGTCAAAGAGAATGATTGGTCTTGGTCAAGGTCAAGGTCGCAGAAGAGAAGGTTTGTTCATCAAAGAGACGAACAAATGGGGGTGGTCGAGCTAACCTCAGAGGATGCATTATCTGAGTGCTGCCTACATAGCCCTGGTCATAGGGCCTCAGACCAATGTAGTTCAGACAAAGTGAGAAGATTGGTCGATGATGAGATTGGTCATGTGTTGAAATGACGAGGGTAAGATGAGGATAAAATGATGCTACAGATGGTGTATTCTGTAGAATTGGTCGAGAGTCTTTCATCCCTAGCAAGCTTCCATAGTCGCGATGGATGTATGCTAAGAATGAATAGAAGTCTATTTATGCTTCAGCAAGTATTGGTTTATGCTTAACATAAATTGGGTCTAGTCGGTAGTTTCCATGTGTACTGGTGTCCATAGAAACTATGTGAAATGGTCTAGAATGATGTCAGCTGAAAATGATGAAAATGGCTGGGTTTGAGACAATTGATGTGGTTAAATGTGACCAAAGCGAAGAGAAAAGATGAAAGGCAAATCGCTCTTTCATTGACAAGGACCAGAAAGGAAGCATAGATAGGGGTTATTAGAACAAAAGCCCCGTTCGTGCATTACGTCGTTGACCAGTGTTGAGTTAGAACGGTAATCGAATCACTTTGACATTAAAGTGAGCTCGAAATCCCTTGAGCAGGTGAGAGGAAGAGGATAGGGTAACCCAGTTTAAGAGCAGGAATAACCTTGCCCCTTTTATAGGAGACCCTGAGACAACTACAAGCCAAGTCCGTGACTCGTTTTTTTTTTTTTTTTTTTGCGCAGGCTGATCGATGCGGGAAGCCTACATAGAGATGTCTTTTGATGTAGTGGTCATGTTACGAAGCTGATCAATGCGGGAAGCTTCTGAAAAAAGGCACTGTTTGTAGCAAGATTAGTCATAGCCATCCTTCGAGGGAGTGGTCTATATTTTTGCTTTATAATGTTTGATAAGTTGGCCTAGCTGTCCTTCGAGGGATCAGTCTAGTAATACAGCAATGATAGTACAGCTGTCCTTCGAGGGAGCAGTCTGTCTTTTTGATTTTGACTTGATTTTGTGACCATGGATATGTTTTGACATCTTGATTTTGATTGTTTTTTTTTTTTTTTAGTCATGGACAAGGCTGTAAAAGTTCAAGGACTCCCCTTTTATTAGGACAAAGCATCCATGCATCATAAAGGGTCGTAGAGGACTTGTTAAAGGGGAATAGGGTTGAAAAGGGATGAGGATTAAGAGGACGAGGATTGCTCAAGGGACGAGCTCAAGTTACGTGTCAAGTAGACGAGTACTCGACTAGCAGAAGAATGGTCGAAGATGCAACGCATTAAGAGGCTCAGGTTCTGGCCGTCCATCGAGGGAAGACAGACGATAAGTCCCTGACCCATACTTGTGCGTGATGATAAAAGGTCCAAGCCAATTGGGGGCAAACTTGCCTTGTTTACTTCACTCCATATTGGTCACGTGCTGATTCTCTTTGAGGACGAGGTCTCTGATGTTGAAATCTCATTCTCGCAGATTTTTGTCATAGGCCCGCTTTATGTGACTTTGGTAGACATGGAGATGATTAAGGGCAGCAAGACGGCACTCGTCGAGTAACTCAAGTTGAGCTAGGCGATCTTGACGAAAGTCATCGTTGGAGAGAATGTCATGCAGGGAGATGTGGAGAGACGGGATCTGTACTTCGAGAGGTAAGACAGCCTCTATTCCGTACACGAGAGAAAAGGGAGTAGCACCCGTAGAGGTTCGGATGCTAGTGCGGTAGGCCCACAAAGCGAAGGGAATATGAATGTGCCAATCCCTACCTGTATCGTCAACCACCTTCATGAGAATTTTAGTGAGAATTTTGTTGGAAGCCTCTGCCTGCCCATTTGCTTGTGGGTAGTAAGGCGAAGAAAAGCTGAGTTTGATGCCAAATGAGTCACATAGTTTTTGGACAATCTTGTTTTTGAAGGACTTGCCGTTGTCGGTAATGATTTTGTGAGGGACACCAAAATGACAGATGATGTGGCTGTTGATGAAGTCGGCAATTTTGTCGGCTTTTGTGGAGACAAGAGGAATGGCTTCCACCCACTTGGTGAAATACTCAGTGGCAGTGATGATGGACTGATGATGAAGAGACGAGTGAGGGTTGATCTCACCAATGAGATCCAAGCCCCACTGAGAGAAAGGCCAAAAATCCTGAGCGACTTGCAAGGCGTGGCTGGGGAGATGAAGCAGGTTAGAGTGCTGCTGACACTTGATGCAATGTCGAACATAGTCGCTACAGTCTTGATGAAGGGTGGGCCAATAATAACTCAGGTGAAGGATGCGCTTGGCAACCAAGTTTCCACTGAAGTGTCCACCACAAATCCCATCGTGGATTTGCTTTATGGCTTGAGGAGCTTCAGTGGAGGTTAGACAGCGAAGCAGGAGGCCGTCGAAGCCTCGTTTATAGAGAAGACCCCCTAGCATGGTATAGCGAGCTGTGCGCTTGATGAAAGCTCGCCGCGCATTGCTAGAGAGGTTGGGAGGAGTGATGGAAAGAGACAAGTAGTCCATGAGTTGCTTATACCAGTCATCTTGTGGGCTAGAATTGACAGTGTTGATATGGTCGATGTGAGGAGAGATGTATGAAGGCAAAGGTACATGATGCACTGTGACAAAAAGGCGAGATGATGATGATGAAGACGGGATATGCGAAGCAAGAGAAGCCATGGTGTCGGCAAACTTGTTCGTAGAGCGTGGAACAGTCTGCAAGAGGTGATGGTCGAAAGATGCTAAAAGAAGGTCAACACGATTCTTATACCTCTGTAAAACTTTGTTTTTACAGAGATATGAACCGTTAACTTGATTAACGACGAGCTGCGAGTCATCGAAGATGTTGATAGACTTGATGTGGAGAGAAAGAGCAATCTGAAGTCCCAAAATTAAGGCCTCGTATTCGGCCATATTATTGGTACAATCAAAGTTGAGCTTGAAAGATAGAGGCATGGGCTCCCCTTCGAGTGGGATGAGGATGACCCCCGCACCCCCGCCGAGTTGACATTTGGAGCCGTCAAAGAACATGGTCATTTGGTAGACGGTGTCATCGGTGGAAAGTGTGGCGATAGACTCGTCAGGGAACTCGCAGTGGGAAGGTTGGTTGTCGGGAAGAGGGGCATCTACCAGTTGGTCAGCGATGGTTTGCCCCTTGATAGATTTCTACTGGATGAATTCGAAGTCAAACTCTGCAAGCAGCATGAGCCACCGAGCCATACGTTGATTCTGATATGGCTTGGAGTGCATGTACTTGAGAGGGTCGGTGTGAGTGATGACAAAGGTTTTGTGGTTGAGAAGATAGTGGCGGAGCTTGGTGGCAGAAAAGACTAACGCCAAACAGAGTTTCTTGGTATGAGTATACCGAGTTTCATAGTCGACCAGTGTTCGGCTGATGTAGTAAACCGCTTGCTCACGATGATGCTCGTCTTGGTGCGCGATCATGGCACCTAACGAATGGTTGGTGGCAGAGATATAAAGGTAGAAGGGTTGGTCGTCCTTAGGTGGAATGAGGACTGGTGGGGAGACCAGATAGCTTTTGAGGGCCTCAAAAGCCTCTTGACAGTCCTTATCCCATTTAAAGGAGACATCTTTCTTAAGGAGGTGATGGAAAGGTTGGCAGCGGTCTGAAAGTTGCGAGATGAAACGGCGAATGGACTGGAGCTTCCCTTGTAGACTACGAAGCTGCTTGAGATTGGTCGGGGGTGGCATTTCGAGGATAGCGCGGATCTTGGCGGGATCTATCTCGATACCACGGAAGGAAATGATGAAGTCGAGAAGTTTGCCTGAGAGGCCCCCAAAGACACACTTCTTGGGGTTGAGGCGGACATTGTATTGAAGAAGGCGAGAGAAGATGATTGTGAGAATGGTCAAGTGGTCGCGGCAAAGTTTGGACTTGCCGAGAAGGTCGTCCACATAATCCTCCATGATTTTGTGGAGGAGATCATGGAAAATGTAGGTCATGGCACGCTGATAGGTGGCACCAGCATTTTTTAAGCTAAAAGGCATGACTCGATAGCAGAAAGTCCCCCATGGGGTGATAAAAGTAGTCTTGTGCTGATCTTCCAGTGCGATCAGGATTTGATTGTATCCTGAAAACTCGTCCATGAGAGATAGCATCTCGTGGCCGGCCGTGAGATCAACAAGCTGGTCAATGTTAGGAAGAGGAAAGTCGTCTTTGGGACAGGCTAGGTTAAGGTCGTGATAGTCCGTGCAGATCTGAATCCCCCCAGTTGCTTTAGTAACTGGGACGATGTTAGAGATCCACTGTGGATAATCGATGGGTTGGATGAAGGAGACAGAAAGAAGGCATTAAAGTTCCTCTTTGACAAGGAGCGCAATGCGAGGATGCATCGTCCGAAGCTTCTGCCTAACAGGCTTAGCCTCTGGTTTGGTGACAATGTTATGGGTAGCAATGGTGGGGTCGATGCCAGGCATGTCGCTGTAAGTCCAGGCAAAGGCCCTGCTATGGTTGGAAAGGAACTGGACATAGTCAAGCTGCTCCTGAGCGTCTAAAGATTGGCCAATCTTTAAGACGTGAGGAACATCGGAAGAAGAAGGGAGGTTGATGTCAATGGTGGATTCATTTAACATAACCTGGGTCTCGGAAGGGAGGAAACGCTGGATGAAAGAGTCGTCGGCACCCATGTAGGAAAGGATGGCGTCATCGTCAACGCAGTGGACAGTGTGAATGGTTGCCGACTCATCTTCTACCATGCTAGGAAAAATGAGAGGGAGAGACCTGGACACCCCATTGAGCTGATAGGTCAGGGGTTCCAGGTGGATGGTGTTTATGGAAAAAAAAACTAGGAGGGATGGAAACCACCGACTCCGTAGGTGACGAAGGAGAAATGGGTGAGTTAGGAGGAGATTGGTCAGTGGTCGGCTCGGGATAGAGGTCAGAAGGAGCCTGAGTGGGGTCATGATATCCCAGGCCATACCATTTCTTGGCATCGTGATCATTGAGCGGCTCGATGGGCTGATGGGAGCCCTGCTCATAACGTCCGAAACCAAAACCCTTCCATGCACACCTATGAAGGTAAGTGTGTGCAAAGGCGGGGTTGCCAAGAAATGAGAAATCAGATGTGAAAGGTTGGGGTGAAGAGAGGGAATTGCCATTGGTAGGAGCTTGATTAAGCCCCCCATAGACAAAGTTGGTTTGGAAGTGAGGAGGACCATAAGGTACGACCATCCCGATCCGATGGTCGTAATTGGGACTGAGGTGAAGGCGTCCATACTCTTGCGGAGTTTGGAACATGTCGAGGGTCAACAAGCGATATTCCCCAAGTGATAGTCGTTGGAAGATGTCTTCCATGGGGTCTTTGGTCAGCGCTTGAAGAGGAGGGGCGAGGGCAACCACCGATTGCGAACTGGTCAAAGCTTCCGCAGATGGAGGCGGTGTCGGAGTTGACGGTTTGATGGGAATGAGGACATCATTGGGACGGTAGGTGGTGTTGCAAGTCTTGAAGGGTGAAGGGTCAGCGGGAATGGTATGGACTTGCCCGTCATGCTCAAACTTCACACAACGGTGCAGGGTGGAAGGAATACAGGCCATGGCACGGATCCAAGGTCGGCCTAGTAGAAGGTTGTATTAAAACTCTCCTTCGATGATATAGAAGAGCTCTGGGACTGTGCGTGGGCCAACACGGATGTGAAGGATGACTGTGCCAATGGTCGTGGCGGTGGTGTCATTGAAAGAGCGTAAGATCGCGTCAATTTTGGAGACGCAATTCTTGGGAAGAGACAGCTGATCAAAGGTGTGAGTAGAGATTATGTTGATGCTAGCGCCACTGTCGATCATAATGCATTTGATGCGTGTTCGATCGACATAGGCAGTGATGAAGAGGGCGGCGTCCTGATCTTCCGTGTTAGATGTGGGAATTTCAGAATCGCTGAATGTGATGGAGTTGACGGGAGATAAAGAATGGATGAGGGCAGCGAGTGGTTGGGGGTCCTTGGGTTGGACCTCCGCTGCCTGCAAGGCTTGGATAAGGGCTTGATGGTGCTGAGGTGAGGTTTGGATAAGGTCATAGAGGGACATCTTCACAGGTGTCTGATGAAGCTGCTTCAGCATGGAGTCTTGAATTGGCCCAGAAGAAGAAGACGAAGAAGGTTGGGATGCGCCAAGGATAGAAATTTTAGGCTTGGGCACAAGGGGTGGCTTGACGAAGGGATAGGTCCAAGGAATGGCAGCTTTTTCTTTTGCCTTGTCCTTCTGCGACCTAGTGGTTATACGGATAGCATTGATTTCGAAAATGGGAGGTGAAGAAGGGGTCATGCCTTGCTGGTGAGATGTTGACGTGTTTGAAGAGGAAGGAGTCGGGGTCTGGTCAAGAGTGTCCTCAAGGAGAAGAGTGTCCTTCTCCATATGGCGGCGGATGACGGCCTTGAGGGCATAGCAAGTCTTGGTGTCATGTCCTGGTGTACGATGATATAAGCAAATTTTTGTATCGTCGAACCAGGAGGGCTTGGATTCGAGAGGTTGGAAAGGCTTGATGGGCGGAAGGGTTATGTCAGAAGTCTGGAGAAGTCGGCGCAATATCAATGAGTATGAGCCCAATAGAGGGTCCATGTTATTTGATATGCGCGAGGTTGGTGACTTTTGCTTAGGCGAGGTTAGAAGAGGTTTCCGTACCACCTTATGGGTTGATGGCGCGATGACAGATGGAGATGGCTCTGGCCTGGTGATTGAGAATGCCTTTTTAGGAGAGGGCCGACTGGAGGTAGGGAGAGGAAGCAAAGGAGGAAACGAGTTTGTTTGAAGGCCGGAGTGGGAAGGATGCTGGTCAAGGTCGAAGGATGAGGGCCCAAAATTGATGGCAATGGTGACAGAGAAGGAGGCATTCACTTCTGTGGTCTGGCAGTCCTCTTCGACTTGGTTGGAAGAGTACTGCTGGTCGAGGTCTGGCCTAGGTCCACCTTCACTTGCGGGTGAGTGAGGGCGGAGACAGGATGAATGCCAAATGACTTGATGGGTTTAGACAAGGTAGATGCGGGTTTCGGTTTGGACGGGTTTGGTTGAGGTTTGAGAGTCTGGTCTTTGTCAAGAGTCTGACGAGATTTCACCTTAGGAGGATTAGCGGCATGTGATGAGAGGGCGCGGGTATGTTGAAGGGCTTTAAGATGCTCCCACAACACCTGAGGCGTCACTTTCCTTGGAGGGAGAAGCGTGATTTTCTCCACTAACCGGGAAAATGGCTGAGAAGAAGATGTTGATGGTTGCGAGGTTGAAGACGAGATGGGTGTAGTGGTCTTAGACGCCTGGTGTGGTGAAGTCATGGCAGATTTAGATGAAGACGAAGGGGAGACAGGTTCTTCCCTAGGTGGAGAAGAATCTGAAAAGTGAGGCTCCCCAAGCGGGTAAAGGGCAGGGATGACGGTGCCCTCCACTTGCGGCTGAGGAGTAGGAAGGGTCGGGTCCTCCATAGGCAGTAGAACGGAGGATGGCGAGACCGGTGGTGCTGGTAAGGCTGAGGCATCCTCCAAGATGAGAGAGGTTTATGGAGAACTAGCTGGGGAAAGAGGTTCGTCCACATGCGATGGACTGATTGATGGACTAACCTCTTGAGGTTGATTGGGGACGAAGGGAGAGACCGTATTGACTGTTCGAACGTTGTGCTCATGATTATCGTCAATTAAGGTCTGGACGTTGTTTTGAGTTGGCGGATGATTGGGGAAAGGTTGTTTGAAGATGTCAATGGCCTGATTAGGGGGTGCATTTGGATTGTCTAAGATGAGGTCCCCCTTTTCAAGCATGTCTTGGATTATGTTCTTAAAGGTTTTGCAGTTTTCCGTGTCATGGCCCTTAACACGGTGGAAGCTGCAGAAGTCATGCTCCCTATACCACGCGGGGA
This sequence comes from Torreya grandis, assembly GCA_037957365.1. Taxonomy (NCBI): domain Eukaryota; kingdom Viridiplantae; phylum Streptophyta; class Pinopsida; order Cupressales; family Taxaceae; genus Torreya; species Torreya grandis. The sequence goes on along the minus strand of JARHVA010002969.1, from coordinate 763,626 downwards.
TGGCGTGAGAGGGATCGAATTGTGGAGGAGGTCGGGCTTGAGGGAGATTGAGGACCCCCTGTTTAACAAGCTTTTCTAGCACAGACGCGTATGATTCTCCGAGAGGAGTATATCGCCGCTGCACGTATCTTTGCTGGAACTGGCGAGTAGCGCTCTGAGATGTAGATGGCTCAGGCTGGTTGGTCGAGGAGGATGAAGGTCTGACAACCACGGCATTAGCTGAAGCCTTGGATTTAGAATTGGATGATGATGGCTTGGCAGAGAAAGAGTCATTGGTCTTAGAGCTGGGATTCTTGTTCCGCAACTTGACTTTATTCTCCTCGATGGCACGCAACTCAAGTTTGCGAGCCATCGTGAAGGCTTCGTCAAAAGTGTGGAAGGTTTGAACCCTCAGGGTGGAAGAGATATGTCTGGCACAGGCTTGGGAAAAGAGTTCAATAAGCTCGGCCTGGGGTAAGGAAAAGGAGAGTTGGTTGATAAGGCCTCTCCATCGAGCTACAAAGTCGGCTATGGACTCGTCATCGAATTGCCTGATAGAATAGAGGTCTGTGATTGAGACCTTCTTGGTTATGTTGATGGAAAAGTGATTGAGGAAGAGCTGAGCCAATTGTGTGAATGAGAAGAGAGAATGGCTAGGAAGGGAGTTGTACCAGTCAAGTGCAGCACCCGAGAGAGACATAGGAAATGTGCGTAAGAGTAACGCATCATCATGGCCAATGAGGTAGCAGGCATGTCTGAATGCCCGCAAGTGTTGCTGGGGGTCTTCCTTGTTTTGAAAGCGAGAAAACTTCGGAAGGTCCCACTGGCTAGGATATGGTCTGATTGGGACAGAAGGATGAATGGGCTCATTACAGATCTGCTCGTATGAAAGAGTGTTACGCGAGCCGGAAACAGAGGTCTCAAGATTGGTCATCTTGTCCATTAGCATTTTGATGATGTCTGTCGACGGATTGATAGGTGGCGTGCCCCCCAAGTTGTAGGGCGCTTGGAAGAGGCTAGGGTAGGTGTGCGACATAGTCGATTGTACAATGTACAGATGACTAATCACAGGGACAGAGGTGGAGGCTAAAGGTGGTTGGGTGGAAGACATAGCTGGGCCCATTGTCGCCACAAGAGGTTGAACTGTGGTAACAGGGGCCAAGGGATAAGAAGCCACCCTGGTGTTGATAGGGGCCAGGGTAGGCGGAATAGAGACGATAAGGTTTTGAAAAGGAGTGGATAGCGGTTGAGGGGGTTGAGGTTGACAGGGGGCCGGAACCCCGGTGGAAGTGGGCCCAATGATAGAGGGAGAGGCCACACCTGGAGGATTGGTCAAAGTCTGGTCAGTGGTCAAAGCGATGGCTTGGGTGTCTGAAGGTTGAACTATGGATGTTGTCGATACAGCCGTAGTCGCGACAAGGGAGGTTGGCATTCCATAGATTGGATTGCCCAAGGAGTCTCGCGTTTGGTTATGCACGAGATAATGTTGCAAGGCCTTGACGTTGAGGTCCAAGAATCGTTTGAAGTCTTGGTCCCCTTCTTGGACAATGAGAGTCTGCGGCGGGGTTGGACGAATGGGAGTTCTTTCGGTCTCTGAGTTGAACTCCATTGTAGGCTTGGTCACGGACGGGGTGGACGGAAGTGGTTGATGGCTAGCGTGGTTGAAAAGAGCCTTGGCTTGGCTACGAGTCAAAACCATGCAAGGCAAAGAAGGTTCAGGTCCCAGGAACTGTGTTGCTCAGTTTCAGAAAACCAGGATGGAGTCTTTGGCAGAGAAAGGACAGGTTTTAGGCTGCTGGTTTTGAAAAAAAAGGACAGTGACAGAGACCGACGTCGGTTGAAAAACTGATGTCGGTTAGAAATATGGCCGACGTCGGTCAGATAACTGATGCCAGTAACAGATAAAGCTAACGTCGGTATTAGAACCGATGCCGGTGACAGGAGAAGCCGACGTCGGTGTCAGAACCGATGTCGGTGACTGTGTTTTCCAGAGAACCAAAAGGTTTGATGATTCTTGGAAAAACAAAGAAAAAAGCGTCCTCACACACTCAAACAAACAGATGAAAAGAGGAAAACAGAGATAGACAGACAAGCCTAAGCAATAAATCCTAGGAATTAACCTTAGAAATTGTGGCTTATGCCTTAGATGAATGTTTGGGGAGATTGGCTGAAAAATGGGTCCTAGAAGAAGGCGGTCTAAAGATGGTTTCGGGTGTTGTTTTAGGTGCTCAAAAATCTGTGTTAGGGTCTGGTACGTGGCCTGGTGCTAAGGAGCAAGCTCCCCTCACTTCACGATTCCAGTGGTTAGCTGGTCTCGCTTAGCCAAGATATACCTCACCTAGAGTTTATCCTCTGCCAGAGAACGGAGTGGGCTTCCCCCTTGGTGATGAAATCCAAGTAGGGTCACCGGGACGGGTAAGGTATCCACTGGGGGATGAAATCCCAGTCGGGCCTTGTCTCAGGTATGTTTTATGTTCGTTTAGTGCATGTGGTCCGGCAGTGTAACATCAAGTGTCTACGGTTCATTCAATATGCGTCTAAGTTACTAGATGTGGACTAATGCAAGCACAAGCAGAAATGAAAGTGCAATACGTTTTAATGCCCAAGTCGAAATGTGATGTTTGTTATGAAGACAAGTTTGAGAAAGGGTCAAGAGTATGATGTTTAGACTAGTCTAGAAATGCAAGGAAGAAAGAAGGATTCGTTTTAGTCCTGCTTATAGTGTCATTGAGAAGAAGAGAAAGAGGAGAAAAGGTAAGAACCTAATGCTCCTAAATGAATGAAGAAAAAGGAACCCAAGAGGAACCTAGGGTCCCACCGGGCGTGCCATTATGTTTCTATTCAAAATTCGCTTTTAGATCTGAGAGAAAGAAGAAACTAAAAAGTAATGGACAAGGCATGGGAAGTACCTGGACTAAAGATTGCGCACCGTAAATCCAGACGCTTGTGAGCACTCCTCTTTGGCTGTGGAGGAATGACACCTGAAGGAGCTGTTGGGCTGAATACAGTCGCCGAGGTCGGAAATGTTGCCAGCGTCGGTTATCTGATCTGCCGGTGTCGGCTATCCTACCGACGTCGGTTGGGGTAGTGACCGGCGTCGGTCGGGGTTATGGCCTATAGTCGGGTCTGAGTTGCTTTCTGGACTGTGGACGGGTCTGGTTCGTGAACGGAGGCGAGACAGAGTTCAGGGACAAATTTAGATGGACTGGGGAGTGGTCTAGCTCTGGTCGGGTGCCTTATACAAGGTCTTTGTTGACGGGGGGATGGGGAAGAGGAAGAGACACAGAGGACAGGACCTGAGAAGGCTTTGCAGCCTCTCAGGGGGAAGAATAGAGGGAGCAGAGGACAATAGATAGGATAGATTACTGAAAACTAAATAAATGAAATGAAGAAAACCAGACTTTGCTTACCTTTTTGCTGACTGAAGAAAGGAGGTGCTGTTGTTGGAGCCACGGAAGACTTGTTGCAAGAAGAGAATACCTGATCCAGAGCCTTTTCACCTGTTGCTGCTGTTGCACGAGGTCAAGACAGAGGAGAGACAAAAGCTAAAGCGCCAAGAGAAATCTATTTTCGAGCTCAAGGGTCCAGGGGCTGCAACGGATGCAGAAAGGGGTAATGAAGGATGCCGACGTCGACCGAATGGTCGCCGATGTCGGCGGTCACAGAATGGGGACAGAGGCTAAAAATAGCCTCTGCGCATTCTTGCACGCCGCCAAGCGAGGGGGTGTGGGAAGAACGGTCACGAGGATGCCAAAATGGGCGTGGGGGGAAGATAAAGAAGAGATTTGGCCTAATAAATGCTAGGGGGAAGGTGGAGGGATTCAAGGGAGGATCCAAGGTGGCAAGGGTAGGGTGGAAAGGGGGCCAAGGTCAAGGGTTAGGATAGGGGTTTAAGGCCAAGGGGGAGGACCAAGGTGCAGACACGTTTGCGGTGTCTACAGGTACAGTCCTCAAAGATGGTACAAGAGCATAGTTATGTTTGGCCTATGTTGCTTAAAGAAATAGGTGATGAGATGAAGAAGGAAAAAATCAATAAAGAGGTCATGTAAGATAAGAGTACAAGTGGAATACAAGAGTAAGGAAAGAGAAAATAAGTAAAGGGTAGGTTTCATCAAGATATCATGATAAGATATCAAGCTGAGAAGCATGAACAAGATAAACCAAGAAGAAAAATTAAATCTAAGCATGTACAAGGTATAAAATGGGTTGATAAGAACATGAAATGGGTGTAAAAATATAGTCTTGAAGGTACACTCTAATAAATAATGAAGATAGAGGAATATTACAAGTCTAAGAGGAAAATAAAAGACATGGTGGAGGCAGTCAAAGACAAAGAGATGATGTTGTAGTTGAGTGAGCAAGATGACAAAAGTGAAGAATAGAAGTGTTCTCAAATTTTTATTTATAATTTTATTTTTGATGATGCATATGAGGATAACTCAAATAGTGAAGATGTTTTGTATAGAGACACAATGACATTGTTGGATAAGCTCGTGAAAAGTCAAGAGGAAGATGAAGCACTTCATAAAGTGCTTAAAAAACTTGATTTGCACTAGAATGAGATTGATTTGAATCTCATGAATGAGGGAGTTGAAGGATAGGTTATGGAACAATATTCCTAAGAAGATGAAGAACAATATGGTCAAAAATTGTGGAGAAGACAAAAAATAATTTGATGAATATTATGGAGAGAGAGAGAGATGCTCTCATGTTGGAGGAGGAATTGAAGGTTATAGAGAAGATTTTCATTCCATTAAAAGGGTTTTAAGATGGTTAAGAATATAAAGAGGATCTCATGTACGTGCTCAAATAATAAATAGGTATGTAGAAGCATAGTTAAGCACAAGGAGTTGTGCAATAAAATCCACAAGCAAGTACACTAGTAATCAAGAAATGGGATCATGAACAAGTAAAAAAGGTAATCTATTCTATGGGTCAATTTACAATATAGTTATTACTTGATTTTAATGATGATGGAAAGACAATAAGGTGACAACCAACATTGTACCATGATAAAAATGAATTGGTTGAGAGGTTGTTATTACAAGGTGAGTAAGGTTGTGAGAAGACACATCAATAGGTGAAAGAGTGTAATGAATAAGTAGAAAAAGGTAGTCTTATTGAACAAGTGACAAATTTTGAGATGTATATGAAGTCATTGGAGCACAAAGAATAATGAAATATCATTTACAAATAACAAAGACACCTAAGGAAGAAAGCACCAAGTAAGGACAATGAAGAAAAAAGCCATGTAATGAGAACAAGAATGAAGAATAAGAATGATTGGTTAGATACAAAGTATGATGAATTAAAAAATAAGTTGGAAAAGATATAACATGAAAAGAATAAAGAGTTTTAGTAGATGGTATACCTCATACAGTTAGAAGAAGAGTCAACAAGGAGAATAGGCAAGGCAAAGAAGTAGAAATATAAGATCCCAATGAAGAAAAAGGATCAATAAAGGAGGAGCAACAGTAAGGTGAGAATGTAAGATCCTCAAATATTGAATTAAAAATAAATAAAGAATATGTTATCTTTCAAATTTCTCCCTCATAGGGAGTATGATTAAGAGTATCAAGCATACAAACATCATTTTTATTTTATTGAAAATTATATGCTAGTTAGGTATAACAAGTGATATAATTTGGGTGTAGGTATGTGTGTGGGATCCTTTAGGATCCATTTGTTGTATTAGGATTCATAATGAGTCATAAATTTGTTTTTTTAAGTATGTGGAGTTTTCCCTCCAAATTATAATTTTAATTTAAAATTGTGAGACCCAAGCATAAAGGGGTCATATGAGTTCAATGATAGGAGAGGAGATTAGGTGAGTGTTTATATGATCATGAAATGTCATAGTATATGAAAACATATGTCTAAGTAATTAAGGTGGTGAACATTAAGAGTCATGTTTAGTAATATAACTACTATTCTCATGCTGAGTTGGCATGTAAGAGTCTAGTTTTGTAACTACTCAAACCAACGTAGATGTTGGATGAGAGGAGAAGTTTTAAGGTAGTTTTGGCATGTGAGATATTTCGAGAGATGAGATACCTCAAAATATGAGAAATGGGAGTGAGAAAAGTAGACTGTAAAACCTCTCCAAGGAAGGTGGTAGAGTCCATTCATGGACTGTAAATATAATGTTTGATGATTCATATAAATAAATAAAAGTGGTTTGTGTGTGTCTACTCTTCTAGTGAAGTTTTTAGATTGTTATTAATATATGTTTACATGAAAAATACATTTAGGCCATGGTCATATCATGTTCTTTATAGTTACAGGTTTGAGTAATGGACTACAAAGTAACAATCAAGTAGAAGATTATTTGGATGATGTTTCTTAAAGTTTAAAGGGAAGGAACTTCATGATATATTAACCCTGAAGGTGTGTAAATCATGTAAAACTTATGGTGATGGAATTTGTTGTTTTTTAAGTGAATATATTTAGAAAATATTGGTTTCTACCCTCAAATCTTGAATATGCCTATGACAATCAAGCATGAAGATAAGTTGATGTTCTTAAGGCATAAATTTTGATTCTAATTGAGATGATGGTTTGTATATAGAGTATGGTTGATGGGATGGTAGGTTATATGGTTTTAATGAAATTTTAATTTTAAAATTTCAATACACAATCCATAATAAGGAAAGAACCCTGCTAACACAACCGACACCCTATTTTGCACAATCACATACCAAGAGAGAAGTGTATATGATCGATAAGGTTGATGGGTATAGTGTTAGTTAGACCTTATTATGTGTGAAAAGGATAATAAGTTATTTATAATAACCTTGTAAAGTCTTGGAACCCTTTATAAGTTCAAACAGTCCATTAAACCCTTACACAGTCATCCTAAAGTACACATAATTCTATGTTTTGGTTTTATAATCTTTAAAAAGATTGGTAAATTATTATTATCCACTTGGTAAGGTGGAAATTGTCAACAAAAACTAAGGGAAGTTCTTATTTTAGTTATAAATGAACTAGAACCAAAGATATGGAATTTTGACCCTTCTCAGCCTGCATAGTCAAGTGTATAAGCCTATCTAGGGTTTCATTATTAAAATCCCTATAAGTGGATTTCAAACTTTAGGAAAAATACAAAAAATTGTAATCCTATGTTTTTTTCATGAGGAAAAGGAATAAAATGGTTTTAGTCTAGTATTGTATGGTCTAGTATGGATTTGAGGTCTAAGCAAGTAAAATAAGGGTCAAAAGCCTAATTAGATAGTGTTAACAAAAGAAAGGCTATCTAAACGAAGAGTTAAGTGTTTAAAATTCATAGGAGGATGTAAAAAGATATAGGGTTCATAGATATGGGCTTAATTATTTCATATGACTTGCATGACATTTATACTAACAAGATTTGTGGAATAAAAGGCTACAAGGAGATAGGGTCACTATTGAACTTGAGGTGTGTTAGGGGATAATTGTGAGTGATTGAGAGGTTAAAAGGGATCATAGAAATTTTTTTATTATTAATAATATTTATCCAATATTTAAGGATCTACTCATGAAATATAAAACAATATTAGGTGTTTTAAGCCTTGAGAAGATAAACTAGTATCAAGCTAGTGAATGAGATAGTGAAAGAAAATGAATCAATGAAGGAAATGAGTTGAAGTGATGAGATAGAGCATTATGAGGGGTATAATGATAGATATATAAGGAATCATAAGTGTCTATAAATGTATTATTTAAATCAAGAGGGTGTTATCAATCCTTGTGAGAATAAATAAGACTATATTGATGAAGATCAAACCTTATAAACAAAGCCAAGCATTTCAAGTTGAGACCAGAGATTCATGTTCAAAGCCAAGAATTGGTGAGTTTAAATTTTTTACCATGTAACTATGAATCATTTTATCTCACTTTTCTATACTTTAAAAAATGCTTCTTCTATCCCTTCAACAAATAGAGCATGATCCTATAGAAACTATCCAAGACTTCATATGATTTTTAATACATCAACGTGATTTGTAATATTCACTTCTCACTTATTAAGTTGAATTATAGGAAGATTTTTAGGTTGTAAAAGATATATTATATTTAAGTATTGCATATTCATGACAATAGTTCGTCAATATTTCTCACACCTTTAAGATTGAGATCTATGACATGTGCATAATTGAATTATCTAGTACCTCACTCCAATACACCATTCAAATCCTCTTAAACTATGTGCATAATGAGAGTTACCTTGATATGAGGATACAAATGTGATATATATATATATATATATATATATATATATATATATATATATATATATATATATATATATATATATATATATATATATATATATATATATATATATATATATTAACAATGAGTAAAATATAACAAATTAGTGTGATAAGTTAGGTGATTTATATTAACTCATAATCTCATGAAAATTTGCATTTAAAATAGAAAATATTAATATCAATTAGATCTTGAAAATTTTCATTCAAAGTAGAAAATATTTTATAAGTAAACATGGTGTCACTTGGATGTCTCATTTAAACATTTTCATTTGTTATATCATTGTGTTCATAGATTTAATTTTCAAATTCCTACATCAAAATAGATCATCAACTCCACTATTTCGGGATCATAAATTAAATTTAAAATGTTACACAAGGAATTATAAGTCAATGTAGTGTCGCATTGGCCCTTTGTTTGGCCATTTTAAGGATTTGACATCAGTATCTATGACTATTATGCATATTATGTGTCAAAGTTATATATTTTATAATATATATTAACAAAGATGGCATCAACACGAATAAATGATAACCCAAATTCACTTATGATTAAGGGAAGGTGTGTTATAAATCATTTGCACATGACATATAATACTATTAATTTTATATGAATGTTATTTATTATGAAAATATTGAATGTAACTAATAAATATCAAGATATATAAAATAGATATATTAAATAATTTAAGAACGTGGATGATTATGTTAAATAAAATCCACATATATCCATGTCAATGAGATTTGAATAAGAAACAACCATATGTATCCATTAAGTTTGAAGATATTTTATTTATCCATTGGTGTAGTTTCTAAAGCTTGAAACCCTTTTCACACATCCCTTTTCAACCCCCACCCTATCTCTTAATTATAATGTCCCATGATCAAAACATTTTTATGGTCTTGAAAAAAAATAAAGTCCTTTCATACATTATTGGTACATTTGTTTGGGTACTCTTTAAAATCAATTTCTCACATCTGAACATTCCACCTTTTTTGCTCATATCTATTCAAAGTTGGTCATGTGTGATAATTTCTATAAAGCTTTAATTTTTTAAGCTATAAATAAATGTGTGAGGTGGATTATTTAATCATTCATCAATATCTAACACATAGAGTACATATTTTATGCTTGATGGTATTAGTATGGATTCACATCTGATAGTTAAATTTACTAAAAACCCTCCTCTTCATAATATGTAGGTCCTCTTATAGATAAATACCATTTCCAAACATATCTATGAAACATTAGATTTACATGCCATCAATACATCTAGGTCATAATTTAGTTTATCATAAATAAAGCCAATATATGAGCATAAGATTGATACCATTGAATGTTTAAATCTTTGTTTAACCATAGATTAAATGACATAATTTCATCTTTGACTTAGTAGATAAAGGATAAAGTTTGTCATTATTTTGTATTCAATATTTAAGAGTACAGTTGAAATTCACTGATTTTAAGTTTTTGAATCCTTCGATCACATACATGTTTATCATAAATGTTATCTCAATCACTTCTATATCTATCCCCATTAAAATTGAATAGTCTTTATATGAAATCACACAAATTTTAATAGTTTTCATTTCCATTTCGATGCCATTAATCTTTGTGAAATATTTTAAGTAAATGCACAATTAAATCTTATTTGATGGAATTATAAAAAATTATAAATTATAGTGATATCTTTTATTAATACATAAAAATAATGTTTCCTCTTGCACCTCAATAAATAATATAATATCATGTAGAAAGTATCTAGAATATTATATTATATCCAAATAATTCAAGTAGATACATCAGCTCCACTTATGATATTAGTATAAAACCATAACCCAACTTTACTTGTAATTAAAGTTATTTTTCACAAGCCCTTGTGCGCTCTTTTTGTTACTTGCATGCAACCTTAATGGTGTACATAGCTTATTATAACATGAGAATTATTGGGAAAATTTGTTTGAAGTCTTTATTTATTCTGTGTAGAGAATGGAATTGAAGTCCCATGACAACATAGTATTAATTTGTGACTTGAACTAGTGAATCTTATGATATCTTGTTCTAGATCATTGGTGTACAACCATATGACAAGGAGGATGTTGTGTATCATTTTCATAAGTTTCATTCCCATAGAGTTTGTATGCAATTTTTTTTTGTGACTAAACTTATGAGTTACTAACTTCATGCAACTTGTTCACTACATAATTTTATTATGAGTCTATCATGGTGTCTTTCACTATGAATTATAATGGATCATCGAGATTGTAAGTCATATTCAATGATTTTGGTGCACAATGATGTGTTATGGGCATGATGTGTTATTATTTATTAGGAATGTATGTTTTATTAAAATATTAATGGAAGTAAGTGGGTCTTATGCTTATATAAACATGCCCATACACATGTGTTAGGGAACAATCAAAGAATTAGAGAGATTGTATCAAGTTGAGTATTTTATAGGAGAGACATATAGCTAAAATTTTAAATACTATGAGTTAGCAAGTAGATATCCAAAGATATGATGTAGCAACTCATCTAATTTGATAACGCATTATGTTTTAGTGTGTGCAAGTATTGTTTTAGTTATTGAAATCAAATAAATAATATGGATGTTATTTCAATGTTTTGAATTATATTTCCACATGTTCAATTCAAAAGTTTGTATTGGGTTAGACATATATTTATTGATACGCTTGACCATGACTACATCATCTAATATCAGATAAAGGTTTATTCCTTTTGGGTGAGTGCATGCATATATTATTTTTTTCATTTGTGAGTATGGGAAGAAAATAGAGAAGGCATATTTGATTAGAGTATGTTGGGTATAAGGTGTAGTTATTGTTCTTTAATTCCAAATAAATTTCACACAAAATAGGTTTTATTGTAAGACTACCTAAAATTCAGAGTGTCAAGACTCATGAACTTGGATAAATTAATGATAAATATGGAATCCCATTTAAGGTTTATGGATACTATAATATATTGGCGTGTTGTAGTGGATGATGAAAGAGATAAATAAACTATATAATAAGTGCCTAAGAACTATAAAAGAAAAGAGGAGGTTGATAGACTTGAAGATAGATTATTACATGTAGTTGTGAGAATATGTAGTAAGCCTAGAATTCCTAGTTACTTTGGTGTAGTTTTTTTTATTTGTGTAGTTGGGAATATTAAGGGGTCAATAGCTTAAGCACAAGGAAAGTTGTGAACCTTTACATAAGTTCATTTGAGAGGTATTTTACAATAATTTATTTAGGATAACTTTGCATAGATTCTATACATGTGATCTTATTGCAGATTTAAGATATCTATCATCTATTGTGACTATATAGGGTCAACCATCATTTCATTAAATTTAGAAATATTATAGTTTAGATTGAAAACCAAAACTATTATTATTGGATTTTATAGTATAAATTATTTTAAATATTAGATTCTAATTTCTCTATTATCAGATTTTTTTTCAATTTAATGGAATTACATACCATATTTTAGGGATTCTAGTTTAAATGTTTTTATAATTTAATGTTATTATTCAACTAGTAGTAGATATTATTCCAATTTATTGAAATAATTCAATATGTTTTTTAAATAATGGTTAAGTAATTAATATTTCATTTAGATGCAATAAATTCAAAATCAATGAAATATTCCTCCCTTAATTGGAAGAGAAGTTCAAAGAATCTTGAAATTGGCTATGTTTTCTTTGAAATCAAGCTACTCAAGCCACTGATATCATAATCATTATTTTAGAGAGGCTAATAAAGTTATTGATATCTTAATATCCAACATTAAATTGCTCTAGTATACTCTCTATCAAATGTATTTATTTATTTATATGGGTGAGGACCCTAGTAGAACCCTATTACAATCTTATGGACTATGAAAAAATCATAAATCTTAAGATATTTATTTATGGTAGTTGATAGTATTCCAATCTTGTGTAGAATTAGCACATATCCATTTTGAACAAGATAAAGAATAATATGAACATCCAATTTCTAACCAATATTATGTAACACATGTTTGATAGGATTTTTTAGTGGAGTGCTACCAATAATTCCCCTTTTATACATGGAAGTCTACCAACTCATCTAAATTTGCCATGTGGCACTTTCCCATTCATCTAGAACACTCATATACAAAATCTAAGGTAACACTCTATTTGGTATTTCAATTTAATATGATAAGTGTCATCTACCCACTAATATACAGATTTTAGGTACTTAGAAAAAATTTAGCTTCTCTTAGGAAAGCAGAGCATCAAGATTTTAGCAAGTGTCATAATCTCAATCACCCGGATACATGCCAACTGATCCAAATACTGCTAGTATGCCAATTTAACACCCAAGATTTCACCAAATGTCATAATCCTTCTCAACTTGATCTAAAAAAATGAATCTTGTGGATGTCTAATACTACTAGTGATTTGAAATGGATCGATCTAAATAAGTATATACATAGTTTATTCCCAAAAATCACATTTTCAATCTTATGGAGTGTGAAAAAGTTAGAAATATTAAGATAAAGATTTTTGGTAGTTTATAATATTCTAATCTTGTGTAGAATGGGCACATGCCCATTAAAAACAATAAAAACAATAATATGAACATCTAATTTTTAACCAATATTATATAACACAAGTTTAGGGGTATTCTTCAGTGGAGTACTATCAATAATACCCATTTCACACATGGATTCCTACCAGCTCATCCAAATATACCATGAAACACTCAACTATTCATTTGGATCACCTAAAGATAAATTCCAAGGTGACATTTTATTTTGGTATTTCAAGTTAATATGACATTTGTCATCTACCTACTAATCTACGACCTTCATGTAATCATAAAAAATATAATTTTTGTAGGAAAGTGAAGTATAACGATTTCACCAAGTGTTAGAATCTCCATCACCTAGGCATATGCTAGTTGATTCAAATATTACTAGTATACCAAATTTACACTTAAGATTTTACCAAACCTCACAATCACACTCACCTAGAGCCTTACACAAAGTTAAAATTTTTGTAGGCTCCAATTAAGCAAAACAACTGGATCATGATGCATGTCTTCATCATGTTAACTCATTGTAATTAAATCACTCAAATAATCTATATGTCAAACAAGTCAAATTAAGTAGTGACAATATGACACATTACATCATCTTGTCAACATGGGAGGGATGTCAACAAGGTTTTTCTATATGGAAATTCTGAGCAAGTGGAGTAGTGACAACCATCCTCTTGTCATGATCCCGATCACCCAAATACTGACTTATCCAAACTTCATAATAGGGATCTTTGAGAAAATTAAACACTTGGACATGAAAAGTGTTACAATATTATCAAGCCAAGACCATGAGAACATAGCATAGTAATATAATAACTAGATACTAGTGGAGTATTCACATACAAACACATGTTCCTGGAACATATGATAGAAAAGTGAATGATGAAGAAATAAGTTCTAATTCCAAAAGCACAAAAAATGACATTTGTAAAACTAAGTTGATAAAGCACTTAGAAGAAAGGGAAAAAATTCACATTAAAATAAAAGTTGTAGAAATTGGAAATCTACTAACAAAATTCAAATAGGAAAATCAGGAAGATAAATAGATAGATAGATAGATATTTTAATAACATCCATGAGACAAAAACTCCTTCAGATAAAAAAGTCTTTGGGACCCAAAATCAAAATCTCAAAGGGATGGGAATAAAATCTGATACAACCATTAATTATAATAAATTGTGAAACTTAATGCATTCAATTCAAAAGGCTAATAAATTCAAAAGTAATATATATAGGTTTTAAAGAATAATATGATCACATAATAAACTACTACATATCACACAAAGGAGATACAATGCCATTATAAATTTGGTAATATCATGGTCAATTAATAGGATTAAATGAAATGAAAACAATGAAGTGGATGAATATTCCCAATGATTATTCTATGATCTATTTTATGTAGAGGTTATGATTTAAATTTCATATAAATTGTCAACTTTGTCTAGGTTTGGCTTGATTTAAAGTTTATCAAAAGAGATCAAGATGAGAGTAAAAATTTGAGTTAGATTACAAACTAAGTGTTGGACCCCAAATTTTATATCACTTTATTCTTAGTAGTTTTTTATTATTCCCAATGAATATTATGTGATGTTTTTTATGTAGAGAGGTTATGATTTAAATTTCATCAAAATAGTCAGATTTGTTTAGGTTTGGTTTGATTTAAATTTTATCAAAATATATCAATATGAGATTGAAAATTTGAATTATATTATAGACTAAGTGTGGGACCCAAAATTTTATATCAATTTATTCTTAGTACATTTTTAAGATGGTACAGAAGATATAGGTGTGAAATTAAGTCAAGGCATGGTAGAAACACAGTGCAAAAGGCCTTGGCATAGAAGTATAAAATTCCAAGGAACATGGAGGAACCTAGGGAAAAAGACTTAGACAATAGATAATGAATTTAAAAGGGTATAGAAAGCGGATAAAGTTAACAGAAGGTGGAGAAAGTTAGGGAACGACCCACATGAGCATCAAAGGAGAATAGTCAAGCATGAATCTAACACTGGTTTGTAAGAAGATAGGATCATGATAACTATTACTAGTGTAGAGAGGGTATATAGGGGGAAATTATGCTAGAATAAATAAGAATTCATAGTAATAGATTCTCATGACTTATTATTATTAATGGTCATTGAAAAGTCATCATTTACATATCAATGATGTATTAGAATGATCGGGGTAAAAACTATGTATAAATACCCCCTAGTTTTTATTGAAGGATATGATCTTGATTGGTAATTATGATCATGTAAATGTAATCTTAATATAGGTCATGATATGGATTGTGACCTGTGTATGGGGATCCTTGATAGATATATATATATATATATATATATATATATATATATATATATAGAGAGAGAGAGAGAGAGAGAGAGAGAGAGAACATTTGTGTTGATAAAACACCATTTCTAATATCTTTATGAATCAATGATACCACTACTCTTTTTATTTATTTTCACCTATTTTTTATAGTGAATATCTTATGTAATGAATTGCTAAGATTAGATTTATTATGATTTTATTGTCTAAAAATATGTGCTTGTTCAAGTGTCCTAATAAAGTGAGCTCAATGCATAAACCATTATACATTCAAACTGATGAGAGCCAACCTTAAGTTGTGTGATTCAGGTGAGCATGAGAGAAAATTTCTCTCATGATATGCCAACACACTAGCTCATTAGATTTCTTATTCATTTAGGCATGCAACTAGGATAAGTCATGATAAACTAAAGAAAAAGATCTCAATACTAAGGTCACCATTTAAAAATATGTTGCTATAAATTAGTCAACTCAATAGGCTAAAAATGTTATTTATATGTAAAAAAAATTCTTTTGTTTATAGATACAAAAACAATTCCAACTATTAGCTATAAAATTAATCAACTTCCATATAAATATTCAACTTAGTAATATTTTATAACTTGTACCAATGGCTTTTGTACTTCATAATAATTCCATCTCTCACTATAAAATTTAACTAACTATTATAGGGTTTATATACATAACTTCTTGTAACAAATACAAATTATATAATAGTAAAAAAATAACTTAATGAAAGTCACTAATTATTCTTTTGTATGTTTCAAAAGAGCAATGCATATTTGGGTATGGACCCATATGATCTAACCATGTTCATAACTGTGTGAATATTTTCTTATCATAATGTAGTGTGGCATCAAATTTCTAGCTTCAACGCAATCTAAATAAAAAGGATTATTTTTGGTCACTAATAAAATGGGTTTTCTCACTTATGGATAATATGTTGTCTATCCCATATAAATGCATGTACTTATCTAAAATAGTTTCCATGTTTTTAGTGTATATTGGTACAATATTTTTTCTTTGATCTAATAAATTTGTCACTAATTTCACACTGTGATATCCCCCATATAAAAATAAATTTTACATTTCATAGCCATTCAAAGTTTTGAATGAAATAATGTTGTACTCTTGAGTTTAAGTATGTAAAACACAATCCAATATCAAAATGTTTCTTTAAAAAGTTCAACAAGTCAGGGCTAAATATATGACTCAAGTATTGGTAGCATGAATATGAAAAATTTAAGTGTTTGGTTTGTGATTTAAATTTAGTGGTCCCTAGAACCCCGAATAACACTCCTTTTAATCCCAATATCAACAACTTCCTTACAAGTGGAACAATAATATCTGAAATAGTAAACCAATAAAAGATTTTTTTTTCAATAACTAACTAGTTAATGATATTTTATTCAAACAAAATTCTAACACTATTACACAATAGTTTATGTTGAACACTCAATCTTAGAATGTACTTGAAATATTTAGTTATGAGAAATTCATAGTGGAAAAAATGTTTGGGGATAATCTCATAGTAATACAAATTCTCGGAGAAAATTTATTTTTTTCAACGGTACCTATTTATCAAAAAATCATGATTAATCAATAAAAATTATAACCTCAATATAAAAAAATGATGTAAAAGTAACAAAAACTATTTTTCATTAAATTTAAAGTATATTTAAAAATCCTATTTGTGATCAAAGCCAAATATGAATGGAAAGGTCTAAGAATCAGTATTAACAAAGGATACTATTGTAAATTGAATAATGATCATGATATCTATTTTATATAAATAGTGTAAACACAATTTCATTTTATTTTTCTGGTTGAACACTTGTCACACATAAGGTTAGATCTTCTTTTAAAAACAATCTTACATCACCTTCATCCCTAATGAAGGCTAGATTTGTAAACAATGTTACCATAAGCTATTTTCCCTTTGACCTTCATTGGAATGATAAAATTTTATTTAGGAACACCTTCGTTTAATGGGTTAACTAAAAAAGTGCTTGCACATGAAATGACCCAAAAAAAATTCTTTCTTTTCTTTTGAGCATCATTTTATTCAGAGTGCAAGTGGAATTAAAAACACAATTCATTATTCATGATCGGAATTTATATAATACATCCACAACCCATAACCAAAATTATGCATGTATGATTCTATTCATACACCATTTCCAATATTCAATGTATCACAACATACAACATTGAATTTAAAATCCAAGACCCATAATGCAAAAGAGTGATTGCATCAACAATTTTAGGTCTTAACCAAGACAAAGCATGCCCACATCATTCTATAGGAATGTATAAACTTCTAAGGATGCCTTTTCTTATTTAACCTTCGTACATATAAGAGATATGTGATGATACTATCCTATACAAATCTTTATACTAAGATCTCATAATTTAAGGATCATTGCACCATGTTTAATCATATACTCATGTAATAGCATCACATTATATCTACCTCATAGGCCCACTTGCTAACATCAAAGGCAATGTAATAAACACCAATAAACACTTGTTATAGTCATATAAAGTAAATGAAGACTCTTACTACAGCCATGCAATTAGTAAAATAAATAATTTACATAGCACATGAATTAATTACCAACACTCTCATAATCATATTGCTAGAAGAGTATTTAATTGTTGTAGGAATTCTCTTTTCAAATAAAATAATATAGTCATATTGGAACTCAATTTTCTACCTTAATATTTAATAAAAAAATATTTTAAATACAAATTTTAAATTTTAAATCGAGGAGAATAAAACCCAAAAATAGTTTTTAATATTACTCAATGAGTTATGAGTAGCAACCCCATCAATTTCAGGTTTATGAAAAAAAAATTATAGTATACTCTTTTATATTGCAAAAAGTTGCTACAACCATCATACAAAGGAAGAATAATTTTTAAACATGATATAACAAGAATTTAATCACTAGAACAAGGTAAGAACAACTACAAACACATCATGCAATTTCAAAATGAAAGATGAGCCACCAAATGATCCACACACCATCTGACCCATCCTATGAGCCCTCTAATCGATAGCCCTTACCACCCTAACCATCAGCTAGATTTTGGAATTAGGCATTCGAGCTTTGGGAAAAAATGTGAAAAAAATATTTTAGCTATCAATGAGTAATTTACAATAGTCACATAACATTAATAAATAGATGAACCATAACATGCACGAATAATGCTTGCAATAATACACCAAAAATTTTACAAGTAACATAAGTGCATAATGACATGCCAAATCTATCAAACATCCAACATAAGATGAATCATCCAAATCTAAATTTTTTATTTTTCTTAAATAAGAGCAAACAACAACCCATTCACATTTTGAATCAAGCAAGTAAAATGAAAGAGGTAAAATAAGAACAACTCTTTTTCATCAATACCTCTAAATCCATCAAAATCCAAGCAAAATAAGTCAAAATAAAAAATACAAGCTTGGCTATGGCACTTTATTTTCACAAGCTTCCATTAAAGACTAGCAAGGTCAAATAAAATAGCAATGGTAAAAACCTAACAACTAAAAAAATAATCACAACAGAAAGAGGCACCCATTTGGCCATTAAATAAAAAACACATAGAAAATAAAACACCGAACTTGCCATTTTAAGACAACATTTTCCAACCATAAATAAAATAGAAATAATAACTTGGGTTTAATATTTTATCTCTAAAAGCATTTCAATAATAAATCTAATTTTTAAACTCTATATACCAAGTAAAATTTTTAGCCCACAATTGGATATGAAACCCCAACTCCATACAACCATAAAAAGATAAACTCTAGTAAGAAATAATAATGCATTACTTACTTGGCATAAATCTACCGTATGAAGAAGGAAATAAATTTTTTGCTTGGTTACCCTTCACAAAATGAAACTTTTCCCCAACTTCATCCCATTTCTTCCATGGCTTGCTGAATTCTCCCTAAGCATGAGTTTTTATCAAGCCATTAAATCTTGTTGGGATGAAATTTGAGACCCCATTATTCTCCATGGCTACCCTTTTCTTCTAGGTTTTCTCTCCCAAAAACCAATGCAACCAAAAAGACATTTTTTTCCAAGTAAAAAATAATCAATTCCCTTCCCTTTCTAGGTGAAGAGTCCACCCTTAATGCCATCCTTTTTGCTTTCAAGCATTAATCATCTTATTTATTTATTTATTTTTCTTTTCCTTCTTTTTATTTATTTATCTATTTAAAAATAGATAAACTTTATTTATTTATTTATTTTTAACTATGAATCATGACCAAAGTCCACAACCCCTTTTATGGTCATCATGGCCTAACATAATTTTATTTAATAAATTAGATTAAGCATATGTTACTTCTTTCCCACAAATTTATTAAATCAAGGTCATCATGGAGTCCCACTCTATTATAATGCATGGTATTAACTTATCTGATGCCTCTTGGAAATAAAACCAAGACAAGAAGACTTAGACTAAATGATTTTAATTAAAATATGATCCATGATGGGAAAAAAGTTAATAGGCTCAAAATGATAATTAAAGTATTTGAGCTCCTTAACAACCTAAATAAAAATAATAATAGCTGATACAAAAAGATAGCTTATCATCAAGCCAACACACACAAATCACCAAACAAAGCAAATAATAAAAAAATAGACACAACCAATATCAAGTGAGATAAAAAGATAAAAATATCAATCAAAATAAGTAAATAAAATAAGACAAAAAGAGAGATATAAGGCATGACACAACTTCTCAAAGACTAGATGGAGCATTACCATTATATTTATTATCAAGTCTTGGTGTTATCCAATTGATCATTGCCTCCATCATTATTACCCCAACTACCAAAATCTATCATCAACATAGTTCATGTACCTATGAGACCTACAACCACCAAAACATGGAATCTATAGGATCTACTCTACATGAATAAAAACATACATACATACATATAAATTTGAACTGCATAATCATCACATTATAAAACTATATTGATAGCATCATTAATATGTAATATCAAAGTATATTGTTGTAAAATTGAAGTATGTTGCTATAGGTTTATTGCTACATGATAAAAGTATATTGTTACAAAATAATAATATATCACTGTAGGATAACAATATATGGTTGTAGGATAACAATATGTTGTTGTAGGATAACAACATGTTGATGTAGGATCAAATTAGTTAGCATTGTGAACATCAGATGATCAACACTTTAAAATATGCTAATACACATAATAATATCTATAAAAAAGAGTCAAATGGTAGATCGTGACATCCTCCCCCCCTTAATAAGGAGCCATCCCGATGAAAAATCAAAATAACCATAGATAGTATTGTTTAAAACAATTGTATATATTTTCATGTAGAATTTCTTTCACTCAACATGTCCTATTGTACCAAGACTTGCTGATTCTCTTTTTTTTTTTTTTTAAGAGTTTGAGTAACCATCTACTGATTTTAATAGTATACCACTTTATAAAAAGTAAAACAACTAAGTGTAAAATTTGAATCTTTCAAACAAGAAATTTATTAGTCATGTTTCTTTATATAAAGATTCACAAATTTTCATAATCAATAGAAAAAGGATCAAATAAAAAAATTCAATAACAATTATATTGAAACCTTTTTGACATTTTAAAACTCATATGATGAAAACTCATGTTTTAAATCACTCATACATAAATTTTTGCATTCTCTCGTAGAATTTTAGCATGATTCCAAAAATAAAAATAATTTTTTTGAAACTAAAGATGTTTCATGTAAGAATTTTCATCATAAAATGGATATAATATCTAAAAAAATAGTAATTTCATAGTTAAAATTGAAATAGTTTGAATTTATGCTCAATTACTAACCTATAATTCATAAAAACAACTAATTTAGTATAAAATAACTAAATGTAATATATTTTCCAAAAAAAGTTAGTTGTTCTAAGCATAACTTTGTAATATTCATCATAAAATATAAATCATCATAGTAACTATACTTATTATGTGGTCCTTCCACCAATTTAGATTATAATTTATGCATAATTTATTATCATTCATCTCAGAATAAAATTAACAATCAGTCAATCATGATGCTATGATTGCCAAAATTTACATCATTCATGGGTTAGTGCAGTGTCATGTACCAACCACATCAAATATTGGAGAGGTCATTCCAGGTACTCACATGCAACCCTCAATGTTTTTAGCATGTTATCCATTAATTTTTTGAGTTCACATGATAGTTACATGGATCCCAATCCCACCATCATTTTACAAATACTTCTTAGCTGCACCCAAGAATTTCAAAATTACCTGATCAATACTTTACATTGATCCTTCTGAACATAGACATATATTTTAGTCATGCATTTAAATAGATCAAAATATACCTTTCAATAATATTCTTTCATAGAAAAAATATCTTTTTCATAACATATCACACTTTAATTTACAAGATAACACATGCTTACATTACATCAAGTACAATGTTGTTGTAATGCATAAGAATACAAATTATAGGACCAATTAGTGCTTCACAAGGATACATCAAAGAATTTAACATAAGTTATTTTTATAATAAAATTTGAGATGTGGGTAAGGTAACACTTAATCCACAAGGTGACCATTATGCATGAATATCCCATGATCTACTTGTGGCACACATGGTGCACACACTTGAATGAATCATGTGTCTACCTCATACAAAGGATAAAAGTGGATTTTTAGTCTATGAGAGACTCTAATTCTTAATCCATACCTGAGCTAAATCAATATGGATATAATACTTATTTACCCTCAACTTCATACTTACATCAATGCTCATCACTAGAGCAATAATGTGAGATTACAACACATAATATAATACTATACCTTGGCAAATTTAATTAATAAAGGTTATCTTCAAAAAGAAAAATAGTTACATCATAAAATAGTTCATGATCATAGTGATTCATACCAAGAGTTAACAACACAATGTCACACTTGTTTTATGGCCTATACATGAAATAATGTTTAATAACATAAAAAAATTACAAAGTTAAATAGTATAACATAAAAGTTTACATAACATACAATAATTTTACATGAAATGAAGAAACCATGTGGAATATAATACACACATTTATTTAGTTATTTTGATCATTTATGTCAAGGGTATTTTCACATCACAACATACAAGCACACTTACAAGTGAAGCACAAGGATCCATGAATCCCATCAGATTACTTGATATTTAAATGCCATCCAAATGACACCAAATTATCCATCATGAATACCACATAATCAATCTAGATGCCATCCAAATGACATCAAATATTCATCATAAGTACCACATAATTAGTCTTAGGGATCTCAAATTTAACACACCCTTCTTTTGAATGAAGGTGATGTTTGAATAAGGCCCAAAATCTATATCCATGAGTCTCAAAAATTTAACATCAAGGTTTTTACCTCATGGATTAAATGGCTCATGCATTCCAAAAATAATAAGAGATCCCCAAAACTCTCTAACTTACCCAATCAAGTTAGTCACATTCATCCCCACTTAGCCCTCTAGGCTTGAGTCACACCCTTAGTCCTCCTAAGACTATCATACCTTGAGTATCATATGAGGGCTCATCTAAACAAGATATCATCACACACCAAATATTTATCTTTTTATTCCAACCACAAAATTCTATCACTAGTCCCTTAATGGGTTTGCCCAAAATAGGCAAAGGGTTTACTAGTGTTGTTTATCCTACATAGTGTGGCCTTGGGAAGGTTGGACTCAACCAAGGTTTAAAGTGAAGTTACTATCATGAAAATTACAAATTTTTATAATCATTAACTTCAGTTAAAATTCATAAATTTTACCACCTCAATATCATAAAACATAGTACTAACTCACTTTCAATTCACATGATGGTTGTAATCAAATAACCATATTAACATTTAAACCAGAAAAACTTTTTTAGTCTTGCTTATAAGTCTACCAGTTTAGACCCAATAGTGCTACCCAAACACCAATCATAATATTCATTAAAAAAAACATTTACATAGTTGTGACCAGTCACTTATAATGACACATAAAGGTAAGCAAAACCTACACCTTCTTGCCATAGCTTTAAAAAAATAGCCATATAAAATTAATAATAAATTGTTCTTTTGAAACAAATTTTCTCTTAATTTACCTACAATACATCAGCCATAAAAATAATATCTTATTTTATAATCATTGCTAAAAATTCTAGCAATACCTTATAAGACTTTATTAATAAATTTTTTGCTTTGATGTTTAATTACACCACTTTCTAAGAGCAGATTTGTCTTGGAACAACCTTGATCAACCATGATCATCTTATATATTTTGAGTCATCTTACTCAATAAAATGTAACTCATCACAAGAGTGTAATATCAACTCAATAATTTATGCATTTGAGCATATATTACACCCAAATATTCAATTCATATGAACAAAATATTATAAAAATTCTATTCATAATAGTCATTAATTATGTTGGGCACACCAAACCCTGATATTTTTATAATTTTTAAGATGGTTAAAGGAGCCTATTATCAATGATATCAACCAAATATCAACATTAAATTAGAAAAACCTTTCTGATCTTGATTATAAATTCACTACCTTGGATAAAACAATGCTTCACAAGCATTAATCATGAAACATTTGATATTTCTTAGCTTATACTTGTGCCACACAAGTCTCAATAATGATTTAGAATACCATTCTAACTTCTCTTAACTTCCTGAACCTTAATTCAGAAATTAATTTATTAGTTCAAGGAAAATATAGTTAACATACCAATAATCACAATAGGCCAACTTCACCAAGTTGCCAATTAAGTCCTTAAGATAAAAATAAGGCCTACTAGTTCCACTAAATATTTTACTTAAAAAAATAGTAAATACAACCACATAAATAAAATAAGAGCTATGGAATAACCTTAATTATAACTTAGTCTAATATAGGAATTGGGAGAGTAATTTCCAACTTAACAAATCATTAAAAAAAAATGAGTTAATATTCATACAACTCACCAAGTGATCTTGATAATCAAAAATTTATTTCAATGTCCTCTTCTCTTATTATTAAGTTGGATTAATGCATATCGAATACACTGATAATGGTAATCAATAACCACTCAAGTTTATCAACCCAAAAAACTCAAATTAATCTTTGACCAACTAGCCTCCCAAACATAAGTCATCCCTTAACTTTTTAAGAACTCAATATTCCAATAAAATTCCAACAATTTTCAAATAGTTATTCTAAATTTCAACAATGGTTTTTTATCAGCTTAACTCATATTGGCCCACCTATACAGATCAACTGGTAGTCAAATGAGACCCATATTAACACAATATAAAATTGGAAAAGGGTGACTTTAGCCAAGGCTATGGAGATCAACATATTATATTTAGGGAACCATTAATATCCTACAAGGTTACAAGATTAGCTGTAAAAATTTTACTAATTTTTGCATACACACTCACACACATATACATTTTATAATATAAGAACTTTCAACACTTCAAGCTTGCATACATAGAGTAATAATCAACTCATCCAAGAGGTTAAGTGACTTGATAAGGGTCACACGTGACCTTCTCAAATATATAAAACATGTATTAGTTTATATAAGACATATAAATTCAGATTTAGTTTATTATGCACTCTAGCATACAAGGTTTCAATTCAATATTAGAAAGACAATAGAGACATACAAGTGGCATTCAGTCACCATAAGGCATACACATACAAGTAAAAAAAATAAGCCTCCATAAGGACATGACCATCCATACTAGGTGTATTTATAGCCAACCCAATTACATTATGCAACACAGTCCCTTCTCAAAGGTATACATAATCATATAAAAGTTCACCCAGATTTTCAAGCACATGTTAAAATAAGTGCAATGCATCAACATTCAACAAAAATATTTAAGCATAGGCTTTGATACTAGGTAAAATGATCTTTTTTTTTTTTTTTTTTTTAGAGTTATTTTATTCAAAGTGCAAGCGGAGTTAAGAACACAATTCACTATACATGGTTGGGATTTATATAATGCACCCATAACCCATAACCAAAATTATGCATGTATGATTCCATTCATACCCCATTTCTAATATTCAAGAAATCACAACATACAACATTTCATTTAAAATCTAAGACTTATAATGTAAAAGAGTCATTGCATCAATAATTTTAGGTCTTAATCATAATTGGATTAGCCAAAAAAAAGCATGCCATATCATTCTATAAGAATATATAAACTTCTAAGGATGTCCTTACTTATTTAACCTTTGTACATATAAGAGATATGTGATGATATTATCCTATATAGATCTTTATACCAAAATCTCAAAATTTAAAGATCATTACGCCATGTTCAATCATATACTCATGTAATAGAATCGCACTATATATACTCTATAAGACCACTTGAAAACATCAAAGATAATGTAATAAACCTCAATAAACATTTGTTACAATCATATAAAGTAAATGGAAACTCTTACTACATCCATACAATTAGTGAAATCAATAATTTACATAGCACATGAATTAATTCCTAGTACTCTCAAAATCATGTTGCAAGAAGAATATTTAATTGCTGTAAGAATTATCTTTTCAAATAGTAGAATACAATCATATTAGAACTCAATTTTCTCCTTTAATATTTAATTAAAAAATACTTTAGATATGCATTTTTATGATTAAATCAAGGAGAATAAAACCCAAAAATAATTTTTAATATTATTCAATGAGCTATTAGTAGTAACCCCATCAATTTTGAGTTTATACAAAATAAAATACAGAATACTCTTTTACATTGTAAAAAAATGCTACAACCATCATACAAAGTAAGAGTAATTTTTAAATATGCTACAATAAGAATTTAATCACTAAAATAAGGTAAGAATAACTCCAAACATATCATGCAACTCTAGAATGAAAGAGGAGCCATAAAATGATCCACACACCACCCTGACCCATCCTATGAGCCCTTTAATCGGTGGTCCTTGCCACCCCAACCATCAGTTGGATGGTGGAATCAGGCATTCAAGATTTGAGCAAAAGTGTGAGCAAAATATTTTAGCCCTCTATGAATAATTTATAGTAGTCACATAACATCATCAAATAGATGAACCATAACATGTACCAATAGTGCCAACAATAATACACCAAAAATTTTACAAGTGACATAAGTGCATAATGGCATGTCAAATTTGTCAAGCATCTAACATAGGATGAATCATCCAGATCTGAAATTTTTATTTTTCTTAGCCAAGAGAAAATAATAGCACATTCACGTTTTGACTCAAGCAAGCAAAATGAAAGAGGTAAAATAAGAGAAATAACTCTTTTTCACCAATACCTCTAAATCCATCAAAATTTAGGAAAAATAAGCTAAAATAGAAACATACAATCTTGGCTATGGTAGCTTATTTTCATAGGCTATCATTAAAGACCAACAAGATCAAATAAAATAACAATGGTTAAAACCCAACAATTAAAAATAATAATTATAGTAGAAAGAGGCACCCATTTGGCCATTAAACAAAAACCATATAGAAAATAAAACACCTAGCATGCTATTTTAATGCAACATTTTCCGGCCATAAATAAAATAGAAATAATAACCTAAGTTTAATATTTTATCCCCAAAAGTGTTTCAATAATAAATATAATTTTAAAACCCTATATACCAGGTAAAATTTTTAACCCACAATTGGGTATGAAACCCCAACTCTATACAACCATAAAAAGATAAACTCTAGTGAGAGAAAATAATGCATCACTTACCTGGCACAACAAATTTTCCTTATGAAGAATGAAATGAAAAATTTCCTTGGTTTCCCTTCACAAAATGAAACTTTTGCCTAGGTTCATCCCATTTCTTCCATGGCCTACTCCATTCTCCCCAAGCACAAAGTTTTTTCAAGCCATTAAAGCTTGCTGGGATGAAATCCGAGCCTCCATTATTCTCCATGGCTGCCATTTTATTCTTAAAGTTTCTCTCCCAAAAACTAATGCAATCAAAAATGCATTCTTTTCTTTTTTTTTCAAGTGAAAAATAATTGATTCCCTTCCTTTTCTAGGTGAAGAGTCCACACTTAATGCCATCCTTTTTGCTTTTAAGCATTAAGTTATTTATTTATTTATTTAATTTTTACTTCTTTTTATTTATTTATGTATTTAAAAATAGATAAACTTTATTTTTATTTTTAACTATACATCATGGCCAAAGTTTACAACCCCTTTTATGGTCATCATGGCCTAACACAATTTTATTTAATAAATTACATTAAGCATATGTTACTTCTTTCCCATGGATTTATTAAATCAAGGTCATCATGGAGTTTCACTCTATTATAATGCATGGCATTAACCTATTCAAATCTTCTTGATGATAAAATAAAGACAAGAAGACTTAGATTAAATAATTTTAATTAAAATATGATCCATGTTGGGAAACAATTTAACAACTCTAGAATGATAATTAAAGTATTTGAGCTCCTTAACAGTCTGAATTAAGAAAATGATAACTGACACAAAAATATAGCTTATCACCAAGCCAACATGCACAAGTCACCAAACAAAGAAAATAATAAAAACTAAAAGTAGACACAACTAACATCAAGCGAGATAAAAAGATAAAAATATCAATCAAGATAAGTAAATAAAATAAGATAAAAAAGAGACAAGGCATGATGCAACTACTCAAGGACTAGATGGCTCATTACCATTATATTTCTTATCAAGTGATAGTGTTATCCAGTTACTCACTACCTCCACCATTATTACCCCAACTACTGAAATCCACCATTAACCTAGCTCATATACCTATGAACCCTGCAACCACCAAAACATGGTATCAACAAGATCTGCTCTACATGAATAAAAACATATATACATGTAAATTTAAATTGTATAATCATCACAATATAAAACTATATTGACAACATCATTAATATGCAATATCAAAGCATATTACTGCATGATCGAAGTATGTTGTTGTAGGTTTATTGTTGTAATATAAATTATATTGTTACAAGATAATATTATATCACTATAGGATAATAGTATATGGATGTAAGACAATAATATGTTGCTTTAGGATAACAACATGTTGCTGTAAGATCAAATCAATCAACATCTATATGTAAATATCAGATGATCATCACTAAAAAATATGTTAATACATATAATAATGTCTATAAAAAAGATTCAAATAATAGGTCATGACATCACAATTAAAATTAATTTCAAGTTATTTCCAAATCATGTTGAAATTCTTAATAAATATTTTCACAATGCTCAGAACCCCCAAAAAGCAAAGTACACGAATCCACTTTAGTATTTAGTAGTAGTTTTATTGTAAACTTTTTTATGTTGACATCTGTATCAAACATATACTAAAATGTTAATTGAAATCATGATAACATAATCATTAAAAATTAGGGTAAATCTGCTCTTGGATGTATATACTCATTGTTTACTTGGATTGGAGTGTTACTCTTTTTTTAAGAATGTTTTTAAATTAACAATTCTTCTAAGTTGAGAACAAGCAAATGTTTTTTTTGGTCACTACAGACTATAATAATTTTAAGATTCAACATTATATTCAATTAATTTATGAATGTTATTATAGTAATATGTTAGTTAATGTTTTACCTGCACTCTTATAAATTTTCACAGATTGTACATCATTGTCAGTCAAATATACACAAGAATTAAAAATTATTATTATTTAATGCTTGAGAAACATAATCAAACAAACTGTATTGGGAATTAGTCGTGAATTTCTTAATAATTGATTATTAATTTAAGTAATTATTAATACTTTTTTATGAGCTATGTGTGATAATTATTGGTACATGCTATGATGTAGTTGATGCATTTACCATAGCAAAATGCATGTTCTTCTAAATTTCATCTTGTTAGTTAGTTATGAGCTCTAGATGTTTACTTTTCTCTCCTTAAGCTAAATTTGAATCTTCATTTAATTCATCATCTATATTTATCATTGTTTGTAATGGATTTATAATTTATAACATGAAACATACAAGTTAAGAATGCAAATAATTTAGTGTGTAACTATTAGAATTTTATGATATAAATTATTATCAAACCATTTGCATAACTAAAAGTGTCATGAGATACTTGTATTATTATTTAAATATCATATCTCACTTTGAGTTTTCCACTATGCATATAAGTGAAGTCATTTAAATTTGTGACAACTTTTATCACATTTATGCCTCCATAAAGTACTATAACATGGGATGAGTCTATGTTATATCTTGATAACACATGCTCCTAAAAATGGACATATCTCACATATTTGAAAGGATGATCTAAAAATATAATCTCAATATTGGTTATCCTCACAATGTCCAAGGACTCAGTGTCTGACTAGATAAGTTCTATTTCCACTTTTTCATTGACCCTATGTTTGTAATCATGCACAAAAAAATGATAAATACCATTGATAGTATTTGTAACCCACCTTCCTCATTCAAAATCCTATAACATATTTGGAAATGATTTCATTCTTTTCTTTAGCCTTTTCCATGTAGATGTGTATATAATTATGCAACACATAATCTTTGGGCACTAGAATAAGAAAGATGCAAACACAAGTCATTTCACTAGACCTAATATATGAGAGTAGATATATAATATCACTTTGTGTTACATCAATGATAATGTTATAAAAATATGAAATAATTAAAATCTAGAATAAACGGCATTAACTGAATTCATAAAATCACTACAAGAGGTGTTTATTTATACAATACTAATAGAGATTAGATCTCCTAATCTATAGGAGATTACAACCAATCACACTTAGAAAATACCTCAAATAACTAACCTATATCAATCAAAGGTTAATAACACCTTGATACATTTATTACAATATAGCTAGGATTAATTAATTATTCTAACATTCCTCCCCTTAATTGATCATATCTTGAAGAGAAGACGAGAGAGAATTCCTAAATGCCTCAAAATTATCACGTACAGTGACTTTGTGAAGATATATGCACACTGATCCTAAGTAGGGCAATACTGAAGCTGTATGTTGTGTTTTTGAACATGTTTACATATGAAATAAATATGAACCTCTATTTGTTTGGTTCTCTCATGAAACACTGGATTACAAACAAGATGTAGAATTCCCTGATTGTCACAATTAAAAACTATAGATTGATTCTATGGAACTTTAAGTCTTGAAATAATGTGATGTATCTATATCACTTCATAAATAGCTCCTACTATAGCACAATATTTTGCCTCTATAAAAGATCTAGAAACACAATTCTACTTCTTACTTCCCC
This sequence comes from Torreya grandis, assembly GCA_037957365.1. Lineage (NCBI taxonomy): Eukaryota > Viridiplantae > Streptophyta > Pinopsida > Cupressales > Taxaceae > Torreya > Torreya grandis. The sequence goes on along the minus strand of JARHVA010002969.1, from coordinate 733,141 downwards.
ATGAAATTGGACCTAATCTTAAAAAGATTACAAATCCAAAAGTAGATTTTATGTCATCAATAGAAGCTATATGATCTACATCCATGTATCCTATCAATAATAAATTAGCATTCTTCTTGTACTATAGGTCATACTTAACTGTGCCTCTAATGTATCTTAATACCTAATTTGTCAGTTTTTAATGTGCCACATTTGGTTCTTATATGAACTGAGAAAGATAACTGACAACATAACTAATATCTAGCCTAGTATATGTCAATTAAATGAGACTCCCAATCAACTATTTATAGAGAGTTACATTTAATTTTGGAGATGGATATGTACAAGACAACTAAAGTCTTGTCTCCATAGGTGTTATAATAGGTTTATAGTCCATCACCCTAAATTTCTCGATCAATGTCTTGGTATACTTCATCTGTGAAACAAAAATGTAATTTTCCTTCTACAATACCTCCAAACCAAGATAATAGTGTAGTATCCCAAGATCTGTCATGTCAAATGATTATTTGAGATCTTTTTTAGTTGCATCGATCATCTTCACTATGCTTTTGGTGATGACTAGATCATTGACATAAACAATCACTATAACAACCTCCCCCCATGCTCTTTGAAGTAGAGGTTAGGATCATATGGACTCCTATTAAATCCATGTTATATGAGATGTTCATTAATCTTGATGTACCAGGCTTGAGGAACTTTTTATATCCCATAGAGATACTTAATAAGCCTACACACTTTATATTCTTGATAAGGTGCCATAAATTATTTAGGTTGAGTCATGTAGACTTCATCTTTCAAATATACATTAATAAAGGCATTTTTTATGTCCATTTGATGGACTTTCCATCCAAACTATGTAGCCATATCAAAAACTATTTTGATAGTCTTTATCTTAGCTGTTGGAGTAAAAGTCTCCTTATAGTCAATGCCTTCTTTTTGAGAATACCCTTTTGCAACAAGCCTTTCCTTGTACTTATCAATATTTACATCTAATTTGTACTTAGTTTTAAATACCCATTTGTATCTAATAGGTTTCTTTCCTAGTGGAAGATCAACAAGCTTTCAAGTGTTATTCTTCATCAGTGACTGATATTCTGCATCCATGGCATCTTTCTAAGGTCTAGACTGTAGGGCTTCTGTTACTGTAGAGGGCTCATATATTTCTTGCACAATACTCATAAGGGCCATATTAACCTCTTCTCAAGCCATGATTCAAGTCCTTAATCTTAAAGTGGATGTATCTGATACTCCACTCAAGTTAACATCTCATATAGTACTTGGATACCACTTGGGCATATGTTGAATTGTATGTGGTAGTGTTGGAGGTCCTATTTGATTGTCTTTTTTTTTCACTTTCACCATCAATATCTAAAAATACTATAAGAATTTTTCTTGTATCATTTTCCTATGTAGAAGGTGGATTGATTCCACTCTTCTCATCAAACACTACATCTCTGTTGATTAGTAATTTCTTTATTTCTAAATCAAGGAGCTTGTATGTCTTTGATTGTGCACTGTAGCCCACAAAAATACATTCCTTTATTTTCTTATCCAATTTTTTTTTTTTTTTTTTTAGGAACATGCATATATTCCTTGCATCCAAAAACTCAAAGGTGAGTTACCTTTGGTTTATTACCTATCCAAGATTCATGTGGTGTGTTTCCATCAAGAGCTTTGGTGGGTGACTTGTTTAAAAAGTAGACTGCAGTGTGACAATCTTCTACCTAATATGTATTAGTAAATTTTGCATCTTCAACCATGATATGAAAATTTCCATAATGACTCTATTGTACCATTCTGAAACTCCATCCTATTAAGGTGAATATGGATCTATCAATTGATAATTGATTCCATTCATACTGAGTTAGGTTGAGAATTCTTTACTGGTGTATTCCCCCCCCCCCCGCATGATCTAAGTGAAGGGTATTGATTTTCCTACTAGTTTCATTTTCAATTGTGGCCTTGAATTCTTTAAAGCCTTGAAAATATTGATCCTTAGTATTCAATAAATATACCCACATTTTCTATGAGTAATCATCAACAAAAAGCTAAAAGTATTTGTACCCTTTGAGACTGGGAGAAAAATGTTCACAAAGATTGGTGTGCACCAAGTCCAACTTACCAATGATCGATACTTAATTTTTTTCAAAGAGAGATCTTCTTTATTTTCCTACTAAGTAACTAGTACATATATCAGAAGATTTATTGAGTTTGGGAAGACCACAAACCATATCTTGCTTGCTTAATTGAACCAAGTATCCATAACTTAAGTGACCATATCTTCTATGCAATAAATTGCCTATTTCTATATCTTTGACCACAAGTGCTTGATGATCATTTTGAATAAAATCAAGTTGAAAATTTTTGCCAATGTTGGAAGCTTTGTAAATCACTTTGAAATTCCTATATTTGTCTTTGATATGGCAAAAAATTTTACCATTTTGGTGATTAAACTCAACCATGAGGTTGTGGCCAAGTAACTGATTAACAAATACTAGATTTTTTGTAAGACCTAGAATATATAAAACATTTGAAATGTTGCAATTTTTATTTCCAAGTTGAATTTTGATGTCACCACTACCTTGTACTGTATATAAGGCATCATCTCCAAGTGATACATTTCCCTTTGATTCTAATTTTGTCAAAGTATAAAACCAATCTTTTCTGTCTGTCATGTGTTTGGTTGCTCCTAAAACAACATACCAAACTGCACTTGGATGATGGGTAGACTCACGTGATTGAGTAGCTAAACCATATTCCTCATTATAAGAATCATTGTCTTCAGTAACATTTCCATGTTGTTTAGGCTTGGAAATTTTTTATGTCCACCTATTTTCTTGTTGTGGTTTTTTTTTTAAGTTTGTGATGACTTGTTGAAATGTGACTTCTTGCTTGATGATCCCTATTGAAATGTGTTGTACCAATAATGTTTCAAGTCATGTCCTTATTTTCCAAAAATCTAACATGATCTAAGAGAATGTGAATCATTACCTTGTTGGTTATGTTGATTATTATACTTTGGAGATTGATTTTGAACCTTCATGGGTGTTTCCCCCTTCTGATTCAATGTGAGTGCATGCTCATCATCTGCTTCCTCTAAATTATAATAGCTTCCTCTTGTTGCAATAAATTGACCAATGCCTAAAAGGTTGGTTGTTGTCTTATGACATTCAATGTTGTCACAAAGATCTTAAATGTGGGGTGGTAGTGATATAAGGACTATACGGAGCAAAGATTCATCTATCATCAGTTCTCCCAAAGATTAAATTGAATCCCACAAAGTTGCAACTCTTCTAAGGAATGCTTCTACTTTTCATCTAATTTGAGCTTAAGAGTGTGCAATTGGCTCTGAAGATGCAATATTTGATTTTGATTCTTAGCTTCATAAATATTTTTAAGCTTATCCCATGCATATTTTATAGTTATAGCACTACAGATATAAGGTTGTATCTCATCCAAAACACTAAACATGATTATCAACTTAACTTTTTTATTAGCCTTGTCATATTTCTATTGTTGATCAACATCTATTACATGTCTGACCCATGTGCCTTTAACTAATAACCAAATATCTTCAAACTCTAGATGTTTTTATACTTTTATTTTTCATGCTACATAATTATCACCATGAAGTAATAGTGTGTCAGGGAGCACAAAATGTGGTCCTAAACTAGACATTTTACAATCTATGTATGACAAAGAAATACAAGTGTGTTTAAGTGTAGAAATGAAATGTGCATTTGAAAAATCTAAGTAAAATGCAAAAATTTATACAAAAATATAACTAATTGTTAAATATCACACAATGGACATTAGACTCTGCCAAAAATATGTCCAAACAAGCAATGGAAAATTGGACATCGGTTTCAACTAAAAATGCATTCGAGGAGCAAATGAGGCTAATTTTTTTTATTTTGAATTTTTAAAATTTAGTTACTCATATATATATATATATATATATATATATATATATATATATATATATATATATATATATATATATAATCTAAAAATATTTACTTTTTAAAAAGACAAAATGTAAATTAGAGTTACCAGTCAAAAGTTATGGCCTCTTAAAGGTCCAAAATACATGAACTAGTCAGCTAAACGGGCAAAAAACTAAAAATTATAGAAATATGGGTAATCAAAATGTAAAAAATAACATTACCATTTTATATATCTTGAAAAAATATCTAAGATAAAAAAATCACCTTCCCAAGCTTCACGGATCAAAAGTAATGAACCTTTAAAGAAAAGATCTTCAAATATGGCTCATAGTGGTGAAGGACAAGCCCTTAGGGGATAATAAAAATGTCCAATAGGTGGTCATATGGCATGAATAGAGGTTTAAATATGATTTTGGTGTGATGGTGGTGATGATGCTATAAGTGGTGGATCTGGGTGGTGCTCCACCCAAAAAATTGACCTTGCATCAAATGAAAACTTCCAAATTGCACTCTACCTTCAAACTTTCACCATAGGTGCCTTAGTGCTCCATTTTATGAAAATGAATACTTTTTAAAAAAATATCGATAAGAAGAATCTGGTGATATAATATTTGATCCATGATTCTATAAAAAAATTCAAAAAAATTGTCATTTTTCTTGTTGTTCCTCACTTGTTCTATAAAATAGAAACTAAAAAAATCATAGAAAATCACTAAAAGCTCCAAAAATTTTTATTTTTTTTAAATTAGTATTTTTATGAGTAGAATTTAGAAAAAAATACAAAATTATTTCTAGATATTTTTTATTTTTTTAGATCTGACAAATAACACAAATTTTCATCACAATGACATATACAATCATATGAAAAACTTAGATCTATTCCTCCACCAATTTAGAATTGAATCTTGACCGAAAATAATTAAAGAAAATTGAAATATCTCAAATATGATCTCAAATCTAAAATATATCCCAAAATTTAATATAAATATGGCTAAAATTTATCAAAACAAGAAAATTTCCCTATTTTGATAACTATTCTCCTTCCATAAAATTGGCCAAAACTTCAACAACATTTTAGCTTGAGATGGCTAAAATTGGAGAAGTGTGATGCATCCAAGGATCACACAAATCTTTCTCTCAATCTCCACCAAATCTCCAATGCTTCGAAAAGACTCCTCAAGAATTTTCCACTCTAGTACCAAATGAAATCTAGAATAAATTGCATTAACTAAATTATCTGAATTAATAAAAGCACTATAAGAGGTGCTTATTTAAAAAATACTAAAAGAGATTAGATATCCTAATCTATAGGAGATTACAGCTAATCACACCTAGAAAATATCTCAAATAAATAACCTATGTCAATCAGAGGTTATAATGCCTTGAGACATTTATTACAATATAGCTAGGATTAATTAATTATTCTAACAATAACCACCTCTGGACTAAGAAAAATATGGTGTTCTACTACTTCAATGTTATGCCCAATATACAAGGAAAAACACACTGACATTTGAACTCATAAGTATCTTCCTCCCTTGGTAGAATTTTTTTGTAATCGATGATACCTACAATTTTAGGAGGTCCATGGAATATTTTGATATCATCATATTATCTTTTATTGTTGTCTAGATCCATTGCCCTATTTGATTTTCTTTCTCTTTATATTTATGATTTCATCACATAGATGAAGAAAGTGAGTTTCATGGATGAAAATTATTTCTTTCATATTTGGTGTATTGCACCACATAATAACTACTTATTTAGGAACATGTGAATTAAAATAATTTATAATTTTCAACCTTAATACTTTAGTCTCTTTCACTCTTTAAAAATAGGCACTTAAAGTTTATACTTTCACATCAAGGTCAATAGTTATCTTCAGCCAAACATGAATTCATCTTTGAGTACATCTAATGCTTTTATAAACATACCACGTGTGCCTCTAAATAAACCTTCTGTAAATTTATTTAATAAATTTGGCTTAAAATCTTGGTCACTATCTTCCTTAAGGATGCAATCTATCCCACCATTTTTATAGCTATTAAAAACTAAAACCCATTTTTCTCATATGTCATCAGGAAGAATGAGAAATGTCACCTTATCAGTAAGGTTGTCTTCATTTTATTTTTCAAAAATATTCTTAATCTCTTTTTCAAATTCGTATATGCAAATAAAAATTCAAATTACATTAATCAAGCATATACAATAGTTAAATGAATATTTGTGTAAATTTGTTCATTTTATTATTAGCTTAATAGAATTCAATATTTAAAGTACCTTGAAGTTAATTTTATTTGTGTTTCCTAAAATAGAGCAATGTGGTATTTTTTCCATGATCCACAATTCTCTACATTTGTACAATTGGTCAATAATGTGTTAGAACCCATGTTTTGTTGGCACTATTTTATTATTTAAATATACTAATTACCTACTCTATAATGGATTTAATAGAAATAATATGAAATAGGCTTTTGTTTAATATCATGAAAAGATGAAAAATCATGGTTTTTAAAAATAATTTTCATAGTTGTGATGGTATGTTGTCGATCAATGATGTATAACTTAGCCTTTGGATCACGCAATTCATGTTTGATCTCAATGTCCAAGATATCATCAGTTAATTTTATAAAAAGAAGCAATATTGCCTCCCCTTGAATAAGGACATGATTAAAAAACATTGATCTAACTAGTCTATCAACATTGAATGGATCAAGGGATTGGTATTGGTATTGAAGAGGATCTTGGTGGCAATGTTTAACTCCAATATTGAATGATTTTTCATTGAATAAGAAATGTTGAATCTCTTAAGATGTTTAATATTCACTTTTATTAAATTCATTTTCATCTTTCTTCAATAAATTTTTCTCCCTTGTAATGCCCTTAGATCTTAGAATTGTGATACTAAAGTTTCTTTTTCTAGCTTTGCTAATAGTTTCTGCCTCATATATTTAAACATTTTTGAATGAAAAATTTTCTTGCTCAATTCTTTGTCCATATTAAAGTAGTGGGAGATGGATGAAGTGAATGCATATTGATAAAATATTTTTAATGCTAATTTAATTCTATTGCAGATATTTTCACTAGTTTCCACTCCAATGGTGTCTCCATATTTAAATGGTTCAATTTTCCAACCATAAGAAAAATAATATCTTTATTACATTTTTTTGAATGAACCATGCCAAATTTTATATATAATGGAACCTATAAATCCATTTGAATAATTTGGTATAAGTGGTCATTTTTTTTATGTGATCCACTTGAACCTTTATTACACTATTTGGAAATGTATTTCGTATTGGACACTATCCCAACTATTTGATGTTCCCTAGACATGGAATGAAACAACTAGAGGTCATTGTTATAGTTAGATGGAGATTAGATTTATACAAACCAATCCTCATCACTTTTCTCCTAGAAGGTGAAATTGTAATTTATCTATAGGGAACACTACCCACAACATCCATTATAATAGCTATTTTAAAAATATAGTCATAATTTGTTAGTTTAAATATATCATGATGATATTTGAAATATGACACACTTTTAAACCATGTAAAAACATATTATTTAGATACATTAGTCACCATCTCATAATTATTTTGAATGTATGGTTATTAATTAAAATTGTAAACATAAACATCCATTACTATTAGCCATTTATTTATAATAATATTAGACTTGTATATAATGGGCACATTCTTATTCTAAATTAAGTATATTCTAAATTTATATTATATCACGTCTATTGATATTAAGTTTATTTTATTGTATTTAGTATTTACAATGAATTGTAATTAAATAGAGATGATATTTTATATGTTTTTAATAGTGGGATTATGCTTACTTTTACATAAAAAATTAATAAGAATTTTATCAATTAATCCCATTCTACACAACATAAAAATGTTGAAAGTTGATAGTATTTTAATCTTATGTAGAATGAGAACATGCCCATTCTAAACAAGATAATAATAATATGAACATACAATTTCTAACTAATATTTTTTAACACATTCCCTATATGTTCCTAGAGTCACACATGACCTACATCAAAACCTTGAGAATGACCTTCATAAATTCTCTAATGATGGGAGAAGGATTGTAGAACATATAACAAATTTTAAGCTCTATTTAAGACTCCTTGTGTAGAATGGGAACCATGACCATTATAAATAAGATAAGAATAATATGAACACTCAATTCTAACCAATATTCTATAACACAAGCTTATATGGATTCTTCGATTGAGTACTGCTAATATGTAGTTGAAAGTATTCCAATCTTCTGTGGAATGGGCACTTGCCCATTATGAATAAGATAAAAATAATATGAGCATTCACCCAAAATTATAACCAATATTATGAATAAAAATAAAATTTATGTCTCAAAGTCACCCCACACTAAGCCAATAGTTCATCTTAAGAATTATCTTGTGTGCTCACCTGAAGCACATAACTTAAGACCAATTCTTTTTAGTTCTATCAAGCGATGGTGTATGCAATGAACTTGATATACTAAGGTGATTGAATAAGTTCATATGTAAAGCCAAAAACATTATATTAAATCTAATCCTAATAATTCACTCAATCCATAAGCTATTTATCATAGAATAATATGGGCACAAAACAAGAAAAAGAGTAGTAGTACCATTTATTTCCATAACAAGATTACAAGAGGTGTTTCAATAACAAAAATATTTTATTCCCTTTCATATCAAGGATAATCATATAAATTTTTCAAGGCACATCAAATTTATTACTAAGCTCAAGATTACAATTAATATATTACCATTACATCCACCACCACCAACATTCTAAGTAAACTAGGGGTATTTATACATGGTTTTATCCTGATCATTATGTTACAATATTGTTATGAAAGATATGACTTACAAATAAACATTTAAAACAAGTCATCAGAATCACACAAGGCTATCATAAGGATGCACAAAAGGATGCCACTTCTCATCTTGAAATTTTGATAACTCAATATGATAAGTTTATAGAGTAGCGCAAAGAGATGAAATAGTTATGAGGCAAGGTGGAATTCATTACTTTCAATATTTAGATACTCAAGCCACAAAGATAATTCATGGAATATCTGTAGATGATCTATATCCTAGATTATTGAAATTTTCTTACCTATCAACTAATGCTACTAGTACAAGGTCAAATTCTCTATCCAATATGGATAGGCTAATTGAAAGATCCTAAAAGATGACTTTTGACTCGGCCAACAATATTTGGTAGATTTGGAGTGGTGATAAGATAGTAGATTCAACTTGTAACACTTTGATAATTCTCATAGTGGATTAGGTCAATAGTTTAATCACAAAAAAGGATCCATCTTTATTTTCCCTAGCCACCTTCTTTTGCATAACCTAGTCAAGGTGACCTCAATGGACTTTAAATTAACCTCAATCTAGAAGAGTTCCATATGGCTAGAATAACATCGATATATCAACCTCATAAAAGTAGGCTAATATCTTATTATTGGATTCTTCTAGGGGATTCACCATAGTTAGTACCAAGGCTAGCCATTCCTCAATTATTGTCCTCATGTTTCCAGTCTATGTTTGGAATAAGCCAAGGTCTAAAGTGGGCATAAGATTTAGCTTTGAGAATTTGTCCTTGTTTACTATAACCATTAGCTTCCTAAATTTTATCCTTACCATAATTATCCTCTCCAAATTATCTTAATTCTTTTGAATATGTGTATTATATCTATCTTGATACTCCACCACTTTTCCAAGTACTAAGAAGAGTTGCAAGAGATCATCCTTGACTTGACCAATTAGGCCCACCTAGAAGGAATTTTTCTCTTGCACTTGAAAGACCCGAACTTTCTCTTGTATGTCCTTTATCAATTTATCAAACATGTCATGAGTGGGTCAGATAACTAAGATTGGATCTTCAACCACCTTTTCTTATCTTATGGAAGTCCTCACCTTGTTAATAAAGAACATATCTTCTTTGATCTTCAAGACCATAGGGTTTCCTCCTACATGGATTTTTGAGTGAGGATCTTACATATATTTACCTTGGTGTGTTCAAAGTTTCACTTCACATCTAGGTCACCCTACATTTTCATCATAGGTGCCTGAGATATTATATCCATACTTAGGGTTGGATGAGGTGTCAGTGGGGTGATGGAAATGGTGGTTATAGGTGGAGGATGATGTGGATGGGTCATAGAGGAAGTGAAATCACTGAATGAGGAATTTAGTGGAGGTAGTGGTGGTATGGGGGCATAGGGAGGCAACACAAATGGGGAGGCTCAAATAGATATATGTGTTTACCACTAGTTTTGAGTCATGTTAACCTAAGGAGATATAAATCTAGGGAGGGGGTATTCAACAAAAATGAGGAAATTGGTTGGTTAAAGTCAAATCTATGGTAACCCAAGATGAAGGAAAAGGGAGGCCTAGAGACAATGTGGGGAGCCAAAAAGGGTGGTGTAGGAGGATGTACTACCTTATTCTTCTTATTTGAATTCTTTCTTAGGTTAGCCTAGGCTATTATAATTGATGGAGTATTGGAGGTGGAATTCATGGGGGCCAATTAGGGAATCTAGAGTACCATGGAAGGCATCACTAGAATAGTTTGGGTTGCTTGAGATATGTAAGTAGGTATAGTTATCATAGGATCTATAACTACACTAGCTTAAGGTAGAGAGGCCATGACACCTAAGTCTATATAATGACCAATGGGGGCACCGAAGGGGGTCCCAAGTGAAATGGATGAGGAAGATGAGAAATAGGAGGAGAAGGCCTTAGGCAAGACTAAATCCAAAGGAAATTGGGTGAATTATGGATGGGACAAAATGGGGAAGAAGGGATGATTCACTTGAATGGATGGTAGGCAAGTTATAAAAGTAGGTGGTTCCATGAGAGGTTGATGAAGAGTGGAAGGATTACAAGAAGGGACTTATACTAATGTCATAAGTTATTATCGACATGAACTAGTTTATAGGATATTACCAATATTAAACCTTAAAGTATGCATGACTTGATGTTGATTCATTTGATCTTGATCTATTTGGGCATGGGTTTCATGGGTTTAAATTTGTTCAAAATAGAAGAGGTGGTGGAAGAGCTGAGGGTCAAGGTATAAGAGGAGCTCTATGAGGAGACACTACAAAGACTCTTTCTAAAATAATTTTAGATATATGTGGGGGAGTCACCTCTACATCCTCTATATGTTGATCCATAGTAAAAGAGGAAATAAATTTCTTGGACTAAACCTTATTACTTTTCTTCTTTCTATGAGCCTCAATCTGATAAAACACCTCTTGGTAATTAGTCAAATTTAGATAGATCTCATCCTCCTCCTCAGGATGGTGGAAATAATTGAGGCTAAGATGATTTGAGTATTGTTCCAAATGGGATTTGATGATGTTTCATAGGTCCCAATTCATAGCTTAACTCTACCCAAAGTGAAATATTCTCTCCAAACCACCATATTCTATAGAGGGGGAAGGTATGATACACATGGTGCATGGTAGTAATTGAGAGAGGTAGGTAGTCCTTCTATTAGTGACTGATGGAATGCCTACTGAACCCATCCACCAATTGATACACAATTTCCTACTCTACAAGACAGTCTGGGACTTGATAGGGTAAATGAAGTGGCTTCTTGATAATACCCCCCACTCAAATAATGGTATCCTCCCTATAATACCAATAGTCATGAATGGGGGTAAGGTAGTCTTAGATTTATTTTGATATCTAAGTCATGGGAGGATCATTAATTGTGTTTTAAACAATTGGGTAGAATGAATCACAAATTTCCGTAGTATTATTATGATAGTGGTGGTTACATAGCTTATAAAAGACTACATGGACCATTGAGCCTATGGGAAATGATGTAGGAAATACAAACATATTAAAGGTGAGTGTGTCTAAAACTGTATCCACTAGATATCTCATCATATAAAAATCACTAGCTCCTTGGGAATCACCTATCACCTTAGTCAGGTTGAAGTTGATTATCCCCCAGGTTGGGGAACTTCTCACTATGGAGAATCATTTAGAGTAGGGGAACCCATAAGATGTTGACATGTAGACAATAACTATCCCTGAATAGTTGGTTAAATAAGATCATCCCAATGTGGATTCCTTCTTGAAAGTGTAGACAATATATGTATTTATGTCCATATTGTTAACCCATATTTCATTGGGGTTCTCAACCCAGTCCTTTAGGATATAATGGATTGGGTGGGTACTCATAAGGGTGGTCATTATGGTTTAATCATAATATAAGGTATACTCGCATAGGTTTTAGTAATCCTTGAAGGTTTTTCTTGAGATGTCATTGATATGATGTTGATTATTCATAGAGTAGACCGTGCCATAGAAGTTATCTTGTACCTACTTCACTATGTACAATAACCTACCAAATAAGCCAATACAAGGAAATACCTCAGGCTTAGCTATGGCTTTGTGCAACCCATTCTTGCAATAAGCTTAGAGGGAATATTCAAATTTAGCCTCATCATCATCATCATCATCACTATCATATTCTTTGGGAAAAATGTTAATAAACTTGAATATTTTAGCGTAGTACTTGAAGCATGTTAAGCCATCTGGGAATAAAGTGTCTTGATATTCTAGCTCAGATTTGTGGTTTTAAGATGAGGTGGCCATTGCAGCTAGGAGGGATCTTAGTGATATAGTTTTGAGCAAAGGGGGAAGACATAGAGGGTAATTTCCAAAGTACAAATCAATACGTAAGTTTTGGGAAAATATGAGAAATAACGGTTAATGAGCTAGTACCAAGGCACATATTAAAGGGATCCACATACATATGCTGATTTTATGAATTTGGTAGCTCACTTGCCATGAATTAAAAGTTAAGTTGGTGGCTTGATCCTCCTATTTATTTTGTAATCTATAATTAAACTCAAAGCTCCCAATTACACCTCACTTGCTATATTACATAAGTTATGCCATAATTTCAACTGATATTGAAGCTATCATGTGTACTGATATATCACATGATTAAAAACACCATTGAAGTATTTAGACATAGTAAATAGATGAAATATAAATAAATCTATCATGTGTACTAATCTATCATATGTAATCATTTAGAGTTTATAATAAATAATACTCAAGATATCTTGAATCTCTGTGTAATAAGTAAATTCATAGTTACATGAGTAGTTGTTTGATATTAAATTTGTACTATTGTAATTAGTCTTAACAATGAATTGTAATTTAATGGAGATAATATTTTATATCTTTTTTAGAATGGGATTTTTCCTATTTTTACTTGATATTAATAATAATTTTACCAATTATCCCATTATACACAAAAACAATTTTAAGAAGCATTATATCTTAGAATAATATGAAAAACACTTTTTAAAAAATATTCTATAATACAAGCTTGGGGAGATTCTTCATTGAAGTAATGCTAGTATGTAGTTGATATTATTAAAATATTATATGTAATGGGCACATACCCATTCAAAAAAAGATAAGAATGTGATGAACATCCAGTTTCTAACTAATATTCTATAACACAAAGTTGGGGGGATTCCTTAGTGGAGTACGAGACATAATTAAATGGATATGATATATCTTGTTCAAAATGGGATTGTGCCTATTTTAAATTACACAAAATTAATAAGAATTTTATCAATTGATCCCATTATACACGAGTTATAAAAATGTTGATAGTTGATAGTATTCCAATCTTGTGTAGAATGGGCACATGCCCATTCTAAACAAGACAAGAATAATATGAGTATCCACTTTTTAAACAAACTTATGTAACACAAGCTTGGGTTTTTTTTTTAGTGGATTACTGCTAGTATGTAACTGATAGTATTCTAATCTTGTGTAGAATGGGAAAATACCCATTTTTAACAAGATAAGAATAATATGAACATCCGAAATTCTAACAGATCTTATGTAACACAAGATTGAAGGATTATTCAATGGAGTACTACTAGTATGTAATTGATAGTATTCCAATCTTATGTAGAATGGGAACATGCCCATTTTGAACAAGATAAGAATAATAAAATTAAACATAGTTGATATTTTATATATTTTTCATAATGGATTTGTGCCTATTTTAAATTACATAAGACATTAATAATTTTTTTATCAATTGATCCTAATCTACACAATATAATAAATGTTGATAGTTGGTAGTATTCCAATCTTGTGTAGAATGGTCACATGCCCATTGTGAAAAATATAAGAATAGTATGAACATCCAGAATTCTAACCAATATTTTATAACATGAGCTTGGGGGGACTCTTTAGTGTATTAGTGATAGTATATAGTTTATATTCCAATCTTGTGTAGAATGGGCACATACCCATTCTGAATAAGATAAGAATAGTATGAAAATCAAATATTCTAACCAATATTATATAAGATAAGCTTGGGGGATTCTTTAGTGGATTATTTCTAATATACATTTGATAATATTCCAATCTTGATTAGAATAGGCACATGCCCATTCTGAACAAGATAAGAATAAGATGAACATCCAAAATACTAATCAATATTATGTAACACAAGCTTAGGGGATTCTTTAGTGGAATACTGCTAGTGTGCAGTTGATAGTATTCAAATATTATGTAGAATGGGAACATACCCATTTTGAACAAGATGATAAATATACTAACATCAACAACTCTAACTAATATTTTTTAACACAATCTTGGGGGATTCTTTAGTGAATTACTACTAGTATGAAGTTTGACAATGTATTTAATTCTTATGTAGAATGGGCACATGTCTTTTCTGAATATGATGAGAATAATATGAACATCCAAAATTTGAACCAATATTTTGTAACACAAGATTGGAGTGATTTTTTAGTGTAAAACTACCATTATGCAGTTGATAGTATTGTAATCTTGTGTATAATGGGTCTTGGCCATATCCTAAACAAATTAGGTACTTCCTTTCTTAGAATATTTAAATTCTCTAAATTTTATATAGGTTTGTTTTCATTTAAAGGGTTTATGGAGTATCAATCTACCAGATTCCTATGTGGCATCTTTTAGATCTTAGTTGGGGGCCATGTGAGCATTTAAATTCATTGTGCTTATTTTATTTTAATAAAAAAATTATCATTTTTTGCAAGAGGATAGGTTGAATTGAAGGGTGATATGTGGATCACTAATATACATGTTAGAACCTATTGGATTCCTATCGAATTAGGTTTCCCTAAAGTCATAATGGTCAATATCTTAGACCTAAAAGAGATGTCAGATCTTGGGAGTGCTCGACCAAATCAATGGAATCCACATGGTCTATATGTCTAACTTGTCAGGAGTGGGCCTATTAGCTCACCCCAATGTCAAAAATTTTAGTCTCCCCAATGAAAAATTATTTTTATAACCTATCAGAGTCCTATCCAATTATGGAGACTCAAAGTTAGAATGGTTAATATCACATACCTGACATATATTTAAATGGATGCTAGCTAGTTCAAAGGTCTGAATTGCTATTAGTGGACTAATTAGCTCACTCAAATGTTAGGTGTGTCAGTCTCCTAGATCTAATAGACTTGTCAGAACCTAGGATAGCCTGATCAAATGGAGTGCCATGTCACACACACACACACACACACACACACACACACACACACACACACACACACACACACACACACACACACACACACACACACACACACACACACACACACACACACAATTGTAATTTCATGGATGATATGGTCATGCACCTCTCATTCTCTGAGCATTAATTAAAATGGAAACTAAGCCATGATTGAAAAATTTAAAACATCATGTCATAATGGCCAAGTCTAGCAAGTGATGTATATTGGATATCTATGAAGTGATGTGCATGAGGATGAAATATACTAGCTGAGCACATATTGAAGTTTCCAATCTGTATAGGACTCTGCACATTTTAACCACTCCTGCAGACATGAATTTTTAAATTCATGTATAACTAAACTAGTTTTTCTTGCTACATGCCATAAATTAATTTGCTAGTAATAAAAAAGATTCATAAATCTATCAGAACATTATTAGTAAGATGTGATCTTGGGATGGGCTTGAGAAATGGTAGTTACTATCGAGACATGTAAAACTGTGCTCACCTATACCCTCAAGTGCACTCAAAAATGCACTTTGGATGAATGTGCATAGACTTTTAAGTTTAAATTATGGAATAAATGGGAGGATCAAGCCACCAAATTGATTTTTAATTCAAATAAAATTATAGGTATTCCCATTATCATTAAATTATGGCATTATTCAAATAAAATCAAGTGTACTTTCTTTATAACTTTAAAATCAAGATGGGATCTTAAGCATGCTATCTTTAATGGTTCAATGAAGGATGGGATTTGAAGTACACTTTATCATATTTTATGTTGGCATATTTTTCCTAAAAGTCCATAAATTGATTTTAATATCAATAATATTGTACACACTTGAAAGGTATATCTATTTTAATTATAACACTAATAAATGTGGAAAATTTTATGAGAATAAAATGATTAAATACCAATAATCTTATTCATTTTTAATTGTTTGATTAATATATTAAATCTATCTATTAAAATAATTTCTAAAATTAGTTTCATTTATAGTCATATATTTTATTAGGACTAACTACGCTCCCTAGTAAATTTGTGCACATTTCAAAAAATATTTATGTAGTTACTACACAAGATATTTAATTAATTTATAGCACATATTAAATAAGTACATTTGTCAAATCATGTCATCTTGACAAGCTCTAATACACTAACAAATAGATCATAAATCAAACATATCCTAGATCTATGTAGACTTTGGGCATACCTACCTCCTCCCCTTAGGTAGACATGGCAACCATATAATAGGGGATCCCTATTTATTATATCGGTTTTTCACCTATAGATATATTATATGGTTAGCCTATTCTATGTATAGATAGATCCATAATTCAATTGGTTATGAAGATCATCCACCCCCATATATATAGGCTGCCATGTCTATTTGTAAAATTAGGACATATCTCAAAATTTTGTGGTGGGGTGTTTTTCAAAATTTAAAATGGGCATGGTAATTATTGTTGCATGTATTTTTCAAAATTTTAAAATATCACACTTAGATATTGGGTGATATTTATTTGTAGTCAAATGCATTATAAAATTTTGAGTATTGAAAGTATTGGGGGTTTTTCCTTAATTTGTTCTCATGCAAGAAAGGACACCATACAAAAGATAGAAAGAGGTGTATGAGAGCATACTAGCATTGAAACTCTAGACATATATATAGTCAGGTTTCTAGGATACTACCATCCATCCAAGATAATATCAAAACTAGAAAGATAGAAATAATCAGGTTTCATGAATACCAATAACCATATTTGAGCCTATTGATAGTATATAATGACAAATATAATCAAGTTTGAGGGATACCAACATCCATTGGGAGCCTATCAATAGTATAGACATATAGATAGTCAGGTTTCAAATATTCTATAAGTAACCATTGTGGAGCCTATCGATCGTATAAATAGATGAATATTTAAGTTTTAAGGATACCATAATCCATCCAAGAGATAATCAAAACCACACTAAATAATATAGGAACAATATAATAGCAAAACAACACATAGGAAGAGATAACACATCCATGTTTTTTCTTCAGTTGGAGAAAATAAATGCATCATGTTCTATTTACATAAAGATAAATAAATACAAAGTCTACTACCATACTTTAATTCCTTAATATTTGAAAATTATTTATATCTTATTCCTTATATCTACAATATATAAATTGCATTTGATCTTTAAATTCAAATTTGAATTGTAATCAGATTCACTTAAACATTGGTTTCCTTTTTAGAATTTAAACCAAGAATAAAATTGACATAAAAAATGATAAATACCTTTGTAAACCTTTGTAATCTCCTTGTGTAATATTACTAATCTATCAATAATCACCTTCTCAATCCCATCTTCAATTCTAGATTTATTTCTGAAGTCTTTCTTGACTCTTATCTATCTACAAATGTAGTTTCATACAAAAACATTTAATATCATATTCTAACAAGTCCTTATGTAATCTCCACCAATTTCACTTTATTTGTACAAAAATTTTGTACCATAGAAACAAAATTATCATGAAGTAATTGTTAAGCATAGGATATATCTTTTACTTAATCAAATTCCTTTTGCTTTAACCACTTAATCATACATTCAATATATGCAATAAAACTGAAAAAAATAACCTGCACCACATGTGTGTGTGTGTGTGTGTGTGAGAGAGAGAGAGAGAGAGAGAGAGAGAGAGAGAGAGAGAGAGAAAAGAGAGAGAGAGAGAGAGAGAGAGAATATATTTTACATGGAAACCTAAAGTGGGAAAAACCATAGAGAATAATCTAAAGTATATAAATGAGCGCCAACTCAAGTTTACAATGTTCACAAGCACCAAATTATAGGAGCACCAACCCCTTTTTTGAGAACCAACCCATAAGAGAACCAACCCTTTTACTAAGCACCAACACAAAAATGATTCATGAGCACCAACCTATAGGAGCACCAACCTCTCTTGTGTATAAAACACAACTATCTCATAATGTTGCTTTCTCAACAAATGATAGAATACTACTG
Organism: Torreya grandis; assembly: GCA_037957365.1. Classification (NCBI taxonomy): domain Eukaryota; kingdom Viridiplantae; phylum Streptophyta; class Pinopsida; order Cupressales; family Taxaceae; genus Torreya; species Torreya grandis. The sequence continues at coordinate 714,587 of JARHVA010002969.1, read as the reverse complement.
CATCTCTTCTCTTTTCTCTTCTCTCCTCTCCTCTTCTTATCTAAATAAAATGATTTGGTTCAATGCTTATTAAAAATTTCTACCCAAGCATCCTTTTATGGATTTCCAAATGACCTTTAGAATTCACCCTTTGAGACCTTTCAATTCACATAAAAATGGCACCAAACTTGTATGACCTTTTGAATTCTTTCATATGAAAAGTCACATGGTGACCCTTCATGGGAAAATGCATCCTTTCCCTCTTTTGTCTTTATCTCATGACTCTTTTAATTCCTCAAGGTGACCCTTTATGGGAAAATGTGTCATTTCCCTCTTTTATCTTTACTTGGTGACTTTTTGACTTTCTCATGGGCCCTCTTTTGACTTTATGCAACAAAAAATATATTTTTTAATATTTAATTAATATTAACACACTTTAGCCAAGATATGAAATTAATAACACCTTTAGACATTAAATGCTATATTTCTAGACCTTTGACATCAATGACAATATTTCCAATAGTAACTCCTTTTCAGCTTTTTAATGAATTTTTTCTCCTCTACAATAGTGAGTATAAAATTTTAAAATCATTGCAATGAAATATTATGCAATATCTCCCTCATGATAATTTTAACTTCATTTCAACTTTTGATTCATGTTTATATGAAAAATTATTTTCATGTGAAAAAATAATTAAGAGATTAATTTTTAACAACACTTATTCCTCTCTAAATGTGTGCTACTTCCTTATAATGTGTGATTGATATTTAGTGCTTCCAAAATAAGAATTTATTAATAAATAGAGGCTTATATTATACACATTGAGATGATAATTTTTGATTCTTTTTATCCTATTTAAAATGAGAACAATTTCCTATAATAAAAGGGTATTGTAATATATTATAAATATTATTGATTAAGAATCCAATTGGATTTGTATGTATGAAATGCACATGTGCCCATGAATCCAAATGATTAAATTAAGAAACAAATTAATAATTATATTATTCCCTTTATACATAAATTATATATTAGCTGTGTTATGACCATAGAGCAATAATTGATCATGTTATGCCACATTATACTAATATATTAACATTATTGTAAGAATATTTTAATTAAGAATCAAATATTTATGTCTTGTAAAAAATGGGTATGAACCCATTCCACACAAGCCATTGAGAATAATGGATTTGTAAGTTATAAGATTAGACTTACCTTGATAGTGTGGAATGGGAACATGCTCAATTATCTAGAAAAAATAAACACATCATCAATTAAGAATCCAATATTATTATAATGTTTAGGCTATTGGATTAATAATTGAATATGTAAAAATTATATTTTTCAAAAAAGGCATGTGCCTATTCTGTGTAATCCATTTAAATTATGAGCATGGGTTCAAGTATACTGTAAAACCTTGAGATGGTACTATGACATTAGATAGCTACATATGCCTTTCACAATATAATAAATTATAGCTAGCAGCATCCCATAGAGAGTTATAACTAAAATGTTTATGCAGAAGATGACATATGTCTATGTGATATTAAATCTATATTGTTGTGTTTGGTATTAAGAATGCATTGTAATAAAATGGAGCTGATATTTTATATGTTGATCATAATGGGCTTGTGCCTGATTTTACACTAGACATTAATAATATTATCAATTAATCACAATCTACACAAGATAAGGATTTTTATAGTTAATAGTATTACAAGCTTGTGTAGAATGGACACATGCCCATTCTAGACAAGATGAATGATATGAACACTTGCATGGTTTCTATTTTTATTTAACACAAGCTCAATTGGAGCATTATTTAGTGGAGTACTAAACACAATAGTATATTGTAAAACCTTTATATAGTATAAATGCATTAGATATATTCACATATTATTTATAGAAAAAATGAATGTAACCAACAACATTGCATAAAGAATTAAAAATGGAATTTTTTTCAACAAATTTTACTCAGATAATCCATTTTATGCAATCAATTTGGGACTCACTATTGTTTTAATATCTCATTGATAAAATTTAAATCTTATGTAGAATGGGCACATTAACATTATGAACAAGATAAGAATAGTATGAACATCCACATGGTTTCCATTTTTTCTTTAACACAAGCTTGGGGGCATTCTTCAAAAGAGTACTACTAGTATGTAGTTTGATAGTGTATTCCAATCTTATGTATAATGCATACATGCATATTCTAAAAAAGATAATAATAATAAGAACATGAAAAATTCTAACCAATATTGTATAACACAATCTTGGGGTTTTTCTTAGTGGATTACTTCCATTGTGTAGTTAATAGTATTTCAATCTTGTCTAGAATGAGCACATGCCCATTCTAAATAAGATAAGAATAATATGAACTTCCAAAATTCTAACCAAGATTCTATAACATAATCTAGGGGATTATTTATTGGAGTATTAGACATTAAAGTATACCATAGAACCTTGGGATGGTAGTGCAACATCAAATAACTACATATGTTGTTCATTATATAATCAGTTGTACTTAGTGTTATCCCACAGAGAATTAGACCTAAACTATATATGCACACGGATGAAGTGTTTATTAATATTATGTATTATTGTATTTGGTGATTACAATTAATTATAATTAAATGAAGATGATATTTTATATCTTGTTCAGAATTCTATGCTAATCCCAATCTACACAAGATAAGGATTTTTGACAGTCGATAGTATTCCAAGCTTGTGTAGAATGGGAACATGCCCATTCTAAACAAGTTTAATAATATGAACACTCACATGGTTTTTATTTTTATGTAACACAATATAAATGGGTGGATATTTAGTGGAGTAATAGATATAATAGTATACCATGGAAATTTTAGATGGTACTAAAGCATCAAAAAATTTCATATGTAGCTAGTGGCATCCCATAGAGAATTAGATTTGGAAGATTTTTTCAATAAATTCCACTTAGACACTCCATTTTATGAAATAAATTAGGGACTCAATATTTATTTATATCCCATTGATAGTGTTCCAATCTTATATAGCATGGGAAGATGCCCATTCTCAATAAGATAAGAATAATATGAACATCCACATGGTTTCCTTTTTTTTATAACACAATCTTGAAGAGATTCTTCAATGGAGTACTACCATTATACATTTTTTTAGTGTATTATAATCATGTATATAATGGTAAAATTCCCATTATACATAAGATAATAATATAAACATACAAAATTCTAATGAATATTATATAACATAAGCTTGGGAGATTCTTCAGTGGAATACTGCTAGTATGCAGTTGACAGAATTCCAATATTATGTAGAATGGGCACATGCCCCATCTAAAAAAAGATAAGATTAATATGAACATATCAAAATGAATTTACTAACCCATATGATAAAATGGAAGCCATTATATGCATATAATCTATACATAATGTAGATATGAGGATAAAACCCTTTATAGTAGCTTAGATTGATGCTATGGCTTCTCAACTAGAAACACTTATGGATAATAATGCTCATGACAAACACAATGGCCTATGGTGTGTTGACTGTGAAGTGGGGGACCATAATATAAATTTTTACCTATGTAATAATGTTCATGGTTTCTTAAAGCCATCATGTAATATTCGTAATGAAGATCATGATGTAAGAAGTTTCCCATTACTTTAACGTGCAACTCAGGATAAGGTATAACTATATTGTAAAATATGTGATGCCTATACACATGATACTAACAAATGTTGAGTAAATGATGAAGTTTAAGACATACGTGAATGAGGAAAACACTCATATGAGGGGCACGCAAGTGAAAACACACAGGGTAAGAAGGCATGCAAGAGGAGGTGTATGACCTAAAGTGTGGAAAAATAATGGCAAGGGAAAAGTTGTTACGAATGGGTTAGGAGGTAAAAAGTAGTTCTCACCTTTCAGCATTAAAATTTAAATATTTTTTATAGCTATCATACACTACGATAAAATCATGAGGGTGGAATAGGTTTATTAAATTAACTATTTTCAAATATAATGGCAATCATGATAATGGACATCATGGTATACTTTTTGAGAAAATTAATGAGTGAAGTTATGGATAAAGGCATGGGAAAGTAAATACGTGCAAGTACCTAAGGACATATAAGGTTAGAATTTCCTCATTTTAATATATTACTGTTATAAATTTTTGAATACATAGAGCCTAAGGAAAGTATTATTAAGACATTAGAAGGAGCATTCACCAAAATCTAGTGATACATATGAAGATCTAAAGCAAGGTCACAATCAAAAATGGAGAAAGTAATGAAATTATGATTGTATGAATGTGGTCAAGAGATTTATATGTTACCTATACTGGAATCCACCATAAAAAGATGTTGAATGAAGAAAGTTGAGGAAGTCCAAATTGGGAAACACATATTATTTTGGGAGTAAAATGACCATGCCTCAACCTTTGATCTCTTAAGATGGTGGTGTGGCACAAGTAAATGGCCTAAAGAAATGAACCTTTACTTGTCATTAATGAAGAAGAGTATGATAGTACATGAGGATGCCCTATTATGATATGGGAGGAAGACCCTAATGAGTCCAACATGTAAATATATAATGTGTCACAACAAGCAATGAAAAATTATATCAAGAAGGAACCAATGATGGCATGTGAGTAGAGAATTAGATGTCTACAACACCACATATATCCTCTAACTTGATTGAATAAATGAAATACCTTGAGTCAGTTTTACATGATGAGGATTGGGAGTCCAAGGTGTTCTCTTGTTAGGCAATCATCTACAACCATTGTCATCCCAAGAATGAGGGAGACTTATAGCATGACTACAGAGTTGAGTTCTAGAAAAAAAGAATGTGTCACTTATGACCTCATAGTATTCAATAGACTAAATAATGTTGGGGTGATTCAACTTTTCCATTTTTTGTATTTTGGGAAGCCCATAAGAGGGGTGATATTTTTGGTCTCGCACATCCAAGAGTAATATCTTCACTTTAAAGGGCACATGATGCAATTCAATGCATAATAAGTTAGACAAGTAACAAGGATACAATTTTTGGCATTGAATTTAGTATGGATCTAGGTGAACACAAGGAAATAAAGAAGGTGATAGTGGTCTTGAAGTATAAAATGGAGGGACACATAATTTATATTTCTAACCTCCAATATCCCACCATTCAAATAGATTCATGCTTGGAAATGACCAAGCTTATGGGTGGGGATAAATGGTAAGAGCTTGATCAGGCACACCCCTATGTGGTAATCCAAATGTCTCAATGGTATAAGTATAATTAGACCTTGTATTTTGTTTAAAATATTATGGAAGACACTAGGATGGCCTACTGCATTTAAAATCATTAATTTCCTTGGGGTGCAATTCTTTTTTTATAGTACCTAATGAGATTGGCATTATAGAATACACTGATAATGTGCTAAAGTTGGTTTAACCATTGGAGAATAAGTCCCCTTTAGAATAGTTCAAAAAATTTCCCTATCCATGCACTATCTCCCCTTCCTACAAGTTGAAAATGAAAGGATGGTTTGGTGCACTAAATGAAGCATTTGGAAATGAATAGAATGTATCTCACGAGTTTCCCACACAAATGGTAACTCAATCCCAATTTTTTTTAACACACCACTATTCACTCACTTGCATCTAGATGGATCCCATAGATAACGTATATGGTTGGATAAAGCTACCATATGATTTTACTACCAAGTATTTCAAAAATGCTATGAATTATAAACCTAATGCATGCAAAGTGTACATTGATGCTGATAAAATTAATGTTGATACCCACACTCTATTGTAAAGTTATCAGTGATGTCATAGAGTTGTCTTGATGAGTGGATGAAGTTCTTTGTTAGCCTAAGTGACAATGACAAAGTGTGTAATGTGCTTATTCTAGTATGCTTGACGTTGGCTTGGCTGATCTTCTATTTTGGTATGGTTAGAGATGTTCAGGGATGAGTAAGAGAATCTGAGTACATAAAGTAGGTTCCTAAGATGTTTTATATGCTTTGAGTGTTTGTGTGTATAAGTGGAATTCATCTGGTTGATCATAGTTTTTATCTAGATAGTTTGGGTATAGTGGAAAAAAATTTGAGTAGGTAGTTTGCTAACATCACCATTACCACATGTGTATGAGTCAGGAGTAAATGGTCACATGGGTTTATTTATTATTATGCCTAGTTCTTATTTTCTAAATCTTAGGTTTTGAACCTACGCACATCAAAAGATATAAAAGTGCAAATTTTAACTCCTAAGCATTTTGATAGTGTTTTCCCATAGCCAAATTTGCATAAGGCAAGAAAGAGCCAAGTAGGCATTTTTATGGTGGAATATATCACACATGTGGATGTTTTAGGAGAAGGTGATCATATGGGTTTTTAAATTTTTGAGACTAGTTTATTTTTTGTTAAATTTTAGATCATGCACTAAAGTGCATCAAAAGATACACATGTTCAAAGTTGGTCTTCTAGATAAGTTTTTGGCATAGTTGGCTTTGTGACAAAAGATGTTGAGAAGGCATTTTAATGGTGATATATATCACATGTGTGAGGGTTTAAATATCAATTTTTGACATGGTTATATTACCCTATGAAAGGTGTTCATATGGTGTAAATGTGAGGTCATGAGATTGATTGAGGTAAAAGATATATCTGTGCAAAAGATCAATGGAATGTGTGTGCTCCAAGATGTCAGGAAGTGGTGAGATGGAAAGAAGTCCATGTTGTTTAATGATTGACTAAAGGTAAAGGATAAGGATCTAATGGAGAGTGTGTGTTTGTATATATTGATCAAATGATGATCATTTCTAGTTAAATACCTCATTGATCCATAAAGATTGACGATGCATATTGAGTCAACATTGCAAAGGTGCATCCGATGAGGTCAAAGTGACTGAGGTTTAATGTTTGAGCATTGGAACATATGTGTTAAATTTTAGAAGAGATAAAAGGTGTGTATTTTATTTTATCAGTGAGGACATGATATGTGATTTTTGTGTTCAAATTTGAAACTGTGACCATTTACATTTGAATATTTGAATTTACGAAGGAAAGATCAATGTCTAGTTTTTGGGACATAACTTTTGATCTAGGACAAATTTTCTCATGCTGTAAAAATAAAATATGAATAATCCATGGTTCATATAATGAACCTAATTTTAATATCTAAAAGTGTGTACATTCAAATTTATTAAGATACAAATTTTAAAATATTTTTGTATATGTTCTACAAGTGACCCGAGAAGGATATTCAAGCTTGTGTTGATGTTGTTTTGATATCTCTTGGTGAATTGGATATTGGGGAGTGTTGTAGAATATATTAGGATGTTTTATGTGAATTATGAATAATTAGAAAATCATATTAAGTATGAAAAAATGTTTAGATGGTGACTGTGTGTTTATTCATAGTGACTCTGTGCACAAAATGTTGATTGATCTTACACAAAAGAATGAAATGATGAATGTAAGAATTTTTTGATGACTAAGGGGTCATATAGTTTAGAAATATACATTTGGAAGTTTTCTTATGTTCTTTTTTATTTGATGATGTGCTAAATGGGTAAATAGGTCTCCATGAGACCTGTAAGAGCTGCAAGGGCCTTAATAAAAGATGTAGCTATTTAAGGGTGACCAATAAATGCTATGGCTGACTTATGAAGTTTGTATTTAGATATGTATTTATATGAGACAATTTCCTTAAGGGTTAAGGCATGCCTAATGGCTGACCAAGATGATGATGATGATCATGAATGCTCTATAAATATTGAAATCAAAGATGGTGATTTCTAGACTTATAAGACTTGGAGGAGGGAGTGAAAATGTGGAATAAAGTGAAGGTAAGAACCTTTAAAAGAGAAGTTATAGGTCAATGAGGACCAGTAGAGAGTGATGATGATCAGACATGATTGTTTGATTAAGTTGGTGAAGGACATATAGGTCAGTAAACTTAATGATCTTAGAGGAGGCAAAATGAGTAAGTTGCTCAAGAAGATGTTTGAGAGAGTATATTGTGAGTGAAGGCAAGGTGAAGACTATATGAACCTGGTGGTTGATCTGAGAGGTAGATCATAGTGTGGACTATGTATATGACCATTTGGTCATGTTAATATTATTATGACATAGTTATTGCATGTGTGTTGAAGTGAGTGTGAGTGAAAGGTTTAAGATTGGGGATAGATGGGATATATAATGTGTCCTAATCAATATGTATTTGTTGGTTTAAGTATGTAATGTGATTTGATCAAAATGGAGTGTTGTGGTGATAGAGTTGTTGCTAATAAGTGTAGATGGATCCAAAAGGTGTCTTTGGATGCATTGAGTGTGCAGAGTTGATATACTTTGTATCTCCATCAGATTAGTAGGCAATTAGTGTTGAGGAGATGTGTTCATATGTGTTGTTGTGGTAGCTCAACATCTAACGTGGTTGTAGCCTCCTTTCAAGGTAAATTTTTTTAAAGGTCTAGTTGTTATTGTAGCTCAGATAAATAGGTGTGGTAGCTCCTTATGGGATTGCAGTCTCACTAAAATTAGGAATTGTAGTTCATTGATCATTTATAGATGGTCTAAATTGGACCTTGTTTTTATAGGATAGTAGTCCAATTGTAGGTTCTAGTGAGTTTTAGCATTATATTTATTATTCATTGATATGAATTATGTGTATGCCTCATGAATGTATGTATCAATTGATTAAAAGTTTGGAAGGATTGGAACTAAAATTGAAATATCTGGGCTCACTAATTCACCCCCCTCTCAATGATTGTACCTTTAATAATTGGTATCAGAGTGGGTCCTTTGGAGGAAGCCTAACATCTTGAAGGTGATCCTAGTTAGATAAAAAGATGACTAAGTAGTTGAAGAAATAAAATCAACAGTGGAAAGTTGTGATCAAGGAACTTGAAGAACATATATGTACTTTGAATAAATATGCCAAAGAGGATGAGAATATTATCAATGATCTCAAGGTTTAGCTAGTAGATGCTAAGACAAGTTTGTGTTCAAAATAAAAGGACATCATGTTTGATAAAGAAGTTTTCTATGACAGTGAAGAAGAAGATGATCTAGAAGTTGAGCTCATGGATGCACTTGGTGAACTGAAGGAGCAAAAGAAGAAGAATTATAAGATGATAAATATGATCAAAAATATTGAAGCACAAGTCAGTTTTATTGAGGGAAGTTTGATAGAGCAAGCATGTAGAATAAAGGATGACTTGGCTAAAGAAGATAAGAGTGATAAGGAGACTATCCAAGTTCTTAGAGGTTAGTTAATGGCTGAAATTTCAAGTATAAAGATAAAGAGGATGGGATAATTTAATTGGAAACCAAGCTAGATTCATTTATGGATGAGCATGAGCAATTTATTATCAAGATAACAAAGCTTAAATAAGATAAAAATAACTTAGTTCAGGTCAAGAGAAATGCAATAAGGTCATTTAGACAACCAAATGATTCAAGGTATGATAGTTTATTTCATGGTCATTGTTATACATGTAATAAGTATGGCCATAGAGATAAGGACGATAGAATGAAGTCAATCAAGTATGAACATTCATGGATCTATGATAGAAAGAGTATTTGGCCAAAGATTGATCATAGTTCAAATCTATCAAAAGGTATGATAGACATTACTTATTTCAGTTGTCTTAAGGTTGGACATTCTAATAAATTATATCCAAGTGGAGGTAATAGGTCCTCAAGGTTTCTCAAAGGAAACTAAGATTCCATTGTGAATAAGACAAGTCACTATTGGTTATGGATACCAAATATTATCAATTCTAATCACATTAGTCTAAAGGTTTATAAGAAAGCTACTTTAGACGAATGTGTTGTAGATCAATCTAAACTCAAAGGTCAAGTTGGTAAGTTGGTTTTAGAAGATGAGATGAGTCAAACTATGATATGGAGACCTAAGGAAATAAAGACTAAGGAGACTAATCCTATTGTGTCTAAGAGTCTTGATGGATAGGTTGCCAATGTGGAAAAAGGATCAAAAGTGAAGGAAATTCAAGATTTTCTATTGTTAGCATTTGTTGACAAGTCTGAAGCAGAGAATATGTCAACTCTCTAGATAGAAAAGGAAAATCACAATCTAGATCAAGTCAATCTCAAGGAGAAATCCAAGGTGTTGATTAAGGCTAGTTATAAGCATAAGAATATGATGAACTATCAATATCATATGACCAAGGAGGAAAAGGAATATGAGGAGTTGTGGGAAACTCCTAGTTTCACATTGTTGTAGGACATTTTGGGTTAGGCTGTCTTTACTAAGCTTCAAGTAGACACTTTTCAGTTAGAGGAAGCTTGGTGGATATCATATATTTTTTGATGAGAAGGTATGAAAATAAATTATGTTTGTGCATTCATTTTTTATTTATCTTTTGTTGGAGAAAAAGAAACTTGTGAATAATCTTAGTGGTCTTATCTTGAGAAAGAGTTAGCTTATTGATCATGGTTTGGATGGGATGGTATAGAGGTGAGTTTCAAATATCTATCTACATATTAGTTTGTGGCAGGTGCTAGGTGAGCCTATAAGTTAAAGGCCTCTCTTTTAGGCTTTCGTTCTATATTTTGCTAAGCCTATTAAAGGCTTGTTGAATAGTTTGTATGCCATGAAAGTTCACAGTTTTATGAAGATGAGGTATCTATATATGATTATTGACTATGATTGGATAGTATTTGAAGAATATTTTAAGATGTCATGTCCCTAGTGAAGCATATAGTTAGGGGGAACAACAAGTTCATGTGTTTACCCTAGAGATTTATGAAGGAGTTATAGTACAAGGTCAAAATGGGTGGTTTTAGGTGGATTAATGAGATTGATGAAAATTCCAAGAAGAGTTTGATGCTCAAAAAGGTATATAAACTCATTTTTGATATGATCCATGTGTTTTTGCGGTCTGAAGGTATGTTTGTGCCAATTGAAGATTTTTGAGTGCTCTTGGTTTTCTTAGTTTTTATCTTAAGGGTAAGCAGGCCTAATGTGGGTTATAGGAAGTATATGTTCCCAAAGATGTGAAGGCTCATTATTTTGTCTATAAGTGTGTGATGTGTGTCTGTAGTGTGTCATAAGTTTCATGAGTGTGTATTGACTGGAATGTTCTATGTTAACCTCATTTGTTTTGTGATTCTAGGGTTTTAGGCTCTGCTAGAAAAGTTGTTTACCTTGTGAATTGAGTTATGAGGATTATTAATAAATTTAATGGGCCAAATGGGTTATAAAATAAATATTCACAAAGATTTGAAGGTTTATTTTTCTCAAGTTATTCAAGTTTTTGTCAATAGAGAGGGTTAATTAACTAGCAGGTTTGTGAAAGAAGTTTGTTGTATAAGATGATCTTGGTGATGAAAATTGGTTTCATTAAGGGTACATATGAGATTGATTCATATGTGAAGTTTTATGTCTTGAATATGTGTCTACTAAAAATTATGGGCTTTTCAAGTTCCAGGTAGGGGTACAAGGAGGCTAGACAGACCTAGTTTTAAGAATAGTGCCTTTTTGATCAATTTATCCAAAAAATCAAGGCATGAGTATTTCAAGGTGAGTTCTCAAGTTTTTTTAGTACATGATTAATATTTGGTGAGTGAAATGAAGTTATATTGGTGGTCCTTGTAGTAGCTTGAGAGAGAATGCTGATAAGCATGTATGGTGGTTCTTCATGGTGTGTGGAGATTTGAAGATGTTCAAAAGGTGAAATTGCTCAAATTTATTAGGTGTAGTACCTCATAGATGTTTATTGATGATTTACATCAGATTTTTATGGTTTTGTATGTTCTTTTTTCATTGGTTGAAGAGAGTGTTGGCATGGAGTAAGAGAAATTTGTCAAGGCAAGAAGAGGTAGGCTCAAGGTAAGGGGGAGTTTGTATCATATCTATAAGATGTTCTTTTCCTATTTATGGTATTTTTAGGTCCTCAAGATTCGTTTATTCCCACTTTGTCATTGTGTTAGAGGGGGTGAAATTTCCTATTGTGGGAGTGCTTGAAGAGAGAGAAGGTGAGTTATATATTACTATATATGATAGTTGTTGACATCAATGACAAAGGGGGAGATTGTTGGAGAGTTTTTAGATATGTCATAGTGATGTCATGTAGGTTTCATAATGAGTGGATGAATTTTTTTGTTAGTTTAAGTGATAATGACAAAGTGTGCAATGTGCTTGTTCTAGTATGTTTGATGTTGGCTTAGTTGATCTTCTATTTTGTCATCGTTAGAGATGTTCAAGGATGAGTATGATGATTTGAGGATGTGAAATATGTCCCTAAGATGTTTTATATTCTTTGAGTTCTTGTTTAAATAAGTGGAATTCATATGGTTGATCATAGTTTTTATCTAGACAATTTGGGTCTAGTGGTAGAAAATCTAAGTTGGCAGTTTGTTGAGGTCACCATTACCACGTGTGGATGAGTCAAGAGGAAATGTTTGCATGGGTTTGTTTAGTATTATTCATATTTATTATGTACTAAATCTTATGTCATGTTCCTAAGTGTGTCAAAATATATTCAAGTTCAAAGTTGGGCTCCCATGTATTTTGATAGTGTTTTCCCATACTTAGCCAAATTTGCATAAGGAAGAAACAACTAAGTAGGCATTTTTATGGTGGAATATCTCACACATGTGGATGTTTAAGGATAAGGTGATCATATGTGTTTATTTAATTTTGAACTTAGTTTATTTTCACTAAATTTTAGATCATGCACTAAAGCACATCAAAAGATATGCATGTTCAAAGTTGGTCTTCCAAATATGTTTTTGGCATAGTTGGCTCTATGACATAAGCTTTTGAGAAGGCATTTGAATGGAAATATAGATCACACATGTAAGGGTTTCAAGATAAGTTTGTGAATTTTTTGGATTTAAATATGAAATGTTTTCATATGGTGCAAATGTGAGCTCATGAGATTGATTGAGTAAAAAGATATATATATATATATATATATATATATATATATATATATATATATATATATAAAATAGGCTTTCTAAGCATATTATAGTTGGTCCCCATACATAGTCAATTTTCATGATGTTAATGATTTGGACCTAGTATAGATCCAAAGGTTCATGGGATTTCATAATTATAGATCCAATGGTGCATGTAGATTCAAATGGGTCAATGTGGCAACTGTATAGCAAAGATAAAGATTGAGCATCTTACAGAAGATCAATGGAGCATGTGTACTCCAAGATGTCAGGGATTAGCAAGATGGAAAGAAGTGAATGTTTTTAATGAATAATAAAAGGTAAAGGATAAGGATATAATGGTGATTGGATTTTCATACATATTGATCAAATGGTGATAATTTCTAGTTAAATACCTAGTTGATCTGCAAAGATTGATGGTGCGTATTAAGTCAACATTTCAAGGGTGCACGAGATGAGGTCAAAGTGATTGAGGTTTAACATTTGAGATTTAGAACCTATGTGTTAAATTTTAAGACATAGATGATGTGTATTTTATTTAAGTAGTTAGTATATGATATGTGAGCTATGTGTTCAAAGTTTAACTATGACTGTTTGTATTTGAATATTTGAATTTACAAAGGAAAGACCAGTGTCTAGTTTTTAGGCCATAACTTTTGATCTAGGATGAATTTACCCATGCTATAAAAATAAAATATGAATAGGAATCCATGGAACATATAATTAATCTAATTATAAGATCTATAAGTGTGTACATTCAGAGTTATTAATCTCAAAATTTGATTGTGTTTTCATACATGTTCTACAAGTGACCTAAGAAGGATATTCAAGCTACTGTTAATGTTGTTTCAATATATCTTGGTGAATTGGATATTTGGGAGTGTTTTAGACTCCATAAGGATGATTTATTTGTATTATTAAGGATTAAACAATCATATGAAGTATGAATAAAGGTTTAGATGGGGATTGTGTGTTCGTTCGTGGTGACTGTGTGCATAAAATGTTGATTGAGCTTGCACAAAAGAGTGAAATGATGACTGTAATCATTTGAGGATGACTAAGGGGTCATGTAGTGTGGAAATATACATTTTAAATTGGTCCTATGTTATTTTTTTTAATGCTATGATAAATGGGTGAATAGTTCTCCATAAGACCTATAAGAGTTGAAAGGGCCTTATTAAAAGGTGCATTTACTTAAGGGTGACACATAGATGCTATGACCAACCTATGAAGTTTGTATTTAGATATGTAGTCTTGTGGGATAGTTTACTTAAGGTTTAAGGAATTCTTAATGGATGACCAAGATGATGATGATCATGAATGCTCTATAAATAGTGAAATCAAAGATGGTGATTCTAGACTTGTAAGACTTGGAGGAGGGAGTGTGAATGTGGAACCAAGTGAAGGTAAGAAAATTTCAAAGAGAAAGAATAGGTTAATATGGACTAGAAAAGAGTGAAGATTATTGGATATGGTTGTATAATTAAGTTTGTGTAGGAGGACATACAAGTCAATGGACCTAAGGAGCCTAGAGGAGGCATAATGAATAAGTTTCTCAAGAGGCTATTTGAGAGAGTATATTATGAGAAAAGGGAAGGTGAAGAATATATTAGCTTGGTGGTTGATTTGAGAGGCAGATCATAGTGTGGACTATGTGTATGACCATTTGGTCATGTTGTTGTTGTTATGATAGAGTTATTATAGGTGTGCTGAAGTGAGTGTGAGTGAAGGGTTGAAGGGTGGAGATAGCTAGGATATGTAATGTGTCCTAATTGATATTTATGTGTTAGTTAAATTATGTAATGTGATTTTATAAAAAGGGAGTGTTGTGGTGATATATTTGTTATTGAGAAGTGTAGAGTTTTCCAAAAGGTGGATTTAGATGCATTGAGTATGCAGAGTTAAAGAAAGTTGATATACTTTGTATCTCCATCAAATTGATAGGAAATTAGTGTTGAGGATATGTCTTCATAGGTGCTATGAAATCTCAACATCTAAGGTGGTTGAATCCTCCTTTCAAGTTAAAACTTGTTAAAAGTCTAGTTATTGTTGTAGCTTAGCTAGATAGGTGTGGTAGCTCCTTATGGGATTGTAATCTCACTAAAATTAGGAATGGTATTTACTTGATAATTTATAGATGGTAAAAATTGGATCTTATTATTATAGGACAATAGTCTAATTATAGGTTCTAGTGGGTTTTATTCCCCAAGAGGGTTTCCCACATATGTCGTGTTATGTGCTTGATCTTACATTGTCTTTCTTATTCATTGCTATGAATGATGTGTATTCCTCATGAATGTTTGTATTGATTGATTAAGAGTTTTTAAGGATTGGAACTAAATATTAAATATTTGGGCTCACTGATTCACTCCCCCTCTCAGTGATTGTACCTTTAACACACTCTTTGACAGTTTTATGTTTATCCTAGAAAGGAGGCATATAGGGAGAATGAGATGGATAAAATTACTATCAATTCACAAAAAAATATTTTTAGGGGGAAAATTTATGTGTTGAATTATATTCTCATGCCTAATAAGAAGGATTCAAGAAGCTCTACGGCTTCTAGAGAAATCCTTCCCTTGTCATAAGAAATAACAACACAAAAAAGGCAGTGCATAGAAGAGAAGATGCCAGAACCTGATTCCACTAGAAGCATGTTAGTAGAAAAATATAACTAGTAAAGGATGTACCCATAAAATCTATAATACAAGGGCATTATTACAAGATAAAAACAAGAGGGCCTTAATACCACCCAACAAACTGTTATTCTTTCAGGACATGAGAATTTGGCACCAAGTATTGTGACATGAGAACAAAGGGTGGTCAATCCCTAGCCATCACCTAAAATAGAACCAAAATATACCTCTTTTAATTAGAGGAATAAAATTGATGTAGATATCAATACATTCCCTACCAATCCAAGCTCTGACACCTTCTTACACTAGATCATACATTCAATCTCTTCAATTTATTGTATGTATTAACTTTCACCCTTGGTTTGATATCATTCACTTGGAAAATTACACTCTAAAACATATTTTAATTATATAATTATTCATTTATATCAACTATACATCTATATTCATTCATATAAACTCTCAAGACTCTCTTTCTTTGCTACTTCCCACTAGCTTCACTAGTTTGACTAGGCTTCTTGTTTTTCCTAAGTCAAATCACCTCTTGTCTTATCCAAGGTCTTATGTTTCCATATTTTATCCTAAATATCTTATAATTGGCTCAAAAAAATTGTTTCCACACCATTCATAACTTATGAAAATATCAAGTTTCTTTTTCTCTGTACAACTCCTCAACTTCACATCAAGGTTACTAGCCTTTTTTTTGACAAAATTGACTTGTACAAATTGGTATAGAATAGTATTGTAAATCTAGGCATAGATTATACTATCCTATATTTTCATACTCATATAAATACAATTTGAGTCTCTAACTCAAAAATTTGATCCTTATCTAAATGTTTCTTGGTCTCTTTTAGGCCTAATAGGCTTTTGTCACCTTCTTATGCACACAGTCTTCAATATAAGACCGTACAAATGTCATACCATTTCAAAAACATAAAAATATTCTTTTTCATAAAAAAATACATCATACTACCAAATTATAGATAATTTAATAAATTACGTCATAATATATGGAAACTTTTGTGTTTTACCCTAAAGTTAGGGTTATTTGTAGACTTACAAGCCCAAGAAGGCACATAATGGATTTAAAGGGTTTTGAAAAAATTTAAAACCTTTAAAGTGTTATAATAATGT
Source organism: Torreya grandis (assembly GCA_037957365.1). Classification (NCBI taxonomy): domain Eukaryota; kingdom Viridiplantae; phylum Streptophyta; class Pinopsida; order Cupressales; family Taxaceae; genus Torreya; species Torreya grandis. Next base: position 697,900 of record JARHVA010002969.1, on the reverse strand, counting down.
ATAAACCATAATTACATAGCTTATTCAACCAATTTACCTTCATTAACAACTACAAAACACCCTCAAACAAATGATGTTATAGAGTTCTGTGTACAAAGCCCAACTGTGACTACAAATACAGGGTATCATTTCACATTTGACCTTATGAGATGAATTGGAAAAATTATATAAAGAATATTATCTATTATTTTATTACTCTATACAATATTTACATTACTAAGTTTCCTTATACATACATGATATTTTGGTGAACTTCAATTTTGACTGTCACATTTAGACATATCACTCTAGGACTGTGTTTTATATTCCTTACTCTTGCTAGGTTCACATAAATACCAATAGTTATGAGACACTCCTCCAATAGTCCCAATTCCTTATTAACATCCTTACAATTACCTTATTATCATACCAAACCCTCAACAACACATTAGTCCATCATGCAAACAAGATTCTTGTTTGTGCTAGGCAAATATGATACTTACAAGGTTCTAGAGGTTTGATTACAATTTTATTTAAAATGTGAAGTAAAATGAACTAAATACTCTCAATAAACATTAATAAAATTATAATAGTGACTTACCAATGTATAATAGCACTAGTCATAGGTCTATAAAATCTATTCCTCCAAATACATGTTCAATATTGCTTGTTCATAGCCACTTCTCAACAGAATCATCACATGCTCAATATTTTGTTCAGATTGAATAAAATAACATACATGTGTTAATGATAACTATTATAAATTCCAAACTTTAGGAATAAACCTCCAATGCTCATCCTCTTATATAGGTAGGTTCTTGGAACTTTGTTTCTCAGGTTCAATATAATATGATGACATAGTCTTACAGAACATTGATTCTTACAACCTACACTATAATCTACTATTCCATATGATTTTATGACATTACCACATCAAAATACATTCATGAAAAAGATAAATTTAGATACATAGTAACATTACATCAAACATTGCATCTTTTATTGAGTTTTGTTGATATTCATTAAGAATTATGTCTAAAAAATAGAATACAGAGGCTTTTGCATTTGGTTTTCATTACCTCTAGTTTCCCACCATACCTCTACCTCTCAAAACTCCTTATAAAACTAGATTCATAACTAATTACTTATCATATCCACCTATGAACCAATCCGCATATCAATCAAAAACTCATTCCTAAGCATAAAAAAGTATCTACTTGAATAACCACCTCTATGGTAGCTACCTTAACATGGGCATTATGTTAAAAACTCTGATTCTTTGTTATTTCCTTAAGATATATATGTGAAAAATATTCACTAAGACCATTTAGACTCACCTAAGACCCTAAAACAACAATTTATAACATTCCATGACTTGACACACACCAAAATACCCTTAAACACTCAAAGCATAAATTCAAATTTTCAAATGCTCATTTTGGAGGGAAAATGCTAAAGGGCCACCAAAGACATTATCAAATGACCAAATGGACATCATTTATTGAGCCCCTGCATCATACTCCCAAGTGAAAATGAATTTGAGTTCCAATGGATTGCTAAATGCTTCTTTTATCTCTTTCAATTCATCTCTCTGAGATTATCCACTTTTATTCCTGCTTTTACATGCTTCAATTAATTACCTTTTCTCTCATGTTTTCCTCAGTCATAAACTATCGTTCCTCCTTAATTTTTTTGTTTGCTTACACCATCAATTTGCACTTCATGTGCACTCTCTCTTGCCTCTTTACCTCTATCACATGGGTTGTATATTTCCCCAAACACTACTTTAACTATACGTGTACCTTCCCACACTATTATTACCATGTTTTTAATAAGAACAATAATAATTTTATGCATACCTTCTTTAGTCTATTATATTATTACTATTATGGCTTCTTCTTCATGCTCTTTGTCCACTTTCTCAAGCTACTCAACTGTTGAAACTTAAATTTATTCTTTGTTCACCCTCATCTCACCATGCAAATCTTCCTCTAAGGCTATCAATTATGCCTCCAACTACTCAATATTCTTATATACAAAAGTGTAATTATAATTCTCACCTTTGCCCTTCACTAGTACTTCATTTTTCAAGCCTTCCAATAGGCCTTCAAGCTGATATGCTTCATCTTTATCATTCTAATCTCCTAGATGGCTAAAAGTAACATCTTATTCTTCACTCAAATCTTCTACAAGGCACTATTTTTATTCATCACTATGCTACTCACCTTGTTGATTACTCATCATATACCTATTTATCTCACCCTTGAGTTGCTTGCAAATCAATCTCTTCTACCTTCTTTTATCTCTCATGGATTCCATCTTCAATTTCTTCACCTGTTGCTTGATTGGCCACTTGATTGGATTCCTCATCATTATCCATCTGATGTATGGGCTATTTATTTTTATTATCTACTCTAGCATGACCAAAAACTTATCCATCTACTACCTTATCTCTTACATCTTCTCTATCTCTCTCTATTCTTCTTCTTCTTCTTCTCTTTGTGGTATATTTTCTCTCTCATGCCCTATTTCTTATTTTCTTTCTCTTTATTCATCTCCTTGAAGATATATAAAAACTCTTTGGTCTCATCTTGACGTATCCTCTCTAACAAGTCTTCTCTCACTTGCCACATCTTAACCTCTCACTAGGTGTATCTCAATATTTCATGACCTCATTGGGTCTCTCTTCTTGTCCTTTCACTAGGATTTTCTCTCTCCTCTAGCTCACCTATGATATCTCTCTCATGATATTCTCAATATATCTCTTAATAAACAAGCTTCACTTGGCAGTAGGGCTTCTACCATTCACAACTTGCACTCACACTTCAATATAATTCATGAATAAATTAAAAGAAATAGAAAACTAAAAACTCATTAACACATGTACCTTATTTTCTTGTTGTTATCATTTCTATTTTGACCAAATAAAATCTTGCTTTGATACCAAATGATGTAGAGATAATTACATTCCTTGTCAATCTAAGCTCTGACACCTTCTCACACTAGCTTATACATTCAATTTCTTATACCTGTCAACTTTCACTCTTGGTTTGATATTATTCACTTGGAAAATTACACTATCAAGAATATTTTAATACTATCATTATTAATTTGTACCCACTATACATCTATATTCATTCATTTTAAACTCTCAAGATTCTCTTTCTCTTGATACTTCCCACTAACTTCACTAGTTTGACTAGGCTTCTTATTTTTCCTAAGCCAAATCACCTCTTGTCTTATCTAGGGTCTTATGTTTCCATAATTTAGATTAAATAGATTATAATTGTCTCAAGAAACTTTTTTATACCCCATTTAGACCTTATTACAATCTCAAGTTTCTTTTGCTATTTACAACTCCTCAACTTCACATCAAGGTTAGTAGCCTTTTTTTGACAAACTTGACTTGTACAAATTGGTACAGACAAATATTGGAAATATAAGAATATATTATACTAACCTCTATTTTAATACTCATCTCCATAAAATTTGAGTCTCTAAATCAAACATTTTACCCCTTATCTAAATGTTTATTGGTCTCTTTTTAGGCCCAATAGGCCTCTGTCACCTTCTTATACACACAGTCTTATATATAAGATCATATAGATGCCATAATATTTAAAAAACTTGAATATATTCTTATGCATACAAAAATACATCATAATACAAAATTTTAACAAATTTCATCAGTTAATAAGACATGGAAAATTTTGTGTTTTACCCTCAGTTAGGGTTTTGTAGACTTACATGCCTAAGAGGGAAAAACATGGATTTAAAGGGTTTTGAAACAATTAAAAACCTTCAATGTTTTATAATAAGGTATGAAATATAAATCCATAGCTTCTTCAATTAATTTCTCTTCATGAAAAACTACAAAACACTCTCAAACAAATGATGTTATAACATTATGTGCATGACTACAAATACAACGTATAATTTCATATTTGACCTTACCAGATGAATTGGAAACATTATATAAAGACTCTTCTCTATTATGTTATTTATATCCACAATATTCACATTACTAAACCTAATTCTATGTGCATCATCTTTTGGTGAACTTTGATTCTGGCTATCACGTTTAGACAAATCACTCAAGGATGGTGTTTTGTATTCCTTACTCTTGATAGGTTCAAACAAATCCAAACGGTTTTGAGACACTCCTCCAATAGTACCAAATAATTATTTGCATCTTTCCAACTACCTTCATATCATACCAAAACCTTAATAACACATTAGTCCATCATGAAAATAAGATTCTTGTTTGTATTAGGTAAACAAGATACTTACAAGGTTCTAGAGTTTTGATTACAATTATCTTTCAAATGTTAAGTCAAATGAATTGAATACTCTATATAAAAATTAATAACATTATAATAGTTGTCTGAAAATTTATAATATCACCATTCATAGGTCTAAATAATATGTTCCTCCAAATACATGTTCAAAATTGCTTGTTCATAGTCACTTCTCAATAGAATCCTCACATGATCAATATTTTATTATGATTGGATAAAATCACAAACATACATGTGTGAATGACAACTATTATAAATTCTAACCTCCATGAATCAACCTCCAATGCTCATCCTCTTATATAGGTAGGTTATTGGAACCTTTTTTCTTAGGTTCAATATAATATGATGACATAGTCCTGCTGAACATTGATTCTTTCAACCTACACTACAATCTACTATTCCAAATGATTTTATGCCATTACCACGTCAAAATACATTCATGAAACAACAATAATTTAGAGACATAATAAAATTAATTCAAAAATTTCATCTTTTATTGAGTTTTATTGCTATACATTAGGAATTCTATCTCAAAAATATAATACAAAGGCTTTTGTATTTGGTTTTCATTACCTCCAATTTATGACCAACCTCTACCTCTCAAAAACCCTTCTAAAACTATCTTATTAAATAATTAATCCTCACATCCACCTATGAACCAACCCTCATATCAATATAAAACTCATTTTTAATCATAAGAAACTATCTACTTAAATAACCACCTCTATCGTAACTACCTTAACATGGGCATTAAGTTCAAAACTCTGATTCTTTATTATTTCCTTAAGACATATATGTGAAACATATTCACTAAGTCCATATAGACTCACCTAAGACCCTAAAACAATAATTACTAACATTACATGACTTGACACACACCAAAAGACCCCTAAACACTCGAATCACAAATTTAAATTTTTAAATGCCCATGTTGGTAGGAAAATGCCAAAGGGCCACTTAGACACACTCTAACTTTAATGTTTTCTAAGGCATGTTTTAAGACCAAAATAACTGTCAAATGACCAAATGTACATCATTGATTTATGCCCTTGCATCAAAAACCTAAAGTGATAAGAAGAACCTAACCTTAATGATGCATAATTAGTGGTGAAGAGGAGGTAGACAGAAATGTGACTCTAGGTGATAGTGATTGAGATGTCAGATCAAGTGTTCAACAACAAATTGACCTCTACATTATGATACTTGACCCTAATATAAATAAAGAAAAGGGGATTACTTAGAAATCAAAGTAGTGATAAGAAACTAAGGTTGAGAACCTAACCATTCAATGTTATCTCTAAAAAAATTTCCTTGAAGAAGAATTATATATGTGGGAGTATTTCCTTGAGTAGGACTCATCCAATCAAACTCAGCATGAGATCTCTTTTTATATGAAGACTTTTAATGAGGAACATGATTTTGATCTCCTATTAGTCAACATGGATTTATCACCATAGGGGACAAAGATTCCTACAACATTTTGGGTGGATCCCTAGTAGTATTCATTTGCCCAAACAAGCATGATAATTATTAATATAGTTCGCATGGTTGGAAGGAATAATGCTCTACAGGGATATGATGATAATAATCTTTGTAAAGTCATCAATAGATTACTACCCTATATCATTATGAATGCACCAAATGAATAAATATTGAAGAAGAATTAGATGATCTCAAGTGCCAATAGGAAATAACAATAACAACCTGATTAAAGAATCTCAAAATTTACAAGTCATTTTTACAACAAGAGTTGGCACTTGTGAATGGATCCCCCCTTACAAGATAATCTATTGATAAGTTAGAGATCTTGGTGAATCTTTTATTGTAAAAAAATAAAGACTAGGTGAATCCCCAACATGAGTAAATGTGGCTTACATATCAATTTATGAAATTTATATAAATAGGTAAGAGATTGTTGGCCTGAGTGGCCACCATAGTTTCCATAGCTAATGGGTTTTTATTCAATTTTACATGACTCGACAAAGTTATAGAAACTAGGATTTAGTAAGAACTTCAACACCAACAACTAACTAAAAGTGTACTCATGATAAATGATAAAAAGGAGTGAACTAAATAATTCTAATATGTGGAGGATATCTAAAATAAGATTAATGTTGATCACCAAGTGCTTAATACCAATTTTATGCCACTTTGAGGATAGGTTTTCATAGATTTTAGAACACTTGAGAATGTCCACAAGGATGCAACTACATCACTTGAGATTTGACAACATAATTAGTGATATTTATAGAGAAACATGAGGAGACAAAATGGCCAAAGGGAGAATCTAAATAAATTACATCTAAGCTACATACTAATTTAAACCATTGGGAGGAGGTCAAGCATGACATCAAACAAACATGACTTAAATTTTTGGTATTTAAGGGACCTTAGGATGGTGCATAGTCATATGGATTATTGACTTAGTGTGGGGTGATGTTGGATCCTAAAATTTGAATCAATTTATTCAAAATATGTTTTAATGATATAGGCATGGAAAAAATCCTAGGTGCGGGAGAGACATGGCATGGAAGATCATGGAATAGAAGAAATAAGTCATGAGGAATAAATTTTCAAAGAACATAGAGGAACCTAGGATGCAATACTCAGATAAAAGTGAATGAATTGGACAAGGGTACAAAAGGTAGATACAGCTAGGGAATGGTTCATGTGAACATCAAAAGATAATAATCAAGTGTGAATCTAACATCGGTTCATGAGGAGATAAGAGCATTAAAATGGATATCTAACAGAGTGTGTATATAGGGGAAATTGGGACCAATTCAATAAGAATTCATTGTAACAACTTCCATAACCAATTATTAATGGTCATTTTAAAGTCATCATTTGAATATCAATGCTATAACTAAATGATAAAGGTAAAACCATGTATAAATACTGCCAAGCTTACTTATATATGGGTTTGGATAATGAGTGTTTGATAACTGGAATCCTAAAATTATTTGAAATCCTTATGTATATTTTAGTCTATGTATGGTGACCTATGATATGAATGAAATAAAACACTTGTGTTGTTGAATCACCTTTTGAAAAACTTGTTGAAATCACTGGTACCACTAATTTATTTTCTTGATTTGAGCTTATATTTTTATTATGAATAACTTAGGTATGGAGTGATAAAGATTATATTTATTATGATGTTTGGTATTAAAACTAAGTGCCTATTCAAGCACCCTAGTATAGAAATATCAATTCATACACCATTATGTGATAGAACTAATGAGAACTATTCTTAATCTGAATGCTTCAAGTAAATTCATGAGACTCTTTATAGTGTGATATGCCGATGTGTTAGATTGTTGGACTTATTACTATCTTTAGGCACATGAATAGGATAAGTCATGATAAACCAAAGGAAAATAACCCAACAATAGATTATAACCAGTAGCATTCCATAAAAAATAGACCTAGAAGTTTTTTTAATAGCTTTCATTCAAAGATCCCAATTTTTTAAATCGAATGGGGAGCTACTATTTATTAAATATCCCATTGATAGTATTCCAATCTTGTGTAGAATAAGCACATACCCATTTTGAACAATATAAGAATAATATGAACATCCACCTTTTATGGAATGGTCATAGTTTATGGACATCCTTGATTATAATGGCTCAGTAAATTATAATAAAGAATCAAATAATGAAAATAGTCTTATTAAAATTTAATAATATGTGAGACTATTTTGTAAGAGTAATTTGAAATTATTTTTAGGGTCTCACCTTGATTTATTGTCATATAATATTTGTAATAATGTTTTAACATCATCTCCTGATTTATGAGAATATCATGTTGATGGTATTTAGACACCCAAATTTCTAAAATCAAATGGGTGCCCATTATTACTTTAATGTTTAATTGATAGTATTCCAATCTTATGTAGAATGTGTAATTGCACATTCTCAACATAATAATAATAATAATAATAATAATAATAATAATAATAATAATAATAATAATAATAATAATAATAATAATAATAATAATATATACCTTATGTATAATGGTCACATGAATTATTTCATTCATTTATGGACATCCTTGATTATAATGGTTCAATAAATTCTAATAAATAATCAAATAATACAAATGACATATGTAGTATTCTGATGTCACATAACTATCGCAAGGTTCTACATTATACTATTATGTCTAGTACTCCACTGAAGAATCCCCCTATTGAACTATATAATGGGGGTGTTCATATTATTATTCATCTTGTTTATAATGGGTATGCGCCCATTCAACACAAGATTGTAATACTATCAACTATAACATTTTTTAAGAGCATAAGTATTACTTGTAGGAAATACAACTTCTATTCATTAGTGAAGAATAGGTAAAACTAGTATGATGTGTTATAGTGAATATATTGTAGAGTATATACATATGACAGTATATCTATGTTGTATATATTATATATTTATAGAGATAATACAAAAGTAGTTATAATTATTGTAAGTTACCAAGAAGATAGTTAAGTTGTTTCATCTTCCAGGTTGAATGATGGTTGTTAAACCTCTTGGAGTATGTGTCTGAGGTAATCAATGCGTGGGTGTGATATTGGGCCAAAGAACTTGGAGATTACATGAGAGAATTCTAGTGAGGCATGTAAGACTATGAGGAGTGTGGGGTGATAAGGTGATCTAAATGATGAGGTACATGACAATTCAAGGTGCACTAGATTAGAAGATACATATTACATATATTTTGAGTCCATGGGCAGGTTAGTAAGGCATTATAAACTATGTGACATGTGGGATTACAAGCTAAAAAGAGTACATAAGTCATCAGGTCCATGAGTGGGTTAGTAAGGTGCACTAAACTATGAAATACACACGGGACTATAAAATACATGTAGAATGGTGAAACACATAGGATTACAAGGCATGTAGTATTTGAAGGCACACATTATTATAAGGCATGTGGGATTGCAAGGTTTGCACAAAATTAGTAAACTATTGTCATTATATGTTCTAAAATCCTTCTCCCATCATTAGAGAATTTATGGTGGTCATTCTCAAGTATTTAATATAAATAAATATTCACAGTAATCTATATTGTCAAATCTTATTTATAATACTTGATTTTGATTCATAGAAATATATTTGTAAGCACCACATGTACTATTTCAACAAACCATCTATTTGAATTAAACCTATAATTTTTTAGGTGCAACTTCTATTTTTCATTGGTAATGAGGGTTATGGGGCTCCTTTCCCATTTATTCTTTTATTATAATAGAAATATGGTTTTAAACACAAAACACAAAGATGTACAAATCATATTTGTTAGTATTATTAGACATGAAAGGGATAAAAAAGGTAAATTTATATACTTAAGACTACATATTAGTACCCATAATTATATAATAGTATTTAAAAATCTTTACATGTTTTATTCAAACAAATTTTCATAAGATGAGTGACATAAAGCATGTGACTCTTCCTTCTTTCACCAAGTCTTCTTGTGAAACCTCAGTTAGAGTGGACCACCACCCACTCTAAGTTTTGAGAAAACACTATTAGTTCTAAATTAGTATCGGACTATTATTATTAATTTGAAAAACTAAATTACATGTTAATATGTTTTCGCTATATTTATTACATGGAATAGTGTTGATCCATAATGTACACATAGTAATAGCATTAATTCATAATCTACATATGTTTTATGTGAGATATTAAATTGGATATGATGAGTTTCAACTGGCATTATTTATAAGTTCATATATACATTAAGAGAAATTAATATTAAAGGATAATTAATATAGTTTATGTTCTTGATGATGTCAAAATCCTATTCGAGTAGCATCATTGGTGGATAAAATCTCCAATATTCAAACCAAAATATATTTCAATAAATAAATATTTGTTTAAAGTACTCTTTTTGTCGCATTCAACATTCATGACGATTAATTAATTTGGTTATCATTATTAATGCAGTTGATTTAGATGGTGTTAAATTAATGCAAGAGATTAAAATAGTGATATTTGAGTAATTAATCTTGTGGTAAGAAGTCAATATTTATAGGTATTAGGGAATTTGTATGATTTAAAATTTAATAAAGGGTTCATTCATAACTAGACATGTGATCATGAAGAGTGAGAATGTTACATTTTTTTACATATTAATAGTCTATAGACTATTTATATTTAACCAAAATGTGTTTCAACATTAGTTTTATTTCCAAATTATAAAGGCTAAATTCATCTCCTTATCTTGATCAATAGGTTCAAATTATAAAATAAAATGATAATCCTCTTTTAGTTAACTATGATATTTTTGGAGATCCAATTCAAACTACTCGTTCATAATCTTCAAAACTACTTGTGCATATAATCCTACCATTTTGGTAATTTAATTTTGGTTGAAACAAATATCCATTCTATGTTATTAATAGTGAGTTTATTCTTCCAAGTGATTTTTTATATTTAGTAATTATTCTTTTAATAAATCTACTTTCTCACATACTATTGAAGTCTAAATTTTTCAAGAGATTATGATAACTCTCATGACATCAGGGTGGAGTCAGAGAAGCTATTCTATAATCGGATGCTTAAAATTTTCAAGTTGAAAATCATTGAAAATATAATTTTATGGATTTTAAAGCTCCGCATGGGAAATTTGAAGCCTGTGATGCTATGGTCTTAAGATGTGTTACATAGAATTCAATACAATAAATAAATTATTTTTAAGTATGGAAATTTGATCTTAAGTGTAAGTTTTTGTTCTAGAGTATTTTCTAATATATTTTAATATTATATTAGAATTATTTAACTCCCTTTTTTTCTAATATAATATAGTTTAGTCTATTAGTCGACCCTGGATCCACATTGTATTGACTTCACCTATTTTTTTAATCATTTACTTACTGTTGATTCAACTTGCATTTTCCAAAAAATATTATTTAAATATATATCATGTTTAATTTTTATTAAAAAAAATCTAATGAAAACATTGATAAATATAGTAAAAACTATTTTCTAACCAAGGCAACCTAAATTTTGTGATTAATTTTTGTATTTTTAATTTTACTTAAATAAGACATGCTTTGAAATTCAATGAAATGTTGGAGCAAGTATTGGCATAATTTTTCACTGATTTTAATAAATCATACTTGTAATACTCATTGAGGATGCCATATGATGTTCTACCATAAGAATTAATCTTAGACCAAAGATATTAGATACAATCATATATGTTGTGAAAAATATTTAACAAAGAAATGCAATATGGAGGCAACCGTGATTATATAAAATGAAAGAAAAATTGTATAATATTAATAAAATTATTTTATTTATTGTATTTCAAAATTTAGGTTTTAATTTTATACAAGCCCTAAAATCCAATTAAAAAATTTAGCTAGTCACTCAGCATGATTTGGCCCTGATTTGGCATTTTTTCTCAATTATTTTAGAGAGTATAAAGTTAATATTAAAAAATAAAAATTATAGGTGTAATTTATGATTTATATAATATTTTAATAAAAATTACATAAAATGATATTACAAATCTACTCACATGCATTGGTTATAATGTCTTGGTTTTTGTTTGTAGCATTTTTGTCCCCATGGTTGAAGCACAATTATTTCATAGAAGTGTTTTAATACCATATGGAAAGCATTTAAAACATGAATGCAAATATTTTTTAATTATGTTATATAATTATAAATGATGATCAATCTAATTTTTGATCAAGTATTAGCATACAAGTGTGCTTAAAACATATAAGTGTTATATATATTGTTCCAATATTTACTATATGGAAAGTGTTTAAAACATAGAAGTGTTCCAAAAAATATTTATATTAAATAATTTAAAATAACCTTCATAAATTAATTAATGATGGGGAAAGGATTTTAGAACAACATATGGCAACTATAATACACCAATTTCTTGTGCACGTTGGACTCCCGTATGTCTTTCAATTTTGTACACTTTGAAATCATATGCACGTTGCAATTCTATATACTTCAATGTTTCACATGCATTCCAAAATATCAAATGAATTTCATTTTGATTTGATCTATTTTTATCTCATGTATTGATCATGCCTTGGACTTATTCATTTTGGTCTTATTAATGTATATGTGGCTTTTCAATTATCAATGGACTTCACCTTCAAAGGGACAGTGGGTAAGTGTATACTTTTGTACATGGATGACATTAATATTTTTTGTAAGGACAATAACCAATGTCTTTAGCATCTTTGTGAAGTTTTTTGTAAATGTTATATGTAAGTCATTTCTCTGAATTAGAAAATATTTTTTTGATGGTGAATAAAGCAATCAAAAATTATCCCTTCCCAACCCTCCCAAAGGCTTCAAACCCTTTATAGAAGTGTAATTCAAAAATAGGCTGTAAAAAAAATTCTAAATTTATAATATGGTTGACAATGTAGAAGTATATATTCATATTAAAAATGAAAAAATAAGGGCTATAAAAAGTTCCCATCAATGTAACATCACTGTCAGTGTAGGTACAAACCTTGAAAATTAAAATTATTTTATAGGAGAAACCATGACTGATATAAAATTGACTAAAAAGTCTGACAAAAGTATTTATAGACATTTATATAAAAATTATATAAATTTCTTGTGATGTGGGTAAGAAAGGTACTGAATATTTAGATAGAGCACACTAGAGAAATTGTAATAATTTTTGGTTTGCCTATGTTTATACTTAAATGTATGTATCATCAAGAGCATTATGACTATGAGATATGAACTCAAAACTTCTTGCCACTACTTAAAATATCATGATATGTGGAATTTTATTAATTATACATGACATTATACTTTTCGGTGTGTAATTTCCATTTCCATTGCATTATAAACCCCTATGTTTTAACACATGGAGTGGGCTAAGAATCCATAAATCTGAAGCTATGCCATGCCAATCAATAAAAATAGTCTTAACATCATTATTTTTTATTTTTATATCCATAAGTTGTTTAATATCATGTTTAAATAAACATTACTTTTTCTTCCCTTATTGTTTTTATTACTAATAAACTTGTCAAGAATAAATATCAGTTCTTGGTCTATAAACTATTTTCAACATATGATATCCAAAATAATAAGTATATACTTTTAAATTTTATTTTTGTCATTCTTATTTTTATTAAAAAAATATTATTTTTGCAACATGGCATGATTATTAAGGTGGTATTTTATTATCTACAAAACATAACATATTGGAAGAGAATGTAGAAAAGGGCCACAATTTTAACATTGTATTAGTGTTTTGGGTGAAGAGAAGAAACTCTTATGACAATTTTAACATAGTCATAATCACTAAAAGATGGCATTAACTCTGTATGGTCTGTTCCTAGTTAAATTTTCTCTTTTATTCCCAAAATTCTTCACCTTTTATCTCAAAGATAAAAAATTAGGTCACATATAAGAATTTCAATGCTTTAGGATCATGATACAAATAAACACAACACAACACACACACACACACACACACACACACACACACACACACACACACACACACACACACACACACACACAAATAAAATTAAACCATTGCAAATAATTTTAATTTTAGTTCCCATCATAGTGAATTTAGTAGGTAAGATCATGAATTATTATAATCTAAATCTTGTTGATCATAGTCAATATTTAATTCAAAAGATAATCATTGTTATTATGGTGTCGTATCCTAAAACTCATGAATTATGGCTTCTTTAGGATTAGAGGTAGGGGTTAAATTGGATGGATATATGAACCTATTAAATATTTTTAATAGTGTATGGGATGAAATGTGATATTTAAGGATTTTATATTTGTTATCTTCATAGTTGGATTTATATTATTTTAATATTAAAAATATCTCATATAGTCAAATTTTAATCTAGATAAGCTATATTTCTATCATTGAATTATTTTGGATGAGACATTGGAAGTAGTTTAAGAGATCTCATATTCAATGGCATTGAATTTAAATCTATGTATAAGCTAAAGCAGTTACCACCAAGATTTGGTCAGCTAATTGCTCTTAATTCTCTTAGTTTGAAATGTTTAGGTATTTTTTAAGAGCTTCCAATCAATCTTAAAAACTGGTTTCATTAGAATATATAAATTTGGAAAAATTTTATGGGATTATTGGTCTTCCTTATCTTATGCTTTAATATTTTAGGAATATGAGACAAAAATTAAAGGCTCACATTTGAAGTGTGGTAACTTTCACACCATCCTCAACCATTATTACACATGTCACTTCTCTCAAATTGAGGTTGTGGTGCTTTTTATTATGCTTGGTTGGGCATAGAACTTGGAAACCTCATTCTTGATTTGAGATAGCTAACCACTTGATCACCATGATTTCATAATGTAATTTACACTTAGTGATCCCTCCTTTCATATCATCACTATCAAATAGGAAGTGGCATTCAATGGTAGGGTGATGGAGGCTAGGTTCAAGTAGGTTTTCATCATACAGAGGGAGGACATCCTATATGCTATCAAAAATGATGTTGGCCTTATCTTCCTAGAGACCAAGTGTAGAGGTAAAGTCAACTCCCTTATGACATTGATGTTTATGGGTAAATTTATGTAGGTATCTAGGGATAAAGAATTGACCTTGGCTATTCTATTATGGTTGGTCTGAGAATAATTTTGGGTTGGTCTAAAGATAGCTATTAAGCATTTCTACCTAGAAGAATGTGGCCTTATTTCCTTTCTTGGGCTAACTAACTTGAGGCTAGTCCACTTTAGAGCTTTCACAGATTTGGAAGATAGGTATGACAAAATTTTGTATCATCTTGATTTAATGTAAGATCTATTTTAAATTTCACCTCCTTGGAATCCATATACCACTATTAGATGTGGGAGGCCTGTGCTCTCGCCTAGGGTCAATTATGGCAGATATTCAAGGGTGGTTATACTCATGTTTGACTATGGAAAATAAGTTTATCTCAAGGATTTATGAGACTCAAACCTCTCTCCCTCAGCCAATTCACATTGGGTGGGGTCTAGGCCTATCACAAAAAGAAAGGATACCTTGGTGCACATGTAAACTTGATTGGCAAGCATGAGAAAGGCTCCTAATTTGGGGGAATAATTAGAAGAGAATCTAGGGCGAAGAAAAAAGAGTAAGTGGAAAGAAAATTTACTTTGGGTGTTGGGTGTGGATATGTTGGTGGTTGACTAGGACATGGGTTCATAAACCTATTTTAGTTGGTGTCCATGCTGAGGGTGTTGGTGTTGAATCAGGTTGTGGAACGATAATGACAATGGGCGATGGTGTTTTGGATATGTATGGTAGAGGCATCATTATTTTTATGGGTGGTAGTGGCAGTGACATGCTTAGGGCTGGCAGTGGCAGTGGTGGTGCTTAGCTTTCCTTTTTTGATGGTTGTTTGACCCTAGTGTTTTTTCAAGGTGGTTATTCCTTGAGTGGTGTTTCATAGGCATTTTGATTTAGTTTAGTTTTTTGGTTGTGTTTTAGGTTTCAACCCTTGGTTATAATCGAATATGTCTTGGTATTTTGGCTTCCTCATCTTGGTACAATATTTTTATTGTAACTTTTTTCATATAATAAAATGGGTGAGGGACAATCCAACACTTAGTATCTAGCAAAAAAATATCAATACATCTATTTTTTATAGATTATTTTTAAACCAAATAAAATCAAACTTTTACTATAATTATAAATACTAATATAAATATTTTTTATATTTTTTTAACTGATTAAAATAAAATCTAAATAGGCTGACACAAAAGAAAACATTAAGGCAAAAATGGCCGAAACTTGATGAGGAAAGTTCAATAAAAAAGCTAGGCATATAATATATATATAATACTTTTAATAGCTATTGTTTTAATTGTTAATTATTTTTTTTGTGTAGATTAATTTTTTTAGCTGAAATAATAATAAAATAGAGGTTTTTGTAATAGCTATTTCACCTTATTTAATATGAAACATTGCTCAATTTTTTTGTTTCTCATAACAAGGATTCTATAGACATACTATACATTATCAATAATGCTTCATGATACCAAATGTATTCACACTATATTTAGAATTTAAATATGTTTTTTCCATTTTTTTAGATAGATGTTGGGGGATTAAGGGGGCATCCCTCATACAAAAACTAGGGAGTATCACAAAACAACAAGAAAACATGAAAACATTCATGATGCACACCAATACAACATCTTCACAATTTGAAAGGAAACAAATGAGAGGCTCAACAAAACATGGGGATAAACCCCAAGCATACAATATGACATAGCAAGATGAAATTATATATTTAGTTTTAATAGTGAATTAAAGAAAGATATATCCATGAGACTAAAAATAATCTATGAGAACTCAAATTGAAATAATTAGTTTTAAAGTAGTGAATGGAAAATACTAATTATAGCTTAATTACAAAAACAATATATTAAAATTAAGTGTAACTTACATCCCTACATATGATGGTTTAAAAAAAATTTAAAAACACTTTTCTGAATATACACTAATAATTCTATATTTTAGTGCATCTATATTAATATTTGGATGCCAACATAATTTTTGATGCTTTTAAGATGGGATGACATTTATAATATTGATGGCCTTAAGAAATATTAATATAGTTTGAGGCCACTTACATTCTATGAAAATTTGGATATCTAAGCTCAACTTACAATTTTCTTTAGCTACTATTAAATGAAAAACTACTTAATATACTAATATATAGAATATTACTTCTGTACATAACTTGAAAATTGAAACAAACTACTTGGAATATTAATTCTACATAAAGTTTGATTCAAAATAATGAAGATGCTAATGGTCAATGGATTGAGTAACCACCTATGCCTAATTCCCTATGTTATGCATTAATTTATAGCTTACATAGGTAGATGTAATTCATTTAATTTGAGTAACCACCTATGCCTAATTCCCTATGCTATGGATTAATTTCAGACTTAATTAGGTAGATATAATTCATTTATTTTAATAGTTATATGTTACCAGGATCAATTTTCATAAGAAATTTTTCATGCTTCAAAATTCATGAAAGAAATATTGAATAGCTACACACATGGGTAAACAAAGCACATTTTTTTAGCCTATCATAATCATTCATAAAAAAATCCCATCATCCTAGCTTCACTATAGCCCATGTCCATAGGAAACTCATGTAAAGTCCATCTGATTATTTTTCCGCTAACATTTCACTCTACATTTTAAAATTAAAATGTTAAGGCAGTGATTTTCTTATTTGCATCACTGATACTAACATGACGTAGGGAGCGACCCTTATCAAATGGAATAAATATATTCTTTTTTCTTAATAATATTTATGAAATGATTTAATGCATATGACTATAGAATTTTGATCAACATGTTTTTGTAAGAATAAATCTTTATGATATCTCAATTATGTTTTTTTAGTGTTACATTTTTTTGTGATATATTATATGTTACTTTTAATACAATTAATCTAGATTAATCTATCTAATGCCAATATATTATTTATAGTACCATCCTTAAATAGTCTAATACATCTTAGTTTTCTATTTCTAAGAGCTTTAAATTATATATATATATATATATATATATATTATGTTTTTTTAGTGTTACATTTTTTTGTGATATATT